>BMAU01016509.1:0-107500 GCA_019973935.1 Trichonephila clavipes
TTATACGTTCCGAGGTTACGTATTGCTAAACGGTACTTACGTATCTTATACCAATGGTCAATTTCGTCAAATCAAAACACTGTGCAAAATGCCAAGACAATCAATATTGGAAGGCACATTTCTGCACGATTCTCAGAATATTAATATCAAGTAATGGCTAACATCTACAGCAGCATTTTTCGAACTGGCATTTTTGATTTGGTGGTATTGGATACTTACTTCTTTCACGTTCTTTGGGCTGCATTTTCAAACAGAAATCAACAAATTATGATGATAACACGTAGTGGAAATGTATGACAGACTCGCTTGCATCTTTTTTTCTTTAACATGTTCTTTGGGTTCTTTGGGCCAGAATTAATGGCAACTCTTTTCCAACAAAATCAAAGTGAAGTGTGAATGAAAGATGCAAATGAACAACTTTTAAATATTGGAACTTGGAATAAACGAAATGGCAATGTATGACAATTGATGTTAGTTTGGGCAGTTGATGGCAAATACAGAAAAGTTAATATAGTTCGTGGTTCAGATCTGAATGAAGCTTTACGTGACGGTGACTAGAAGTTATAAATGATCGAATATAGGAAGGTCAAGTTTTACCAGTGCATGCAATTAAAGACAAGATTGAGCATAAGTCAATACTGATTGATTCTCCAAGTAGTAATAAGGTAGGATTGACTCTTTAACATTAGAATCAGTGATTAGGCGGTTCAGTTATTGATAGTGGTCTGAATTAAGATCCAAGAGTACTTATTATCTAAATATATATATTATTATTGTTGCATATTTTACCATCGTAGATTCTCTCACATTAATTATTTTTATAATTTAATTTCTTAAGGTATAAGTTGAATATCTTAATAAAGTCATATTAAGATAATGTTTGATTCTAGTTCTTTTGTTAATCCTACGCCTCTAGCTCACGCTGAGCCTCCCGAGAGATATTCTCTCAAAGGACACATAATAAAAATGGAATGAAAAAAATCAAACTAATGAAGTTTTCACAAAGATTTTTGTTTAATATTGGGCAAAAGGCGTCGCGAAAGAAGAAAAATAGGATGGATTATATTCAAAAGTGTCTGATACGGTTGTAGTAGGCAAAACTAATCTAAAATTATGATGCAAAAGTATGGAGGCATCATAGTGCAATAACTTTTAAAAAATGTTTGCATATGTGTAAAATATGGTCTTATAGCCTTTTAATTTCGTAGCTTAATAAACATCAAGAAATAAACAGAAATTTTAATTACCAGATTATGTTTGAATGCTTTTCAACCTAAACTATATGTATATTTTACAAAGAATACACCTTCTCGCTCCAAAACGAATATTTCTCGAATTTTCAACACAATTTTGTATATGCGCAAACACTGGTTAACCCTTTTTGTAAACCAGAAAAAAGTGATACCCAAACGAGGTAATACTTTCATCAAAACATATTTTATATCAATGTATTTTACAGTAGAACGTCATTTATCCGAATCAACTGGGCCCGGATACCGTTCGATACGCAATTGTTTGGATAACCGAAAACCAAATGCAATCTATGCAGTAAATGAAACCAGGCACTATACGAATATTTGAAATTCGTCATATGCGGGAAACGTATGCGTGAAGAAAAAGCAAAAATAGTTACAAAATGTCGCAATTTTACCTTTATTTTGGAAAATAATCACTTATTTTTCGTTGTACCATTGTACACCTGCGTTTTTTTCGCTGCAGTGGGTATCTAATTCTCTTGATCAGCAGTAAATGATTAGGACAGAACTCCTGATGGTTGTTCGTATTGTCTCTAACGCAGAAAGCGCATCAGCATTTGATGGACCCGCTACTTTCGTTGTTGTTGTTGTCCTCGTCTTCATCCATCTCATCGTCGACTGGGTCGGATTCTTCTTGCACGGAAATCACAATCTCGTTATCATTTAGCATCCTGGAATCGATTAGACAAAGTCGGCAATCTCTCCCTATTGTAGTCATTGAAGACTTTTTCACCTTCTAAATCTGGCCACAGCTTATTCCATGCATTTTCATTTTTCTGGGCTCTGTCTTTCGAGCAGGTCCCACGCTTCAGCTAATATGTAGAAGGCGTCCTTCATATTAAGCTTTTCAGCAAAAGCAGCAACACTTTCTTCGTCGTTTTCTGCCAAAAAAGTAATTCCACATACACATGCAGTTGACAAAAAACCTGGCCTGGATATTTGACGCTCCGGATAATAAACGTTCGATAAACGACGCGCTACTGTATTTAACTATTTGATATGTAAGTTTGGCTTATATTGAGCTATTTTTATAGTTGACGAGATTTTTATTCATGCACCTATTTTTAAAAATAAATCAATACTTACGCACTAAAGCAACCATGCGAACTTTCAAAATAACTCGCCAAATTGGCAACCCCAATTCCGCATGTGTCGTAGGCTCAGAATTGGCAACCATTTGCTTCGTTTCAAACTTCTCCGCCATTCTTAGACTAACTGTTCGTTTATACTGACAAGCTCGAATACTAAAAACTAGAATTCACCGAATTCTTCAGTAATAAAATTAATAATTAAAAGTTAAATTATTATTATCATTATTATTTTATAATACTACTGAGAGTAATAATATTATATAAAACTAATAAAAAAATAATAAGATTAAACAATAAAAATTAGTTTTTCTCTTTCTTTATTTTTATTATTATTCATTTACAATTACTTATTTTCCATATAGTATTCTTCAACTACGTCAGCATATTTCGCTTTCTTTCAGAATTCGTACGATTTTATTCAATGACCCATTACAATAGTACGCAAGGATCGAAAATTATACAAAACCGAATGTCACTAAAATCTGATTTCATTAAAAATATTTAAATAAAATATTACCGTGAGTAATTGTCATTGCAGTTTCTAACAGCATATTTCCATACAACGTAGTCGTTAAAATTAAAAATGATGGCGTGACTGCAGAACCTTTTCTATATAATTCATTTTCTTAAAAATAACTATTGAGCTATACATGTTTGGAAGTTAAAGTACTTTAATACATACATATTTAATGTGAAACTTTTATTTTTTCCCATAGTTACAGTAACTGATAAGTTGGCATTAATTTTAATTGACCTTTATATGGTAATATGTTTTTACTAGAAGGTAGACAGCAAAATAAGTGAATTTCTTAGAAAAAAAAATTTTGTTCTGTTTTTCTTAAGAAAATGTATTACAAACAAAATTATTCTTCCGCAAGTCTTTGTATTATAAGTCATTTTTTAAAAAATTTTTGTATCCTTAAGAAAAGGTATTATTATTTTAATTTTTTTACTAAAATTTTTTTTAAAAAGTGCAAGCTTTTTTTTTTCAAAGAGGTCTAAATTATATTACAACTATAAGATGGGCTAAAAATGAGTGAAACCTACATAAACATCACACTGTAAGGCAACACTAGGTCCATTGGCTAATGACGTAACTTTGAACCTCGGTAAAGTGACGAGAATGATACCTAAGCTGACACCACCTCTCCAAGCTACCACACCATAGCAACAGGACTTCCAGCCTCCCTCAATTTAACGTGCATGAGTCAGCAGGTTTAGAACCTGCGACTGAGTGAGTGAGTGAATATTAACGTCGCGCTGTTCAGCTACACGAGGGCTTTTGGTGACGGACCTAGTAATTTGAACCATGGTCAAGTACCGAGGATGACACCTGGACTGGAACCCTCCCCTTTAAACTACCACACCATGCCAACGGGAGAACGTTTGAGCTCTCGGCAGATTGAACGTGCATTGCTCCCCTACACGGCGTGTCTTTAGAGGTAATGCGCTCGAACTCGTGAAAAGCCAGTCTTGATCCGATGCCTTGGCCACTAGGCTACCGCGGCCACATAGAATCTCGAGACGCTAGCCTCAAGTTCGAAACCATGGCCACTGGACTTCCACGACCACAGGACTAAAATTGAAACAGAAACGTCTAAGTTTAAAACTATTTAGTAGCCGAATAAGTCTATGCAGCAAAATGTGGCTCCATAAGCCTGCCATCACCAGTAAAATAAACTAATATCAAAAATGCTTTGTATAAAATGAAAAATATCTCTATGTTTTTATTGAATTGAAGCTATATATAGGCTCACACAAAAAAGTTACTGTAATTCCTGTGTATATGGCGTGGATTTTCTGAACTTTCCACTTATTTCGTAAGAAACGCAGCTTAGGAATTTTTCCCTGTTCATTTAATTTTTATTTGAACATTTTCTGTTAGTTATGTCCAATCAATTTTAATCTTTTAAAAATATTTTGGGTCATTTAAATGGCATTTTTATTCTCAAAAAAAAAAAACGTCATAAATTCTTCAAAATCAGTATCTGACACAGTGTTTCAGAGTAGCTCACACCAGTCCCAATCGCTCATTAGAATAAATGCATATGGACATGAAACGAATTTGTCTCCAGAACATACAGCCATATCACTCCCCGTAAACTATCATCTCTTCCTGCTTATTTTCCAAACAAAACAAAAATAAGTAATATAAAAACAGCATTTAAGTCAATTCCTACTTAGATCAACAAAGAAAAATTTTATTTTAGCTACTTTTTATTAAATAGTTACAATTAATATAAATATGTATATACATATGACAGAATCACAAGATTAAGCGGTAATTAATTTTTATTCATTATAATTAAACTAGCGTATTGTCATTCAAAACAATCATGTCTATAAAATTTCAGTTCAACTGAATGCTTTAAAACGTGAGAAAAAACCTTTTCATGTTTTGACACAAGTCGCCAAAAGGGTCGCTAAGTCACCAAAAATAATGCCAACGTGGTTGTATTTGTAATTCTTTGCATAATTAGTTTTAATCAATTAATTTTTATTAATAATAATTAAGTTACTGTATTGTCATCCAAAATAATCATGTATATAAAATTTAAGCTCAATTGAGCACTTTAAAATGTACTTTATTAACGATTGAAAATTCCACCAAGATAAATAAATATACAGAGAGTGTGAGCTTATAGTAGGAATTGAAAAAATGGCACAGAAAGTTTGAATCGCAAATACAAGATGACGAATGAACAGAAAAAAATTTTTTTTAAAGAATGTGTTAGTTTCAGGTATGATAAACGAAAATAAAATTACCTTCGTTCATGACTGACGTTTTACTTTACACTCATTTTATTGGGAAATACTCCATCCGTTTGACAACATTTCCACCCTCACAGTAATATTTTTGTAAAGTATAGAAATTTTTTCCCAATTTTTTTTTTAAAAAAAACGTACTTTCAGCTGGTATTTGGAAGTATTTGGCAAGTATATTTTTACTGGGCCGTGGGTAGCCTAGTAGTTAGAGCATCGGAGTCCAAACCGAAAGGCTTGGGTTCGATGCCCGATGCCACCAAATATCCTCCGTGTGCACACGGAGTACGTGCTCGTTAAATCAGTGGGACCGAAGTCTTGTGGGCTGAGTCACGAACGCAGGGACTGGAGAATATTTCCCTCACCTTCAGTTCCATGCAGAAATTGTGGAGGTGGAGATAGGGGTAGTATCGCTATATATCGTCCCTTCGGGGAATTTCTCCAAGCTAAATCGTACTGTCACCTTTATGGTGCTCAAGGCCAACGACAGGCGTACTTCTAGCCCCTTGCCACGATGAATTTCGTGGGCCTCGATCTGACTACGGCAGACAGGTAGCATTAGAAACAACAATAACATATTTTTACTTTTTAAATGAAGTGCAACCTCTATTTATACGTATTCTAGAATCTATGAAATAAAGGAAAATAGTTTTAAAAATTATATATTTAAACTAATAAGGTGTAATTCTAAGTCTGTACCATTTTTGTCCCAAATCATTAAACTATTTCGTTATTTGCGATTGGGATTTGCTTAAAGTCAAGCAATTTTTACATTGCAATCTTATGTTTCTATAGTTTCATTTTTGATTTACTTGTGCAATAATTATTCCCATTCCATGTAAAATATATCTATAACATTAAAATTGTAACAACCTGAACATGATCTTATCTTAAGAAAAAATTTGAAAAACTCAACCACATTATAATGTCAGGTTTTTCAGATAGTATTAAATAAAAATGTTTAAGAAAATATTGAAAATGATTATGAGGAAAAACTTAAAATCTAGATATTTAAATGCAACTTAGTCGATTCCGGTGACTTAAAGGTAGCATGCCCGCTTGTTAAGCCTAAGGTTGCGGATTCGAACCCGACTTGAGTCGATAGATTTTCTGAATGCGAAAATCGAAGGCACGTTTTTAATATGATTATGTAGCATATAAAAAGATCCCTTGAGTACCAATTTGGCTCTGGTGCTCTCAGAAACTCGATATTTTACATCCAGCGAGAGAGCTAGAATTAAAAAGTCGATTCACACACACACACACAAGTGTCCCAATTTGGTAACGAGGCAGCCACCAGACTTGCTGTGTTTACAATAGCTAAATTGTTAAAATGCAGCCCCAACAGTTTTAAATAAAATTATCTTTAGGACTGTATACGTTTTTGAAGCAATAAACATGTTTAGCATTTCTTATTTTTAGCTTTTTAGTATTTTAAGACATTTAATCACAATGAATTTATTTAATAAAGGAGGAGATGGTAATTGTTGTTTTGGTGGGTTATTTTGGTGACTTTTTTTTTTTTGGCATTAACGTATTACACCTTCGACTAATTTCTTAAAATCAAAAGCCGTCAAATGCCGCGACATGCTGAGAGCAGTCGAAAACCTCTTCTGCGCATGTTCAAACACAATAATAATAATTATTAGTATTATTACAGCTTTTTCGGTGTGTTTTCAATTGGCGACGATTCATGATTGGTGAAAATTGGTCGATCTTCCATATTTTTCACATCTATTTTTTCAAAAAAAAAAAAAAAAAAAAATACATTCTGAATTTATTATTCATTTTACTTCACAGGGAAACTAGTTATTTCATATCTTAAGATTGCTGAATTAAAAACTATATCATCAAAAATCAATTTAATCGGTTAAAAACGACATAAAAACACTACTATTATGAAAAAAAAGTTTAAACCCATAAAAATTTAGTTTCTCAAGAAAAACATTTTAAAAAAGTAACATCCTATATATTGAACTAAGTAACTACTTCCAACGAAAGCGAATAAAAAAAGAAAGAAATTATAAAAAGCTTCCCTAGGCGCAAATGGATGGACACTTTTTAACTCAAATTGACACTTTTTTCAATTAAATGCTGGACCAAATGACATAACAAGGGGATAATTGCCGAACAGATCGTAATCGCACTGTTTTCGACTTCCACTGAAAGATCGATACCAAAAGGCCGATCAATTGTTTACGCTCAATATGAAAAGAAATAAAATGGAAAGATATATATATTTACTTTATTAACACCAGCATGATGAGATTTCTGTTCCAGCTGTACAATATTTCCTTGCTGTCGGGAAAGTATGTTTGTTTGGTACTTATGTATTATGCAATCGACCAATTTTGAAAAAAAAAAGATGGTGTCAATTCAAAAAAAATATCGCTAAATGCTATCATTATTACTATTATCGAATTCGCGAGCATGCACGGGAATGGTTTTCCAAAATTAGTTACATATCGTGGTATTTGGTGTTGGCAAAATACGTAAAATTGGTCGATGGTATAATATGTAAGTGTTTATTATAACTGATAATTTTCTGGAAATCGTCAATTTTTAACACATGTCATATGAAATGGTCTCTCTCCTTCCTTTATAACTAACTTTAAATTCGCAGAGATTAACTGATACTATTTCATCTATAGAAAGAGCAGCCACTAGATGGCGCCCCCATGAAATAAATCGCATTTGGGGACTTGTCGTGTCTGTTAAGTCTTGATTACCAATCAGCAGCCCATTGGAAGGGGAAAACCCATGCGATATACGATTACTTCCCCAAATTTTGATTGTCAAAGTGAAGAAAGAAGGTATAGGGGAAATTACACTGATGAAATAAATTAAGGGAATTAGGATATTTTATCTAATTGCATAAAAATAATTGAACTGAATGAAAAACCACTGTTTCTCTAGATAAAAATGCAAATACGTAAGCGTACACGTGTGTGTAGGTGGAGCCAGCAGAAAAACAGGCTTAAGTGTAAGACGTATTTCATTCGCCAGCACACCTCGGCGAATTTCTTGGTGTTACTTTGAAGTAATTGATTCAGTTCAAATTGTAACAGTAAAAATGAATAACCATCAACGTTTAGATGATGGAATGATGTGGCGAATTGTTGGGAGGCTAGAAGCAGGCCAATATTAAATCCAGATTTGTAGAGAGTTCAACTTAACGCCCAAAGTCGTGTGTAACATATGGTAACAGTTCCAGTCTAATGGATCAATCGAGATAAAGCCTGGGTAAGGTCATCCAAGAGCAACGATGGCCTGAAGAAAATCGTCATTTGCCGATTACAGCAAGGAGTATCTTCTCAGCTCTCTCGTTAGTTGTATGCAGTACAGGAACCCGTGTATCAAGATTACCTGTTTCAAAAAGACTTCATGAGAGAGAGTTGTTTGCCAGAAGACAAGCTGTTCCGCTTACGTCTACGAACAGGAGAGTCCGTGTAGCATGGTGCAGACAGCATAGAGATTGGAGTATGGATCAATAAGTGACCGTTCTGTTCACCGATGAGTCCCGTTTCAGACTAAATACCGATTCTCTCCGTACGATCGTATGAAGCGAACCAGGAAACCGCTACCAACCCTCAAATGTCTGCGAAATCGACAATTATGGCGGAGAATGTTGTGACGGCACTTTATCGCGCCTTGTCACTAATCCTCTTGGGAAATCTTTGGGGTCAGATGGCATTATTTCAAACCAATCCTCTCAAGAATAAACCGCGATATGCAGATTAGTGAATAGATATATAAGAAAGCTTTAGCATTCATAAGTTATTAGGATAAAGTCGGTTGTTCTGATAGAAGGTGAACAGAAGTTGAATAGAAGTCAGATAGTAATAGAATGGAAGAACAATAGTAGAAGAATAGAATACAAGAAGAGACAGAAAGCCGAGGTGCTGATCACCGTGAGATATTGGTCAGAGATTAATTATAGAACGTACTTAAGCTCATTAAGGAGTCTACAGTAGATAAAGATTCTGAGGTTAATTTCTCATAAAGATAGTGAATAGGATTTCAGGCGCTATCTTCTTAGAATGGATAATTACGTAGTATCACTCCTGATCATATCCCTCCTGTAAGACTTGTGTTCCGTTGATCAATATATATTTAGACACAATAAATTAGATTTATTATGGAGAATTTAAGAGATCAATTATTTATTCCTACAAATCTAGGTTGCATAGATGAAGAGATGATACCCTCGGGTCACGGGGTATCAGAATGGCACCCAAATAATTTTTATCAAGGACAGTTTAATTTCCTTAATCCTGAGGTGGGAGTAGGATCAGGATTCAGAGTTTTGCCTGTACTTTATTTTTCTGGGTCAGAAAATGTTGAGGAGTTTTTGGAGTGCATAGAAAGTAACGTACGGTTCAATGAGATACCCAGCAATTTAGCGTGTGTTTAGATCATCTCAGAGTAAGAGCTAAAGATTGGTTCGAAATTTTTGGTTATGCTTTTGTGCAGGGGACGGCCATGAACTTCGCGCAATTAAACGAGGTGTAAGCGGAAAATTTCCTTGTTTTTCGAAATAAGAAGGACTTATAAGAGAAGTTCTACTCCGCACACCAGGATAGGGGTCATGAACCATCCGACTTCATTTATGATTTACTGAAGATTCATAAGAAACTTGGACTAAATATGTCGGCAGAGTGGTTGGTTGAGTATATATTGGCTCGACTCGAACCTCAGGTGCAGGGTTATGTTGAGGCTAAGGCTAAGGACTAAGTTGTTACAGGTGATCTCAAATTTTGAAGATAGGTATTCGTTCACGGAAACTCAGGGTTCAAGAATGAATTATAATTGGGAAAGACGAGATTGGTATGTGCGTCGGGTGTCTACCAACGAGCGTAGAAATATAAATTGGGGAAATACATAAGTTCTGGATCGACAAAACGATAGGAGGGATAATTTTAGAAGTACCTACGGGAATGGACCTCAGAGGAACCATGGATTCTAGAACAGGAATCGGTTTGATAGGGTTGGTCGGGGATTCAATAGTAATATTGGATGGTATCAGTTCAGAAATAGAAGTTTGAGTGACAATTTTAATCGAGGGGACCGAAGGCATGGTGGTCGGTTAAATTCTTTGAGGGTTCGAGTTGATCAGGATGATCAATCGCAAAATATTAGACCTTCAGCTATATGCATGTCGCTAGTAGAACTTCCGTACGTGCCTATTCTTTTGAATGAAACATTTACAAAAGTACTATGGGATACTGGGGTAGAAAAATCTTTTATATCAGAGGACGTTCAAAAAAAATTTTTTTATAAACCAGTTAGAAAGTCACTTGCTGAATAAAGTTATATTTCAAAGATTCCGTCTCTATAGATACAGGTTTACGTAAATAAAAGTGTGCAAGAAGAAATATTAAATGCCATTCGTATTATCACCTTTTAAACATATTGCTATAATGTTAATTCGTATCATCCCTTCTAAATGTATTGCTTTATATAAATGTATAATTTGTTTTTGTTTGTTTGTTTTATTTGTATTAATAACAAGCATTTTCATTTTTAGGGTTGCACCTTTGTAAGGGATAGAGTCTATTAGACGCCATATCTGGAATTAGTCACCAAGTGGAAATGGGTATGGACTTAGCCACCAAATCTGGAAACGGTGTAATGAATTAGTCGTCAAACCTTAAAATCTTTATTTTTGAGGATCCTGATCAAGAAAATGGAACAAAAATTTGAAATTATTGTATTGTCATCGGTCCTTGACAAGTCTGCAAAATTTCGAATTAATCTGACCTTTTAAAATGGAGGAAAATAGAGTCCAAAGATTTCATCACATACAAGTGCAACTTATAAAAACGTGTTAAAAAGTGCTAAAACATCAAAGAAAAAAGTAACACGTGGCTATTGGTTACTCTAGCATTATGATATCCTCGTTCAAGGAGTAGAAAAGTTAATTGTGCCAGTAACAAATGCAAATCATGTTCTTTTTTTTCCTGTCTGTTAACTAATGTCACCAATATGAGCAATAATAAGTTATATCATTTGTTTTCCATATTATTTATCAATTAATCATCCGCAAAAGGGATAAAATATATTTTTCGAGAAGTTTTAGCTGTGTTTATAATCAGTTTTTATTTATAACTTTGATATTGTTTTTTTTTTCACTTTAACGGTCTATCATTATTATTTTATGGAATAACTAGGTAAAGCATGAAATTTTTCATCTATTATATACCTAGTTATTCTGTAAAATAACTGGATTATATACTTTAATGATAACATATATCTTTAAAAACATTTTCGTGTTTACAAATCAAACCAATTAATTATACAAAAATGTATAATATATTAATATCTAAAAAAAAGTTATAAACCTATACATACGAAAAAACAAGTTAGTAGTCATTGAAAAGAAAAAGAATTGAACATTTTTAGTAAGAAATCAATTAATCAAAATTAGAATAAAATATGTTCATAATTACTTTGTTTATAAATGAGTCTTTTTTTACTAAAAACAATTTAATAGCTCAACCTTTACCTTTAAATAAGAATATGCAATGAGATATTTCTCCTGCAAATCTATTTTTTAAAAAAAAAGAGTATTTTATATAACTCTATCTAAAACTTCATTTCTCACACAGAACATTTAAGTAAAAGAGATTTATGAACTCATGATGTATTTACTAACTGGAAAAAAGCCAAAAAATGACAGCAAAAGATATTACAGTCTGTGGTTTTTTTCCTGAATTATATAAGTTTCATAAATGTGTGTGTGTGTGTTTGAAATCGTAATAAAAAATAAACTCTAAAAGGATGTTGAAAACTTTATGACAAGGAGCAGAAAATCATTCGAAGCACCCCTGAAAAGAAGAAGAGCAAGATATTGCAGATATAAATCAGTTCTGTCGGTTCTCCTTTATCTTAAAATTTAATGACAAAACTTTCAGGTGTGCTAAGAGATAAAGAAAAGGGGATTTCAAGTAATAAGAAGTTAAAAAGAGATTCCAAAAATATTAAAAGAACGTTTTAATAACGTCCTTACTTCAATTAAAATAAATTAAAATTTTACGAAAAGTATAAGCATATCTATATTAAAATATTTGTGTTCTACAAATATTATTTGATTGTGTGTAAAAAATGCGTTATAAGAGATTAATAAGATTTTTATACACTCTTTGTAGAAGTTTTTAACTGCTACTTTTGAAATTGTTTTGGAATATTTTTAAGCAAATAAAGCAGAAATCATTAAAGTATGTAACTCAGAAAAATTTTCATCTGATTAAATTTTAATGATAATAAACTGAAGATAAAAAAGAAGAATACTTAACGAACTGTATGATCGTTTCAATGCGTTTCATAACATTGACCAATTTCATCAGTAAAAAGACATCGCCCAATACCACGATATAGTGCCAAAAGTGGAAACTTGGTTACCACTTTTGTTGTTATTACGGTTCGAAAACATTAATAACAACAATGACTTTTGGCAATATTTATTCAGTTGGCGATATCTTTTCGTTTGGCGAAATTGATCGAAAGTAAAAAATACGTATAGTTCAAAATATAAAAATACTTACAAACTTAAAGAATTTATTTTGCTTCTTTAAAATCGTCAGTTAATTAGAAATCAAATGACGTTAATTTCTCAAATCATTACCATAAAAATCCGCTAAAAAAGCCCCCTTCTAAAAAAAGAGATAATTATAATAGTCAGGGAATCGTTAATTAAAATACTTTAGTTTTTCACAATTTAGAAAATTTTTGATTATGTTTTCCTTATTTCAAAATGTACATGCAAACAAAACTCATATAAAAAACAAAACTTAAATTATATAAGAATTTAGATTATTTTCTAAATTATGAAAAATGGAAGACTTAACTGATACTCCCAACTTCGGGAAGTGAGATTTGTTGCATTTGTTTATTAATATCATATTTAAAGCTATATGAGGAACACTGAAAACAGACCTGGGTACTCAATCTTTTTTTCTGCTGGCCGCATACGTATGTCAGCCATTTCATGCGGGCCGCATACTTATGTTAACTATTTCACACAGGCCGCAATATGAGATTAAACGACGGATGGGGAGAAATGCTTAAGACCAAAAAATTGGAAATTTAAAACATGGAAAATTAGTCAAAATATTATAACTCCTGTTTTGCTTTTTTAATTATTATTTTTATATATTTTTTTTATTTTTTGTCACTAACACTAAATTAAAAAAAATTAAGATACACTCCTTCACAATTTTTGCATCAGTAAACGGTTTCATATGACCAATAATACAGCAAAATTCTTAGTATATCTTTGTTACTACTGTGACATTATCACTGACAAAACACTTTGTTGCTTTTGCAAAGAATACTCAATAAAGCCTATTTTTCACCTCTTGATAGAGGAACAGTGTCATTGAATAATTCATATATTTATTGGTATTTTTAAATACGCCACTTTCTTGACAAATCGAACAAGAACTGATCCATATTTGTTTTTCACTACAAAACAGTGAACCTCCAAATCGTTCGCATTTTTTTAGCTTGCAAGGTATGAAAAATTGTTCAAAATTAGTTCCACCCATAAAAACGTCGATGCTCCACTGTTGTCTGTCATCACTAACCGTAACCGTTACAAATAGAAAAAGAACATCAATTCGTAGCCGTACGACATCGACAGCAAAAAATCAAAATTGGTACGAGGTGTGTAAATTAAATAATGAGACTGATTTTTTCCCACTTGTTTATTCCAATAAACTTACAATTCAACATTGTCTCCTTCAAAGTAACTGCCTTCTGAAGCCACACACGGCGCTGGTGACGTTTCTTCCACTCCTCATAGCACTGGTAGAACTCGGATATTGGAATAGCCTTCAGCTGGTCGGTTACAGCCGTTCGAATGTCTTCCAGTGTCCCAAAATGATGTCCCTTGAGGGTATTCTTCAATTTCGGAAAGAGGAAAAGGTCACAAGGACTCAAGTCGGGCGAATAAGGGGGCTGAGGAGCAACAGGGATGTTCTTACTGGCCAAGAAACGGTTCACTGAGAAAGGTTTTTCGGAATTATTTTGGCGCAGATCTTTCTCATCTTCAATTCATTGGTCAAAATCTGATGAACGGCGGTGTGATTCAAATTCAACTCTTCCCCAATCATACTGACTGTCAAGTCACGATCTGAACACACAAGATCCCGAACTCTAACGACATTTTCAGCGGTTTTTCAAACTGAGGGCCTTCCGCTGCGAGATTCATCTTCAATTGACTCTCTTCCTTCTGAAAATGCCTTAAACCCCCGAAACACCTGGGCCCTTGACAAAACACTGTCTCCGTAGGCTTCCTGAAGTTTTGCAAATGTTTCCGTTGCGTTGTGTCCAAGTCTGAAGCAAAACTTGATAGCACATCGTTGCTCGTTGTCACTCATTTCAGAACACACACACAAGAGAAACCTGTTTTACTAAATAAATCACTACAAACAATTAACTTGACTCAGCGACTTTAAACTCATACTGATGACTCATCACATGTTTACCTACATCCCTTCCATGTCCAACTTCCCCAGTGTTGCCAGATCAAACACTACGCTACCAGTCTCATTACTTAATTTACATACCTAGTATATTTGATTTCTTGTCAAAGAATTTCCCACCAAATGTTTAATACCTTGTCGTAAATAAAAGAATTTCTCAGAGCAATGAGTCATGACTGGGTCACTTACAAAGGCTCGGTGAGCCACAGGTTAAGTATCGCTGATCTATAGAGGTGACAAGAATCGAGAGCATGATTCGGAAAAAAAACGACCACGCTTTCATGACTGTGACCATTCAATTGCATAGCCACTTCAATTTTGTAGAATTATGAATCTCAGTCGATTGATAAGAAGGGCTGGTTTCTCCGAACTTCCCGAATGCACCTACGTAGGAAATGTAAGCCTTGATTGATGTAACGTGCGTCAGCGCTTCTACACGGGTCTTTAGTGGCCCCAGGACTCAAATCTATAACTTTTCAACGCCAGTCAGGAATTCGAGATCTTGATCTCTCGGTCACAGCAGCCACTCAAAGGAGTGAAAAAAAAATCTAATTTTTATGGAATTTCCAACTAATTTGTCTAAATATTGAATGATGCCTTCGTTTAAGCAAGATGTATTAGGATTTAAATTCTATAGTAATTGTAAAGGAGCCTATGTAAGTCTTTTAAAGTATTCTATCTCTATCTTTCACTTACGAAGTCTAAAAGTACTTGTAAGGACTTTCATTAAGATATTAACACTCAACAGAAATCACTGAAATCATCACGGAAATGCTTCCAACAATGGAGGGGGGAGGGATTCTTAAATATAAGCATCCTTTAGCTTAACGCTTTCGACATGTTTATTGTAAAATACAAATCTGTATGCGAGATAAAGAGTTCAAATCCCATAGGTTTAATATTACATGCACCAATTCAAAATGGTGGTTAGTCAGAAACTTAAAAGCTGCATCAATTGCTCCAAGTGTACGTTTGTAATTGCTTTTGCTGCGCAGTAGGCGATATTTGAGGATACGAGAAATATGTATGGATGAGAAAGATTTCGAGTTAAGAGTTCCTCTGAGAAATCATCTGTAAAATATTAATTATTGTAGAAGTTACGACGTCGTAGGCAGCTGCGAAATAGCTAGATGATCAAAATTAAAGCAATTGAAAATGCTTCTGGCTACGTTACTGCCTGTAGTCACTCAGGAATTGTAATTTTAGACGAGGATATATATATAAACAGTTTAATAGAAAACTGTCCTACGTTTAAAATGCGTAATATCATATTATTTGGTCTAAATATGGATGAAACAAAGAAATATCTGAAAAACTATATAGTTTTATTCTTTAAGAAAATCTAAAAGCGTGCGAGCTATATATATGTTCTAAAATATTCAATTAAATTGACTAAGAGTAAACATTTTTAGACATAGCCTTAGAATGTGCAAACCATCACAATCGAATCTATATCTCGAGTTTAAATACGGAATTTTAAATAAATGTTTGGATGGTATTCGAATAAGTAAACAAAAAAAAAAGAAACTCAACTCTTATAAATCCATATTCTACGCAAAAATCTTCAATTGGTTTTCAAATACACTAAAAAATCTTATGTGATACTGAAAAATAATATCCGATTCCTTTAACAATAAAGGCTACTTAGATATTACACCGTCGACTCATTTCGCCGAATTAAAAGATGTCGGCAATAAATAAAAAATATTCCCATATATTGTCATCATTTTTATTAGTATGCTCGAGCACGCGTGACCATTGTTTCCATTATTAGCTGGCAGCGGTTACCTGTGGTTAATTTAACGGACTCGTGAATGGCATGTCATGAGTTCAATCCTAGCACCACTGAAGACCCGCCGTATAGGAGAGATAGGCATGTTAAATCAACCGAAGCTCAAACATCCTCCCGTTGATGTAATGTGGAAGTTAGGAGATATCGATGCCAGAGCTCGCCGTCCTCATCACCTGTCCATGGCTCAAAAATACGCAGCCCGTCACCAAAAAGCTCTCAAGTAACTGAATATTAGGACGTTAATGTTCACTCATTCACTCACTCACTCCATTATTAGCTGCAAATCGCGACATTTGGCAACGTCCTTCGATTTTATATTGGCCGATGGTATAATACTTAAGTACTTGAAAAATTATGACGTTTTTAAGCAAACAAGATAAGACTTTATATATTATGTTATTCGCTCTCAATTAAAAAAGTACGACTTGTTGAAAAAAATAATATGGTTTTACATAAATGCATTTTTTAGTAAAGTTCTTACATTTATTTTGAGTTTTACAATGAATTTTCTCGCTATCACAAATCTCGCAGAGTAAGGCAATCAAAGATTGTGAGAAATTACGTAATAATAAATGTGAATCATGCAAAACCTCTGAAATACCGTATTTACCTATACTCGTATGAGCGGGAAACAAACCAAAATATACAATTTTTTTCCAAAGAAGTTACGAAATTAAAATTTTGTGATTTCAAGTATTCTTGATAAATAAGATTTATTAACAGAAAAAAGAGGTACTTACGTATTATTGCAACCTATTAGCGGCACTATATGAAATGATGTACATGACAGCCAATTCAGCACGAATGACACATGAAATTGGCATTGCCATCTTGACGAGTTATTAATAGAGTTGGCGACTATTGCGATAGTACGCAAGTACCAAAAAAAGATTTAAAATCCTTAAAAAATATCCACCTGAAGCTTATGAGATCGCATGATAGAAGTGATAACTTCAAATTTTGTAATGTTATTGCGGGCATTAGTTAGGTGAGAGAATAAAATACAAGGGGATATTAGTATTGTCCTATAAAATTCATTCTTCATATGTCTGTACTCATAAAGTAATATTTTTTGCGAAATATATAGTCATATTTGTGATTTAATTGTATTCTAAGAAGGAAACAATAGGTTTATGGTAGCTGAAATAGGTCATAAATACTTTAGATTCAAAATTATTTAAATATCCAAAAAAGAACTCTGTCAAGCGTTGTTCCGTACTTTGTCGTGCTTTTATTTGGATCATTTGACATAATTAAATTAAATTTTGATTTTTTAAAAAAAATCTACCAAAAGCTTTGTGATATGGTCTTTTGAAAAATCTACATTAGAATCCAAACCTAAAATAATAGGAAATTTGTTCAGAAAAGTTGATCCAGCTTCAGTGTAGACAACTAAATTTTTGTGAATTAATTCCATTATTTTCTCTACACTTTGATTTCGTGAAATATAATTAGTAACCATTAGAATTATTTGTCCATTTTCTGCATTTCTCAGCACAAATTTCTCCGATACATGACTCATAAAACCCAAAAGATCCAATAGTATATTTACCATTGTTACGAGCGTTACAAACACGAGCGTATCAATGCTTTGCTTTGTAAAATGCATCATTCAAGTTCCCTTTCCAGCAAAACGCACCTAAAGAAGTTGACATTTCAAAAACTCTAATAATACAAAAACAGTTTAAAATCTCCGTAAGCTTGACAAAAAAATCGTTTAGTTACTATTTTGTCAATTATAAATAAGATGTTACCAGAATATAAATTCTTATACTACAGTTTGTTCATTTTAAAACAATAATTTATTGCCAACTGCTAAGTTGAAGAAAGTTTATTTTTTAGTAATATTTTTTTCCTCCTAAACTTTTTTTTCGTTCTTGTGAGCTGCTTAGTGTGTCCTTAATTAGTGCTTCTTTTTTCACTTTGATTTTTACAGTTTTTTTTCGCTTGAAATAATTCCTTTCTTTTAAACTTCCTAATAAATGTTACATAGGTCTCCAAAGCCTAGGGAACATCTTAAATTGGGTGATAAAATCAGCATACGAAGGAATTAAATTCAATTTCTTTTTCATTAAGTATTGCAACAATACTTTTACTTTATTTTTTTACAAAATAATGCGTAATTAATTTTGAATCAGAAGCTAATGAGAAATGCAAATTTCGTACGAACAATTTTGAGATACCGTACCCAGGAGAAAGTAAATTTAAAAGAAGCAGAACTCAATTTCTTTTACATCGTTAACAAAAATTCAAAAACTTTTCGAGTATTACTGCTTTAATTGTTGACATTTATTCTGTAAATTATTCCTAGTGTCTTGAGATCATTGCAAAGTACCGTACGCAATATACCACATTAAAAAAATTACAATTTAAGCAGATTACATGTAATTTCTTTCATAATATTTACTTTCAATATGTATATTATTTTTTACAATTAAAATAAATTGGGTATTAAATATTTTGAGCTAAAATACATTAATGTTCAGGTATATTTCGAAAGGTTTATGTTGCAATTATTCGTAATGAACAAAAGTTATATTTCCCATGTCACGCAAAATGAAAAACTTCTGATTATATTAATTAATCTTTATTTTTATTGTTATATTTTTCTTTCATATATTTTTAGTTATAATTAATTCACAAGTCATAATTATTTATATTTAATTTCTTTTTTAATTTTTGGGATGTTTAACTTTTATTTGAAATAAATTGAGATTTTTTACGCTAGAAAAAAGTAGGATGATTATAAAATATTTCAAAAAAATGAATAATAAAACTTTTAAACCTTTTTTTAAATAATTAAAAATCTTGTATACGTTTTCTTTTACCAGGAGTATGCAAATGAAATGAGACGATTGTTTTAAAAAAACACAATAAATTTGGGAAAACTGTTAATATTTTTATTCGAAATAATATCCATCGCTACCTACACATTTTCCCCATCTTTTGGGCAATTTGTGAATACCACGCCAAAAAAATGATCGGTCTTTTGAGGCCAGCCAGTCATCAAGCCAAGATTTGACGTTTTCATAAGAAGAGAAGCGCTGGTCAGCCAATGCGTGTCCGAATGATGCAAGTAGGTGGTAATCGGAAGGAGCCAAGTCTGGCGAATAAGCCGCATGCACTAAGGGCTCCCAGCCGAGCGCTTTAACGATGTCCTAGGTCGGCTTAGCACGGTGGCTAGGTGCGTTGTCACCAAGGAAAATCACTTTGTGATGCCGTTTCTTGTATTGCTCGCGTTTTTCGATTATAACATCATTCAAAATGAGTAATTGTTGCTTGTAGCGATCAGTATTAACGGTTCCACCGGGTTTGAGAAGCTCATAATAGATTGGTGTCTCCTGATCCCAGAAAATATACAGCATTGTCTAGCGGTCGATTTGGACGGCTGTCCGGGGTCAACATATGATCTATTACGCTTGGGATTCTCAAAATAAATCCATTTTTCATCGCCAGTCACAATACGATGGAGATATGACCCGCGTTTGTAGCGGGCAAGCAACATTTGGCACACGATTGTTCGGTTTTCCCGATGACAATCCGTTATCTCGTGTGGTACCCATATACCGACATTTATTATCTTGCCCATTGCTTTGAGACGACGGGAAACAGTGCTCTGGTCAACATTTAATTGTTCTGCAACATGTTTTTTCGTTTGGCCATCATCTTCATCGAGTAATGCTTGTAATTCAGCATCTTCATTTTTTTTTTTTTTTTTTTTTTGCTGGTCTGCCACGCTCTTCGTTTCTCATATCGAAACCACCATTTTGGAACTTTTCAAACCACCCGTAGCACTGCGCACGGCTCAGAGAACAGCCAACGTATGCTTCTACAAGCCTTTGATGCGATTCGGTAGCATTTTCTTCAGATAACAAAAAATTAATGCTGTCCGTAAATCGTGGTCTGAAGGCATAAAATTCAACATTTTCAACACAGTAAAAAAAATACAATGCACGCTGAAACTAATCAAAATGTAAACTAATCATCAGTACCAAAGATCAAACTATAAAAAAAATCACTTGTCATGGTTTCGTATTGCTTGCATATATGCGTGACGACATCTGTTAGCAATCGTCTCATTTGATATGCATATAAAACGACTGACATTATGTATGGTAAATAAAGTCTTCCTTAAGACATTGGAACACGTTATTGTCACTGTTCCTAAAAAGAGATATGAATACGTATTTGAACTGAATCAATGTAACTGAAAATGGTTTACTCGTAATATAGGGGTGAGAAACTTGTTTTGGCTCACGGGTCGCATTGTGGAAATGGAAGATACCGGAAACCTTTTAAAATGATTGTATTCCTTAAAATAAAGCAGAGGCAGTTTTATTCAATTTATTTATTGCATTAATTTCATTGGTTTAAGCATTAGTTTTAGAACCAGTTTAATGAAACAAATGTACTTTTTTTAAAAAAAATCTGGAGTAAAATTGTTTGTTGAAATCCTCATGATCCTACGTGCATCTACACTCACTCTTGTTGATCCTCATGCAAGAAAAACTTTGCTCTCCAGCATATGTCGACTAAAATATTAAGAACAATTTCCCCACAAATTTCTTCCAACATGAAAATTTTTCTGCTGACAAAGATTTGTACAAGTTAAAATGTCATAACATCCCACATTTCCTTCTTACTTGTGTAAATAGTGTAAATAATTTGTATTTGGGTGTTTAATGCATTTATATTACTCTATGTTATATTTATTTCATATTAAAATTGTACTATTCACAAGCAATGCCGCCCCTTACGTTATACTGGCGATTCAATGAGAACTTGGCGAAATCTTGGCGGTACAGCCAAGTTGGCATCATTTTTGGTGACCATTTTGGCGTCATTGGCGATCATGTTGGCGAGTTCGGAACCATCTGGAATCTTCTAGAAGGTAGTGGATCCCCACTAATGTCACGAGCGGTTATATTTCTGGAAGTTTCTGTCGCGCCTATATAAAAAATGCTCACCGGTCCGGTGATGAGTCTTGATTAAACCAGCCAGTAGTGAGGATTGTTTTGACTAGCGATTAGCTCGGCTGTGCTTGTGAAAAATCTTTACTTACGTGTATTTTTAAACACTGTTTATTGTGTTTGATTGCTAATGAAGGTGTGAAGACCTTCGGATATTTACCTGGGAATATTGCAGATGAATCCTGTATTCAAAGGATTGGATCCTTAAAAATAAATTGAAGAACTGATTATTTTCTTTATGATTGTTTTGCATAAAATCCACGAACCCAGATCTACTTAACAATACTGTAATCTGAGCTCGAGTCAAAAGGTTCAAGCTGTAGCTCCTCAGGTGCTATATATTCATACAGCACCTGAAGAGCTAAATAAACCAGCAGTAATGGGGTAACAGAGCAAATTTAATTTAGGCTTAATTTCCTTAAAATCCTGAAATCTTCTAGTGAAATCGTCCTCCAAACTCTGGAGATGATGTCTTAGTCGAAACACTTTAAGGTACTTTGTTTTCCTAATAGCGAAAAATAATCTTTGATCGGCGCATGGGAAAGAAATCACGGTTTAAAGCGGATTTCATGACTGTATTGGTGGACAGCATAAAAACTCTTTTATGGCCTCAAGTTGCCTACTCCTGGTATAATATATAGACAATATTTTTAATGTAATATCAAAAGGAAAATTTTCTATGATGCTCCATTTTTCTCCTACCAATATTGATGTATATTAGAGTCAATGTTTAAAAAAGTGTTGATTTATACGATTCTCGATTTCAGTTAAAGTAGCTGGAAATGGGGTGGTAGATACCGGAATAATTAATTCATTAACCAATAACTGTTAGTTTGTTACTAGAAAGTACTGCACTAAATGAACCCGCATCGAGTTAAACTTTATTTCTGTACTAAAATAAGTAATTAGTTTTTATTAAATTTTGCTCAAACAAAAATATTTGTATGATTACTTTAAATTAATAAAAATTAAAGGGTTAAAGATAAAAATAATGAAATACTAATTGTTTAGCGGTTGCAAGATCAAAAATTAAAACACTTTCTTAACTATAATAGCATTCAAAGCATTTAGCATTAATTTCTCTATACATCATGCGTTAACATAGAATACACTATTCTAATTTTCGTCTTGTTCAAAAGCTCGTTTTTCATTTGGATCCTTCTTTTAGAGGGGGGGAGGGATAAATTTGTGAAAACGTCTATTACTGATTTGAAAAATGTTTTTCATTTTGTAAACAAAGAGCCAAAAAAATGTTCCATTATTCTTACTTTGAACTCTTTTACTATTTTTCATTGCTTGGAATGAATTGCTTATTATACTATGGAAATAATGTTTCACTCAGTGCAGATTCATTTTCAACGAACCAATTAACTGGAAAGAGATGTATTATTTCCTGTACTTTAAAAGTGGAAGAAAATTCGTGCTTCTTTCTCGTGATTTATACGAAGAAATGAAGGTTTGCAAGTAAACATATAGCATGCAGGATGTGACAACTAAATTCCCGGACTGCGCATGCCCAAGCCATTAGGCTTGGTGTGCAGGAGTGGGAATGGAATATAGTTGACCTTGATATTTTTTTTTTTTTTTTGAAGCTGGTGGCACATCATTCCATCACTATGTAATTTGTTTGTTTCTCATCCTTGTGAGAGAATCACGTTGTCTCGAAGTGCGGCGATCATGATAAATGTAAAAATCGAACTGTGCATAAATTTGAAATTCTTCGCGAAATAAAAAAAAAAGGAATTCCAACTGAATGTTTTAAATTGTTAAAGGAGTGTATGAATATAATTACACAGTATATAGTCAAACTTTCGAATGGCACAATTGATTTTCGGAAGATTGGTAAGTTGCTGAAGATGATGAACGTTCTTGTCGATCCATGACATCAAGAACAGGTGATGATCAGCGTTTTTTTTCGATATTAAAATATTCGACTAAGTTCGGAACCGTGATTTGCAAAAGCGCATAAATGGATAATTTTCATGATATTTAGAGTCTCGTCGATTAGAATATATGCATAAAATTGTTTTAAGGACATTTTGACAAAAAAAAGTTTACTTAAATATAATATTCTGGCAAAAAATTAACTTAGAATAATCGTTTTTCCAAATGTCCTCCTTTTGGGAAAATTGATTCCATTAGAATAATATTTTACCTGTATATAGCTCAGACCTCTCTACAGAGGCTCAACTAGAATTTTTGAAATATGTAATTTAGAAGTGGGTTTAATCATATTTTACGACAGCAGAGGGGAGAAATTTTAAGAAAAAAACGCCAGTAATTATTTCAATGGGTGGTAACTCCGAAAATAAAGTAAATTTTTCAAACATTCTAGTGTTGAGCCTCTGTAGACAGGTTTGAGCTATATACAGGCAAAATATTATTATAATAGAACCATTTTTCACATAAGGAGAGCATTTGGAAAAAAAGATTATTCTAAGTTAATTTTTTGCCAAAATATTATATTTAAATAATTTTTTTTGTCAAAATGTCCTTAAAACAATTTTATGCATGTATTCTAATCTGAGTGACACTAAATATCATGAAAATTATCCACTTATGCGCTTTTCTAAAATCACGGTTCCCAACGTAGTCAGATACCTTAATAGCATCATCATGATTGAATGGATACCTCGAGATCAAACAGTAAAACAGCAGTAATACATTGAGGTCCTGAGAAAGTTTAGAGGAAAAATGAGGGAGGAAAAGCAAGGTCTGTAGAGTAACAACACGTGGCTTTTGCACCAAGACAACACCTCGGTGCACAATGCGCAATCTGTGAAACAGTTCTTTTCAGACAAACGCATTGCTGTGCTCGAGCATCCACCGTACTCACCAGATTTCGCATCATGAGATTTATACTTGTTTCTTAAAGTGAAAACTGCATTGTTGGGAACACATTTTCAGTCTGCAGGAGAGGTGAAAGTAAAAAACGGCACATATATTGAAGATAGTGACACCTAATGAGCCACAGTACTTCTTTGAACGGTTAAAAACTCGTATGCGGCTATGTATTTTTAGAGAAGGGGAGTATGTTGAAGGGGATTAAAAAGCATTTGTACATTGTTTTCAATAAAGCTAATTTTTAAGACTAGTCCGTTTATTCAATTGTCTCAGTAGTATGCTTTCTCTACCACCCATCAGCAAAGTGAACAGTGCAATTTATATTTTCACACTTATATATAACTTTAAAATTCCATGATTGTTTTATAATCACCCAGTATTTTGTAAGGCAGCAATGAACGAAATGTAAGAACGCTACTTTTTAATTTCTCGTCGCTGTAATGAGATTTTAAATAAATCCGTACTAAACTATGATGAGTATTAGATATACATTTAAAAATTATATATATTTTTTTTACTTTTAGTATTATGCCTTTATTTGTATAATTATTGAAAACTTCTTAAGAAGTTTTCAATGTTCAGAAAGAGAATCTTTTAAAGGAAAATACTTTTAGTTAGCTAGATATCTGTATTTTAATTATTTACCTTTCGAAGTAAACAGCTTATTTAAAAAAAATGTTTAAATAAGAGCAAATTAGGATTCCCAACAAGTGGTTAATGTTCAATGACAAATTTATTACTTTAACTTTTTTCAATGAAGAACACTAAATAAAGAAATTAGTTTATTACAAAAGAACGTACCTCATTTAAAAAAAAACCCGAGAAGAAAATAAATCTATAAAGGTAAAAGAAAAAAAAATTCTTTCAGGGCAGCTGAAAAGGAACACAAGAGAGTGATGTTTTCTTTAGATTAAATCAAAATACTGAAGTCTTTAAAAAAAATTCTGATTTATGACATCTTGCAGTAAGTTAAATACGTATAAAAAAATCAAAACAAAAAAAGAGAGAAAACTCAGTAAAAATCAATGCAATGTTATGGCATTAAGAAAGAAAATTTATGTTTATGATCCCAGAAAAATATTGGTCTTCTCGAAAAAAAATTAACAGAAAAGATAGAATACCATTTTAGGAAATAAATAAATTCTGAACTGTTTTAAATGAAGAATTCATGAAATTAAACATTACTTTCTGATGAGTTGCAACGTTCTTTTAGAACTCTAACGACAAAATTATAATACTGCATAAAACAGATTCGTAAGATAATGTACAAGATATGCGTCAAGTTATTGGAATACGTTGCACCATATGTTGAAACGTATTTTCTTTATAATATTCTGACAATGAAGAATAAATCAATCGGCTATCAGAACCTGATGGTACAGATCAAAAGTCAATAACCTAGTAGCAAACTTGACAACATTTATGTAATTCTAATCTCACTACTTCTGTGAAAAAGAATTGTCTAGAAATGTTCCGAATAGTCTTTTAATTCAGCTGTATGCTGTATAGATTTTTTTTAATTCCCAGCATAACTAATACGCAAACAATTAAATATACATTTAATTCTAAATGGGAATTTATGAATACTCTTCGTACATAAAATTAATTCTACAAATGTATGTTTTACTTCAAATCAATAATAGCATTGCTATTCCATGTGATTCTTTTTCAGTGGAATACTATCATTTACTCTACTGTTATAAATCTTTTCATGATTTTTTATGTAAATTTATATGTATATTTTTCTTGCTTTTTAACAATTAGACTTTAAAACAATCTAGGGTAAATTAATTTTCCTCTCAGCATTTTCAACATGTATTCCATACAAATGAAAATTACAAACTTGTTAAAATCAGAATATATATTAACAGCTGTTACCAGATATTCAAACTGCCAATTCAAATATCAATAATTAAAATTCTACTTTCAAAATGCTATAAGAAACCACCAGCTAGAATGACTTCAAAGTTCAATTGAATACACTTGAAAAGGATAAGAAGCAGTATGGTATTTGAAAAAAATTCTTAAGTGTATTGATAAATAACACTATTAGAGGTAAAGAGTGTTTTTTTCCAGGTATAGAAGTTTAAGTTGGCATTACTTTCCAAGATGGCGACCGATTTAACAGCTGTCAAGTGATTTATTCTCAGTTTGGTTTGGCAATTCATCAAAACGATCATCAAGCAAGGCGTAGATTCGTCGAGTTGGCCCAAAACGAGATTGCCGTTGTTCCCGATTTTCATAAGCGAATTTTGTTTAGCGATGAAGCACAATTCTGGTTGAATGGCTACGTCAACAAACAAAACTGCCGCATTTGGAGTGAAGCTAATCCCCAAGTGTATGTCGAAACACCGTTACATCCAGAAAAACTGACTGTTTGGTGCGCTTTATGGGCTGGTGGAATCCTTCTTCAAAAACGATGAAGACCACAACGTTACAGTCAATGGTGATCGGTATAGAGCCACGATTACTAACTTTTTCATTCCTGAATTGAACAATCACGATGTCCAGGAGCTGTGGTTCCAACAAGACGGCGCAACATGTCACACAGTTCGTGCCACAATCGATTTATTGAAAGACACGTTTGGTGACCGCCTAATTTCACGTTTGGGACCTGTGAATTGGCCTCCAAGATCTTGTGATTTAACACCGCTAGACTATTTTATATGGGGCTATGTAAAGTCATTGGTCTATGCGGATAAGCCACAAACGCTTGACCATTTGGAAGACAACATTCGCCGTGTTATTGCCGATATACGGCCACAAATGTTGGAAAAAGTCATCGAACATTGGACGTCCAGATTGGACTACATCCGAGCCAGCCGTGGCTGTCCTATGCCAGAAATCATATTTAAAATGTAATGCCATAAGATTACCTTTCGAATAAAAAAAATTCATGTCAATCGAATAATGCATCGTTGTTGTATTGCAATTTAATGTTCTATACCTCTAAAAAAACACCCTTTATAACGAAAGTGGATTCGGCCAAAAGTGGCATTTTAAATTGAATTATGATGATATTGACAGGAGTTCTACATTAAACCAACTGTACTATTCAATAAGCATGATTGTTTCGATTTCTGGACGGAAAATTGACTTTCTAATCTTTCAACAATTATTGCACCTTTAATGAAAAGTCCATCCCCCACGGTAAGGTCGTGCCACATTGGATGGGTAAAATCGGTTTTAATTGTTCTTGGAACAAAAAAGTCTCTTAAAAAGCAACAATGAAAATACCAATTATTTGTTTTTTCTTATGCCCTGCAGTTTCCCTCTTTTTCATGAATATTCAGCCAGAAATTTGAAGTCATTCTGACCAGTGGTTCTCTTTTTATAGCATTTTGAAAGAGGAACGTTTTTAATTATAAACGTCCCTTATCGCCAAGCTTGGCGATATCAATGTACAATTTTCAATCTTCATACTTTACTAATGCCACTGCCAAGATTCGCCGGCTGGGTGGCGTGGTTGGTTTGTCGCTGGTCTTGTACGCCCGAGGTTGTGGGTTTGACCCCGCCCTAAGTCGGTGGGTTTCCATGATGTTAGAAAATCGACAGCATCCATGTCGTATGATTATACTGCATGTTAAAGATTCCTAAGGTGTTTGCTTGGTTTGGATGCTCTAGGCAAAATTAAAATCGTAGTACCATTACACATCATAAGAGTTCAGGTGCCTCCCTCTAAGGAGGAAACTGGGCAGTGAATTAAATTGCCGTGATTGGTATTCCACCTATATGGTACCGCTTTAAACAGTGAGGCGAATTCCCGGGATAGGTACAAATTCTGCAATGGTAAATACCAATTCTCAGCCCTCGATCAGAAATTAACAAAAACTTCCAAGGTCCTTTAAACAAATACTGGTTTTCTTATATCTCTAGAAATACAATTAATTCATAAATTTAAGTGAAGAATACACGACTCATAGTTCAGATTTACTGAGTTAAAAGGGGTACCAGGGGTGTTAATTTTGTCTGGAGGAGTGAAAATATAAACAATTTTCAAACATGTATAATTCCTTTAAATTTAAAACAAATAATTCGAATCTTTCACACATTATTTACAAAGGATTATGATTTCCATCAAGGACAAAATGTTTGAAAAATAATCATAATTTTAAAAAAATATAAGCTTAGGACAGTGTTTCTCAAAGTGTGGGGGCGCGCCCCCTGGGGGCGCGCTGACCCTACAAGGGGGCGCGAGCGTATCGAAAATTTAAAGATTTTTTTAAAAAAATAACCGGAAAGAGAAGTAAAACAAAAAATGCTTTCTTCCATAATAAAAAAAAAATACACGCAACAACACACTGACATAATTTATATTTATTATCTAGCTTTTTTCCGTCATCAAATAGCTATCTTTGATCCCAAAACCAAATTAAAGAAAAAAAAAAACATTTTGTTTTATTTGCTGTTTTTCCTCAATGAGAGATTTTTTTATTACGTTTTAACATAAAATATTACTCGTTAAAAGAAAACGAAACCCAGACCCTGAGAAAATTCTAAGAAGATAAACAATTTACCGCTGCAATTATTATTGAAATACTGTACATTAGTTGTAGAAAAGAAAAGGAAGTCATGATTCACTTTTCAGCCAGGCTGCATAGTACGTTCAGTTCAGTTCAGGTTTTTGGGATATGGAGCAACAAAGGCTATATATGATCCCCTAAAAGACAGATGTTTCTTAAAAATTAGTAGATGTCAAAATATTTCAGTTTCTGGATAAAAAATATGAATGTTAATTTGACCTTCAATCTTATGGTATGGTTATTATCAATATTAGTTCCCTCCCATCTTTCATGTGTTTGCTTTTCGCTTAAGGAAATTGTAAATAATTGAGTTTTGCGATATTTGGAAAAGAATTGATTGGTTTAACATTTCTGTAGGATAATTGAAAAGTGTCTGATTTGCGTCCTTTTATTATGGTCTTGTACTTTTGAATCATTTTAGTTCAGTTTTATTGATTTTTCTCAAATCATCAAAGAATTGAATAGTCCTTGAAAGAAGGTAAGTATACTTTCTATAAATTAAAATATTCACTAGAATTCCGATTTGTATCGTGTACAGTAAAAATAATTCTAAACAAATGATTGGGGTGACTGAGTCCCCCCGCACTACCATTAATGTTAGTATCGAGTACGCGCCTGCTCCCGGGTTAAACTTTTGAAGTCTTCTCGCTTTAAATGTTAAAAGTAACACAATTATTCTTCATCGGAATTTTATATTCTTTTTCATAATTTAACATTAATTCTAAATGCTAATTGTGTGAGGTTTAAAATTACAGTTCTTTTAAACAGTTATTTACAATTATAGCATTTATCTAAAAAAAAAAATCATTTTACATTTTTGTATACAATGTCGTGCACACAGTTTTACTCTCCTTACAGTTCAGCTATTATATCAAGAATAATGTTTTATTTTTTAAAAAATGAACTCGTGTGAAGAGTCGGTGTTTCAGCCAGTATACGTTTGATGTATTAGTACTGAAGAAGGTATTTTATAAATAATTTCTTATTGCTGAATTTGGCCGCGGTAGCCGAGTGGTATAGGTATCGGATCGTGGCTTGCCTTGTCATGAGTTCGAGCCCAGTACCACTAAAGACCCGCCATGTAGGGCAGCGCTGCATGTTAAATCTGTTGAGAGTTGAAACTTTTTCCCGTTGGTGTGGGTGGTAGTTAGAGAGAAGGGTGCCAGCTCAGGTGTCATCCACGTCACTTGACCATGGTTCAAAATTACGTGGTCCGTCGTCAAAAGCCCTCGTGCAGCTGAACAGTGCGACGTTAATATTCAATCAATCAATCTTATTACTAAATTAAGAACAAGTTTAATAATTATTAGGACTTCCACGGGCTTTTCTTGTAGAGAAAGTTTTTCAAAGGAAGGTTTTAATATCAGAAATTGACACTTAAAGAGTTATTTTTCTATATTTAGCTGAGATCTATATTTTGTCTTCAAGGCATCCACTGCAGAAAATCCGGTTTGCAAAAGGTAGGATGTTGAAAATGGTAATAGTATACGAAGTGCTTTTGTCTTCAGTACACATAATTCCTCATCCACCTCTACCCCAAATTCAAAGAGCGATTTATTACAAAATTGCCTTTTAATTTTTCACTGCATGTGAAATCTATGAAGATTTCTTCTTCGGAAGTTGAGAGCCCTTATGGAGAGAGAGTATCTTGAAATAGATCCCTAATCCACTCGTAACTTGCTACCAAGCTGTCCTCATCCAGAAAATACTTTTTAAAATTCTTTGCCAACATAGCTAAATGATTTTACATATTTTAAAAACAACTTTCACATGTTGTTCTACAGATTTGTAAGTTTTAACACATATCGAGCTGGGGCTTTTTTTCCCATCATTTACTTCCGTAGTGGTAAATCCAAAATTTAAGTATTTTTGAGAATATCGCCTTGATTTAATTTTCGGAAACATGCTCGTTCGTCTGTGTACTTGTTGATTCTTTATTATCATCGAATGTTTGCTAACGACTTAAAAATGTATGTATGATTTTGTTTTAATCTACTGCCGTAAATACTTAATTACCGTGAATTACAATTAACGTGTAAATTTAAAAAAATGTACATTCAAGCTAGATTCGGTAGCTATAGGAGTATCGAGTCGACCAAAACTGACTGGAATTGTACAAGGAAAAGCATTTTTACATGTTTTGCGCAGACGTCCGATAGGTTGCCCAGACTCACGCAAACGTACCCTATAATGCCAGATGTGATGGATATGATAGAGAGCGACATTGACTAGACTATTTTTCTAATGACATTTGTGCTTTGAGAAATGAATGCTGAAGGAAATAAATCTTTAATTAAATACATCATTTTGCGATCTGTTCCAATTTAAAAATTAGAGAAAGAAAAATAACATAATTCTAAGTAATATATATATTTTAAGTAATTTTCTTAAAATACATATATATATATATATATATATATATATATATTACTTAAAAATATACACAAAATTTATTATACTTATCGTATTAATTTGTACGGTTTATAATTAAGATCGTATTGTAACTTTAGCGTCTCTCTCTCAAAGTGCATTTTTATTGCAGTAAATACATTATTGTTGTACAGGGGGCGAGACAAAAATTATGATTGAAAATTGGGTCGCCAGTATTGAAAATTTGAGAAACACTGCTTTTAATGTATGAGTGGCGCACAGAGTATTTTAGGACTAATTAATTAATACTAAATTAAGAACAAGTTTAATAATTATTAGCTACTTCCATGGGCTTGTCTTACAGAGCAAAGTTTTTGAAAGGAGTTTTAAGATAAGAAATTGACCCTCCGAGTTCATTTCTATATTTAGCTGATATCTATATTTTGTCTTCTAAGCAACCACCGCATTTTGTAATACGTTCCAATTTAAAAATCAGAGAAAAGGAAAAAAATAACTTAGTAACTATACTATTACTTAACTTTTTTGCTTAAAAGTAACATATACAAAATTTAATACTTATGAATTTGTACGGTTTATAATAAATATTGTTGCTTTATCGTAAAGTGCATTATTATTGCATTCAGTAAATTATTATGTATAAGGGGGGCGCGATAAAAATTGTAATTGAAAAGGGGGCGCCAGTATTGAAAGTTTGAGAAGCACTGGCTTAGGAAGATAACAAATTATCTTGTAATAAATGTTAGGTAATGTTTGCGTTGTGCACACTATTTTCTAAAATAGTAGATTTATTTACTAGCAATAAGTTGGCTTATAAAGTTAACTGTATCCTTATTACTCCGTAGTATTTTTAAATAAACAGAATAATATAAATCATAATCTTTTAAAAAATAAAAAAATTAAATTTTCAAAAAATTTTTAAAGATTTCAATGTTTTTCGAATATTTTGAAATATACTGCTCAAAATAATTAAAGAATATTGCGGTTTTAGGTGGATCTTGTGGCTGGGAAACTTTTTAGCTGATTGATACATGGTCGACAGACGTAGTAGGTTATATGAGAATAAATTACACATGTTTGGCAGAAAAAAATGCATTTTATTGCGCATTTGTGTACAAAAGGAAAAAAACTCAATTTGTGCATATGAGAAAAAAAGAATAAGAAAAGGTGTTTTCCTCAAAGGAAATCATTTTCAGTAGGGGGTATGGTTTCACGGATGGCCAACAACGCTGAGCACATTTGAGGCATGGAGTCAATGAGGCTATTAATCACGAGTTGGGGTATTCTGTCCCACTCTTCCAGAAGAGCTCTTTCCAGTTCTTGGAGAGTTTGTGGGGGTATTTGGCGGCCAGCAACTCGTCTTCCTAGAGCGTCCCAAACGTGCTCTATTGGATTCATGTCTGGAGAACACAGTGGCCATTCCATTCGTACGATTCCTTCCTCGAAAAGGAAATCCTCCACCAGGTTAGCACGATGTGGCCTGCAGTTATCGTCCATTAAAATGAAGTTATCTCAGATTGCTGCAGCGTAAGGGACTACAATAGGTCTGAGGATCTCATCCCTATATCGGCGAGCAGTCAGAGGTCCATCTCGTATGATGTAGAGGTCTGTGCACCCGTAAATGGAGATGCCACCATACACCAAGACTCCCCCACTGCCAAATCTGACACTTTCGTGCATGAACGCAGGGTTATTCCCACTGCGACGGTCCCTCCAGATGAAAATACGCTTATTATCCGGATGAACAGAAAAACGGGACTCGTCAGAAAAAAGAACATTGCTCCATTCATTTCTCCTCTAGTTCACATGCTCTGTTGCCCACTCCTGTGGTCGCGACGATGCCTTGATGTTAGTCTAATACATACCATCGGTCGGTGAGCATACAGACCTACACCATGGAGCCGGTTTCGGACAGACTGAGTTGAAATCGTGGAGCCAGTAGCCGAGCGAAGGTGTTGTTGGAGAAGAGTAGCGCGTTCATGTTTCGGTCTCTCCGAGCCGTTAACACTAAAAAACGATCTTCATTGGGCGTTGTTGCCCGTCTACGACCTTGTCCTGGTCTTCGGCCTGCACTTCCAGTCTCCAAAAAACAGTTCCAGATCCTGGAAATCACACTTTGTGACACTCCAATGGCTTGCGCTACTTCGGCTTGAGTTTGGCCCCCTTCTAACCTACCAACAACTCTCCAAGCTTCTGAATCGGTTAAATGACTTCGCTGAGACATCGTACTCATCGAAAAAAAGCAGTCACTGAATGCCAATCATCCTTGTCTTCATTTCAGTTGAAAGTCAAATTTCATTCTCTGCCGCTGAAGCGACGTTTTTAACGTCGAACTCAAAATTAGCATACTCCACAGTTTGAAAATCAGAAAAATTTGCATTTGTGATTCTCTTCTTCCATTTTCGGCAAAAAAAATTTCGCTTGTATCTTTATTTTATATAAAACTTACAATATCCTTTAATTGTTTTGAGCAGTGTATAAAAGATATATTATTCTTAAATTAGTAGGGTTTAAAGAAAATGATACATTTTATAATTCTACAATGTTTTATTCATCAAATGCTACTATTTTAGAAAATAAAGCGCACAACGCAAAAATTACTTAATACTTATTACACACAAAATTATTTCTTAAAATTTTTTAAATTATGATTATATTTCAAACATTTTGCACTTTTTTGGAACCATAATCCCTTGTAAATAATGTGTAAAAAAGACTCGAACTATTTAATTTAATTAACTATTTTAGTCCTCCCCGGGTTTCTGAACTGTTTTGATTCCAAGTGGGGCGATATGTTGTCCAAGCTAAATATACCCTTCTTTATTTACTTTAAAACTAGAGATCATTATTAGTGACCATTCGTCAGCTGCGATTGCTAATTACCTTTAATTTTTTCATTAATTAGCTTTGACAACCCTACTAACTATATAACATCGGTAATTGAACCAATTCCATCTTTTCCATACTTGATAACTTATTGATAACTACGTGCAAATGCCAGTTACTTTTTGAAATGAGTCGAGTTCAAGGCTTAACAGGTTTTTTGTTAATTCTTCAGAAGTAAAAGGAAATTACTAAATGCAAGGTTCATTGCTCAAAATATGAAAGTATCTGAAATATCGGGATACTATTTGGAGGAATATAATTGATGGTTATATATAATAGGAATGGAGATACCGTTGAAAAGTAGGAGAGAATCCGCATGATGTGTGTAAAGCAGGGGTGGGCAGACTTTTGCATGGTGCGGTCTACTTCTAATTTTTTAGGGTGTGGCGGTTCACCCTGTGGCGTAGGTGTGGTAAGCTACAAGAAAGCTCAACAATATTTATATTCTAACAATAATAAATACAGAATATGCACTACATAATTACACAAACAAAACTACATAATTACAATAAAAAATTATTCTTTTAAAAACCACGTTTTAAGCAAAATGCAAGATACAAACATAATAATTATACTCTCAAATTTAATAATATTAGATGATGCATTTATTATAAAACAACTCAAAATACATTAAAAAATAAATCGTTTCCATTTAATTTTTCATTATAGTCTCAGTAGAAGACTTAATCTGCATACCGCAGCAATCTTGAATATCTCGGTATATAATAACCAACTGCTAATCTTGCGCTGGATTGCAAGTGGTCTTCTGGGAAACGGGACTGATATTTTGACTGAATTATATTCATCGTTGAAAATGCAGAGTTACACAGGTAGGTAATGCAAGAGAATGATGTTAAATGAAATGCAGCTTTTTTTAAATTAGGATACTTTACTTCGTCCATTAACCGATATGTGCCCTTTACACGTTCGCTGTCAGTGACCTTCTATCGTGGAACGTAATACACAGAATACAAGAATCCAATCCCGCAGCCGCTTGAGCTGTGGGGTGATGTTTCTGTAGCTAATCCCGTGTTATCGCGGGAAGAGCTGGTCAACATTTATTTTACACTTTAGCCGGCGTGTGGGGGGGGAACACATTTCTATGGTTGTCATCGCGATGCCACAGAGAATGTGTTGAGCGTCATCGTGTGCTTTTAAAAATGGTACATGCGTCGTCTACACATAGTCGCATGCATTATGAAGAGCCGATACTGCAGTCTAACTAGCGTTGGTGTTCCACAAATATATTTATTTTAGTATGCTAGTCTTGTGTATGTGAAGGCGGTCACCTTAAAATGTCTTGGCAATCCACCGGTCGATCGCGATCGACTTAATGCCCACCCCGGGTGTAAAGCATAAGGAAAGAAGGTACGTGGATAAGGAAAAGTCATTTGAGTAATTTTGAAAATTTCTTAATATCTTTTTAAGAAAATAAATTTTACAGGAATTTGATCTTAAAGTCTTAATAATTTAAATTTTCTCCTTCAAGCATCGATTTTTTTCTTTTCAGAATGTGTTCTTAATTTTCTCTTTTTCCAAAAGTTAAATTTTTCATACAAGTTGTTTCATAAGTTTTAAAATTTCACATTTTTGTCCATCAGGTGTCAATTTATTCTGATAAGAATATCCTAAATTTTCTAATTTTAGAAGGCAAATTTTAAGTGAATTTGTTCTTAAATTTAAAACATTTTTTCCATTTTTATTCCTTTGGGCTAATCGCGATGTATGTTCCTAGTTCCCTGGTCTCGACTTTGCAAAACGAGCCTTAGCGCCATTTTGGCGTGGCTTGAAAAATTTCTTCGCCAAAGGGCGGACTATAATAGGATTTTACGCAAGTTCCGATTGGGCCCTATATCAAAATTCCTTCGGGGCACCTTTTAAGATATGAGAGCCATGTTGGTGGGACTGTAGTTACACATGTTGAGGCCCCTGTAGATAAGAGGCCCTGTATCATTGATACGGAGGCCCTGTATTCAAAGTCGAGTACAACAAAAAGGAAGTGAATAGATCTCTGTCATTCAGTGTGGGCGATTTTAGTATAGTTTTAGGGGACACATTTTGAGCGCACCAGTTATTAATAATACTGGCGCCATCTGCTGTAGTACATACCACGGCCTATTACTATTTTTTAGAGAGAATTAAGATATTTAATTGAACATATAATTAATTATAAATACACATAAAGACTATTGTTTATATATAAGCACCCACAACTGAAATCTAGAGATCTATTCACTTCCCAAAGATATAACAATTAACACGAGTATTTATATAAAGAAAAACATAAATAACTTTTATAGTGGTAATTAATTGCTTACACTTACACGTAATCTTAATATTAAATATCATAAAATTTGTAATCTGATTTTAAAATTAAACTATTTAGCTAAATTTATGTAAATAGATAATTTTGTATGATTTTAGGAGAAAAAAAAAAAAAAGAGTATTGAAAGTTTTTGTGTTTATATAAATCCAAGTATTTTGCATTAACAAATTCAGATTTACAATAAATTAAAACAATGTATTTTATTGAAAATTAAAACAGTACAGTTGTAGTTTGTGGAAATTAATGTAGGTGGCGCTACCATCTACTCAAATTGAGCTGGTAATTTATTTCTTTTTTTAAATTAAATGAGATTAATTTTTTTTATTTATTTGAATTTTTTTGAAAACATCATTTGGGAGATGGTTTATCTCGAAACAGCATCAAATTAAAACATACAAAAATGTCTCTTTGTAATAATAAATAATACACCACATTTTTTTTTAAAAAATTTCGAAATGTTTTCTGACATTTTACAGTTTTAGGAGACGATGTATCGGTAAATATTATATGTTTTTGTACAGTAAAAAAATGTATCTTCTTTCTACACGTAAAAAGAGTTAAATTGAAATAAGTTCTGATTGCATGAAAAACTTTATATCGAGTTATTTTAAATTCTAAATACACGACTTTGAAACCTTTATTTTTATTACAAATTCATATTCAACATTAATTAAAATTGTCTGATATCAAGTTTGTTGTAATTTCGTATCCTCGAACAATCTGACATAGTATGACAAATCAGCTCCAGAATTTGTAATGCACATTAGAACATTTTAAATTAAAATTTCTCATAGAATGATCATTATTTATTCATTAAAAATTTATTAATTTGCAGATGCTATTTCAAAGATTCGATTTAAAGAATAATTTTTAGAAATAGATTATAAATCACGAAGTACAATAAAATATCTTAGCAACTGAATTTAAAAAAATTACATAAATTAATTGCTCTCAAATACTTTGGAACATATTTCTTATTTGAATTTGAATAGAGAGAAAGCTGGCATTTATAAAAACACCTGCACTTGATTAACTATAGAATTTGTTAAAAATGAAAAACAATATGGTTGAATTTTTTTTACTCAGATGTAGTATGTAAGTACTGTCTCCACATGTAAATAAAACAAAGAATTAAATTCTCACCAAAAAAAATAATAATAAATTAAAATTATTTATACTTACATTGGAAACATCTCTTTCTAGTGCATCTGTTTTGAAACTTTGTTAAGAATAGAAAAATGTCTGATTTGTCATAGTGAATTATTCGACATAATTTGGTATTTTTAAAAATAATAAGCATAAATATTTAATTTTTTTCTAAAAATAATTTAAATAGGTTTTGAAGCAATATAATTAGGGGAATTTTAGTAAATAAGATATTTTTTTTATCAAATCAAGGAGTATATATATGTTCTGTGGCGCACACAAGGGGGGTCCTGGGGGTCCGGATACCCCCCCCCCACAAAGCCTTGATTTTTTTTCCGATTGATTATAATTCTCAGTTTATAGAACATAAAATGTAATTAAATATTTGTTATTAATGATTAATTTTATTAATTAATGCTAATTATTTATTCAAAAATTACTTTTTTAATGTGTTTTGTTCCCGAAAATCGACAAAATCAAAAGGAGCATGATACCAGAATGGTGAACTTTCGACCCCCCCCTTGAAAATTCTTGTGCGCTCTACCAATCTATATACGAGTACATAAAGGAGAAAAGCGACTCACTCACTCACTGACTAATCATGATATCTCCGGAACTATTAAACCTACAGATTTGAAATTTGGTAGGTAGGTTTCCTTCATGGCGTAGACATAAGCTAAGAACGCATTTTGCAAAGATTGAACCCAAAGGGGCATTATAGATAATTATTTCCATTATTAAACTATTAGATCTACAGTCGTGAAACTTTGTACACATAGATTTCTTTCATAAAGTAGAGATTCCCTACATAATGATTTTTACGAAAATCGACCTCCAAAGGGCGTTGAGGGCGCTTATGGGGCGTTATGCATAATTATTTCCATTTTTAAACTATTAGACGTACAGTCTTGAAATTTGGTAAGTGGATTCCTTTCATAGAGTAGAGATCCACTACAAAATGGGTTTTGTCAAAATCGACTCCCAAGTGCGTTGTAGAGAATTAAGGGGCATTACAGGCAATTAACTTCTTTTTTAAACTAATAGACGTGAAATTGAGTAAGCAGATTCCATTCTTTGAGTAGATATTCGCTTTAAGATGGGTTTTGTTAAAATCATTCCTAAGTGGCGTTGCAGGGGATTAAGGGGCGTTATAGATAATTATTTCCATTTTTAAACTGTTAGACGTATAGTCTTAAAATTTGGTATAAGCGGATTCCTTTCATGTCGTAGAGATCCTCTACAAAATATTTTCGGGGAAAATTGATCCTCAAGGGGGATTAAGGGGCGTAATAGATAAATACTTCCGCTTTTCAACTAATAGACCCACCTGCTTGAAAATTAGAAGGTATGTTCCGTTCATGGAATACGAGATCCTTTTACAAAGAGTTTTGCGAAAACAGACCCCCCCACACACAGAAGTTGGGTTGCGAGGGATAAAGGCGTGTTATAGAAAAATTCCTGTTTTTGAATTTAACCTATTTACTTTAAATTTGTTGAGCTCGTTTCTTTAGCTGAATAAAGTTCCACTAAAAATGGATTTTACGGAAATCAACTCCAGGGGGGAGCGGGGAGAGTTATTGGGGCGTATTGATTGACAAAATTCCCGTTTTCGAACTGCTAAGACTATAATAATAAAATTTGGTTTGCATGCTTCTTGTGTTGAATTGGAATCCGCTAAGAATGCTCTCAACGAGGTTGTTTATTTTTCATTTGTTGTTTTTGTTTCATCGACGGAACAGCCACGCTTATTTCTTTTTTACTTTTTTTATTTAACCACACAACATATATATGCTATTTACAAGCGCAGCAAATTTTAAGTAATTTTTATTGTGAGCTTCGAGTATTAGAGTCCTATATTAATGCTCACGTCTGAGTATTGAAGAGAAACGTTCTCGTCTATCTTGTTCCACAGAAAGTTCTCATCTGCCGGCACAGCGCGGCAAGGAAGAATATTTGCATTTGTGCGCATGAAATTGGCGCACATGCGCCAACAGAGGTATGGATGATAAAAATACCGTTTTTGCTCTGTTCGATTTAGACTTAAAATTTAGCACGCGTGTTTATTTTATGGAGTAGAGATCCACTGAAAGTTGCTTTGGTGGAAATCCACCTGATTATTAAGTTAAGTGAGCGCAAAAAATCTTTCAACTTCTATTTTAGACATAAATAGAAACTAGATATTTTAAGTTATGTTCTTTTTATATCAAGAGGCGAGAGTTACAGCTATAAATATATTTTTCAATACAATCGAATTCTTAATGCTAGATATCAATAATTCATATAAATGTAAACAGTATACATTTATACAACATCGTTAAATACCCAGTGAAGCGGGTGGGAAACGGCTAGTAAATAATATATTTAAATATATATATATATTTAAATATATATATATATATATTTTATTTAAATATATATATATATATATATATATATATATCTAAATATATAAAATCAATCATCAACAATCAATCACAATAATCAATTAAAATATATATATATATATATATAATTACATACAATTATATATATATAACTACATATATATATATGTAATATATATATATATATGTGTGTGTGTGTGTAAATTGGAACTATTTCTATTTTGTTGATTTTTAATGAAATAAGAATATTTAAAAGGTAATTTCAATCAATAGAAATAAATGAAATCTTTGCAATTAATTAATTGAACTGATAAATAAAAAAGAAATGAATTAATACTTTTAAAAATTTTAAAATGCCTCTTTTTAGACTGTATTGAATCAAAATAAATATTAAATAACAATACTTATTATTTGAATATTTCTAATAACTGTGATTACTATTTTTTAAATAATCTTTAAAATCACATACCCGGTATTTACTTTTTACACCCGGCGTATAACGCGTGCCCTTATATTTCGATCTAATTTTTTTTGTGTTCAAAGTTAACGTTATACGCCGGATTTTACGGTATATATAAATATTTAGCTTTGTTAATAATAAATCGTATGTTAAAAAAAAGGAGGCACTTAATTTAAAAGTACTTTTATAGTATAAGAATTTTTTGTGCCTACCGTCGACCAATTTCGCCAGGCAAAAAGATGTTGCCAATTCAGAAGACGACTCCAAATACTGCCGTGAATGTTCCAAATATGTTTTGGAACATGCGCGGGATGAGTTTTCCACTATTGTCTATATATCGTGGAATTTGGCGATGTCTTCCGGCTTTTAAGAGATTGGTCGACGGTATAATACGTAAGTACCGAAATTTTCATTTTCAAATACTTATTGAGGAATACTATAAAACATATTTATCCAATTATTAAATATGAAATTATACCTGGATTTTATCCAATGTGAACTTTGAATTCAATGGAGAGAACGTAATTACAACTATCATGTCAACATCATTAATTTAACTAATTCAATTTTACATTCGTATCATGTGACCTCACTAATACACTCATGTCCATATATGTCCATAAATTAAGGTTAATGAAGTTCAGGCAAAGAAAGAGACAGAAGCAAAACAAATTTGACTTATTTGTAAAGTCTATTTATTAAACAAAAGGTAAAAAAAAAAAAGATGCTATATGTTTGACATAATTAATACAAGTTGCGAATTTTACTCTCTGGAGCAAATTTCAAAAAAGAACCTATTTACAAAAAACAGTATAACATGGTTAGTATGATGGTTAATAAGGAGTATGACTCCCGGACGATGCAATACAGGCCTTACAACGCCTAGGCATGCTGAGTATCAAATTATCAATCTGATCTTGGGGAATATTACACAAACTCATCAAGCAATGCCCTCCGAAGTTCCGGTAGACAGGTGGGAGGTGGTTGACGGGCTGCAATTCGTCGGCCAAGCATATCCCACACATGCTCTATTGGATTCAAGTCCGGTGAGTATGCTGGCCAATCCATGCGGGTGATATCCTCCGATTGAAGGCCTTCATTTACAATGTTTGCACTGTGAGGACGGGCGTTGTCATCCATAAACAGAAATTCAGCACCCATGGTGCCCCGAAACAAACGTACATGTTGTTCCAGAATGACATCCCGGTAGATGTGGCCTGTCATCGTTACACTCTGAATATGCAGGTCAGTTCTGGAACCAAGAATAATTCCTCCCCAATCGAGCCATACTGCACCACCGTAACGGTGTCGTTCAATGGTGTTCTCTTGGTGGTAACGGGTACCTGGCGATCTCCATATTAAATCCGGCGAGAATCAGACTACAAACTAAACCTGGACTCGGCAGAAAACATCACACAAGACTACTGTTGTGGTGTCCACAATTAATGCTCTCTACTCCAGATTAATCGAAGCGACAGTGAGTTTCGCTAAGTTCAACACATCTGACAGGCCTACGAGCATATAGACCAATGTGCCCTAAGTGTCTGTACACGGTCTGCCTTGAAACTGTCCTACCAGTAGCTGAAGAGAGCTGACGAGACAGGTCTGATGCTGTGCTACGTCTGTTTCTTTTTGCAGTAACTGCCAAATACCGGCCCTCATTCGGCGTTGTAACTCGGGGTGACCTGTGCTGTAACATCTACTCACATTACCATCATCTTGGAATCGTTGCCAAAGCCTGGAGATGACACTCTGGGCGATTCCAAGTTCCTAAAATACTTTCAGCTGGGTACGTCCACATTCCAGTCGTCCAATAGTTCTACCACTTAAAAAATCATCCAAATGCTTCCTTTGTGCCATAACTATGCGATTATTACACTGAAAGGCTTTTAAAGCGCTTGTGAACAATTTTCTTCTTTGCCACCATTCCTTATATACCCCTCTCTTACACTCTCGTCACTGTGACGTACTATCCGCGCTATCTGGTGGTTTCCTGTAATTTGCATATTCTTCAAGATGTATGTGATAATTCTACAGGTGAATTTTTTATTTTAGAGTTCAATTTCTGTGTGGTTCTGAATTATCCTTAATTTATGGGCATGAGTGTATATCAAATACCAAAATATTCCTATTTGTATCAACACCTTTATTAACCCCATAATAATTAAAATCACTTAAATATCAAACTACATCGTATTAATTCTCACGCGTGTGAACTGTCAATCTTATTTAATCCAACATCCAAATTGCCGCAGATCTAACATACACTAAACACAGATAACACTGGAGGATCGTGTTGCGTCTTGTATACATCCTATTCTAATTGTTCACCCTTGTGCGAGAACTACATCATTACAGCTCGCATACCGAGATTGCATATAATTAGCAGTGCCGTCTGGGAAATGAGATGTTTGATAAACAGGTATCAGTTGTACTTAAGTGAAATGTTAAACAGTTGCAAGCTTTCTAGAATGTTCACACGCGAAACGACCAGGAATCCGAATCTCCCTAGCCTTATACAGTAAAATATTGTTTCTACATTAAATCTTGCCATTATGCCAAACTATAAGCTCGAAATTTTGTTAACAATTCAATCTTCAATATACGTGGTGAAAGGTTTATAAAATATTGCATAGCTTTTTTAAGACCCCATAGCCTTTTTCAAAGAAAACAATTGTAAGAATTTATAAATTTTGCATTAGTCTTTTAAATTAATTATAGAATAGGGTGCCAGTTCAAGTGTCGACATTGTCATCTGACTTTAGTTCAAACGGTATGATTTCGATACAGCCTAATGGAGTCGATTCATCACCTTAGGGCACTGCGATTGTTTTTCGATTATAACGGGATTATCAAGTAAACAATAACAGCTAATCGTATTACAATTTACTTGCGTATTTCTTTATGTTTGCAAAATTAAAATTCTTTGAATTCAAAAGGAGGAGAGAAAATGTTTTAGACTGTTTTTAAAACTTAAATATCGTCCCCGTATTTGATAGAAACAAAAAAAATATTGAAAATTAAATAATGGTTCTTGCATATTATCGCAAACCTTTGACGACATTATATGAAACGGATTGGTAAACAAATCGGTAAACAAATTGGCGAACATTTGTAAAACATATTTACAATATATTTTCATAATGATTCACAAGTAACTAAATTAAAATTTAATTGCTTTAATGGACTTGAACACCAAAGTTTGTGGGTTTGACCTCGGGCCAAGTTGGAGAATTTTCATAATGCAAAAAATCCCACCAACATCTACGTCGTATGATTATGTGGCATGTTGAAGACCCTAAAGTGCCTGTTTGCCTTGAGTGCTCTAGACAAAATTAAATTTCTGATCACAGTTTCGCGTCATCTGAGCTCAGGTACCTCCCTCTGGGGAGGAAACTGGTTTAGTTTATTGTGGCAATTAGTGTCCACCTATATGTTGCTACACGAAAAAATGATATCAGCTTCCGAGGAATCTATTAGGTCTGCAATGGTTATTATCAATCCGCTGCTGCATTTGAAAAAAAAAATCTTGCTTAAATTCCGGATGGGGGGCGGAGGGACCTACTGAATGATGAAGTAATTTTGAAACTACTCCATTATGCTCTACTTCACAGATGGTATATCTTAAAAATTGGCATTTGTCGCTTATAGGAGTCATGGTTTAGCGACTGATTTTTTGAATTGTCATTAGCGATATTATCCGATAAAATACAATCACTACAAATACAATAACGAGACAGAATATGACGCGATTTTCAATGTGTTTTGCTTCATGGACCCTATAACCGACAAGTACCTTCACATTTTTTATAATTTTTCTCGAAAGGTACAAGGAAACTAAGACAACTTATCAATTCTCATACTGGTTGTTGTGTTCAAGCATGAGGGAAATGTTGTTTCATTATTTTCTGCTTAACACGGCATTTGGCGATGGTTTTTGATTTGGCGAAAATGATTGACGAATTAATACATACTCATAAATGGTTGAACCCTATTTTAGCCCACAGCTTTTTTTAACACCAACAACGAGTTATTATCCTCATACTGGATAAAAGTCTAATAGAAAATACTAGCGGCAACCGTAATTTGGCATAATTTTTCTTCTTTGCCAAAGACGTGGGCTAAAATAAGATTATATTTTCGTGAATCAGTGTTTTATAAACTGAATTTTTTCCAGTTTTGAATCAAACTTTTAAGTTAAACAGCATTAAATTTGTAAAATTAGAAATGTCTGAATATAATTATTACAGGAGATTATTATTATCTCTCGATTCTCTATGATTTACGGAAATTCCAGTGTTTTAAGATATTTTCAAGATTTTACCGTAACTGAATGTTTTATAGTAACTTCATAGATTTCGTAATTCAGTGATTTTCATTCAAAATAAATATAACAAAAAAAATATTTCTTGATTTTCTTGATTTTTTTTTTTTTTTTACTGCCTGTAAGAATAATCTAAATTATATACAACACCAAAAGAGTAGTGTTCAAAATCATTTAATCTTATAGGAAATAATAATTAAAATTTGTGTTGCATTTTATTAAATATGTTCTGAACATTTAGTTATATAATGTTAAAGAATAGAAAATTGCTTTATATATATATAAAGAATTCGAAGAACATTTTTAAAATTCATTAAGCTTAGTTGTACTAACATCAAAACGTTGCAACTAGTCTGATGCCAAAATATGGACTCTTGCAAATTCGGTAAACTGAAGAAAGTTACAAAGATATTGCTTCCAGATTTACCAGTGTAAATATAAATACAGTTAGTTAACCATAAAATACAGAATATAGCAAATTACAAATGCCTAAATAAAAAATTATGAAACTCATCTTAAAAATTAATTATTTTTTAAACTGTAGTGTTCTATAATTTTATTAAATTTTTGTTTGTTGAGCTGAATAATATTTGTCCCAACATTACTCACCTACCAATAACAGAGTTACAAACCACGAAGTATGACAGAGATAGTGTTAGATGTTAAACAAGAATTATTTTGTTAAATGCGCTTTTTAAATAAGACATTATGAATACACAAAATTAAATATTTGTACAAGAGCTATATACCTTTTGAAGCAGTAATATTATGTACAATGATGATTAGTTTGATGTTAGAGAAATGACATATACATTTATAAGTATTTGTAGAAATCAAGTAAAAACCAAAATATCATACACTTGATCCTGTAAACAGTTAAATTATTTACAGAGAATATCAGTCCTGAAATCTTAGAGGTTTCTTAATCCATCTTCCATATCTTGTAACAATAGGCTTATCATCAGGTAAGTGGTTAGAGTCCTTAGCTGTTAAATTCTAATCCGATTGTTTGCAAGGAATTGTTGGTTTGTCAGGAATCGAGTTTGTCACTAAGAAATAAGCTGGTTTTAGTCTATCAACTAATATATTCACAGATTTACTTTTCAGTAGCAGTGTGAAATATTTTTCATTTCTCTCTTTTACTGGGAATGGTCCATCATATGGTAGCTCCAGTGCTTTCTTTACACGATCTACTCTAACAAATATATGAGTGCAGGATTTTAAGTCTTTATGAATAAAAAAATCTTTTGATTTCTTGAAGGTGAAGTTTTGTTGACTTCAACTCGTTCATAAAAGTCTGAAATATTGTGACAAAGGTTTCAGGATCAATTTAAATAGAGGGTGGATCAAAAAATTCACCTCGGAATCTTATGTTAGAACCATAAACCATATGAGCTTCAATATGATTAGTAAAGGGTGTTTTTTTAGAGGTATGGAACTTTAAATTGCAATAAAACAACGATGTATTATTCGATTGACATGAATTTTTTTTTATTCGAAAGATAATCTTGTGGCATTACATTTTAAATATGATCAAACAAGGCGTATATTCGTCGAATGGGCCCAAAACGAGATTGCCATTGTTCCCGATTTTCATAAGCGAATTTTGTTTAGCAAAGAAGCGCACTTCTGGTTGAATGGCTAAGTCAACAAACAAAACTGCCGCATTTGGAGTGAAGGTAATCCACAAGTGTATGTCGAAACACCGTTACATCCAGAAAAACAGACTGTTTGGTGCGCTTTATGGGCTGGTGGAATCATTGGTCCGTACTTCTTCAAAAACGATGAAGGCCAAAACGTTACAGTCAATGGTGATCGGTATAGAGCCATGATTACTAACTTTTTCATTCCTGAATTGAACAATCATGATGTCCAGGAGCTGTGGATTCAACAAGACGGCGCAACATGTCACACAGCTCGTGCCACAATCAATTTATTGAAAGACACGTTTGGTGACCGCCTAATTTCACGTTTTCGACCTGTGAATTGGCCTCCAAGATCTTGTGATTTAACACCGCTAGACTATTTTTTGTGGGGCTATGTAAAGTCATTGGTCTATGCGGATAAGCCACAAACGCTTGACCATTTGGAAGACAACATTCGCCGTGTTATTGCCGATATACGGCCCCAAATGTTGGAAAAAGTCATCGAAAATTGGACTACATCCGAGCCAGCCGTGGCAGTCATATGCCAGAAATCATACTTATAATGTAATGCCACAAGATTATCTTTCGAATAAAAAAAAATTCATGTCAATCGAATAATACATCGTTTCTTTATTGCGATTTAAATTTCTATACCTCTTAAAAAACACCCTTTATAAGGCCTTGGAGCAGTTCTTATTCCTAGTAAAACTGTTGGTAATTTCTCTGTCCATTTGATGTTGTTATGAGCTTTTATTGCCCTTTTCAAGGTCATATGTAACCGTTTCACTTTCCCATTAAATTGAGGGTGATAAGAAATTGTATATGTTGATACTCAGTTCAACAAATATTTAAATCTTTTTCTACATCCGACATTAAGCAAAAAACGCCGATTTTTGCAGCATGATTTTTAATGAAATTTAGATAAAGTATATCATATAACTTTTTTTTTATTCCTAAGTTATAATATTAACATAAGAATTAGTAACAATATACATGAGAAACTGTCCTTAGATATAATATAAATCTTCAATTATATGCAATAGAAAATATGGTACTTTTTCGTTTCCACCGGTGCAAGTCACTATGTCGCCAAAAATGATGCTAACGTGTCTGTGTTTGTAATTCTTTAAATAATTAGTTTCAATCAATTAATACTTATTAATTATAATTAAAATACTTTATTGGCATTCAAAATAATCATGTATATAAAATTTCAGCTCAATTGAGCGCTTTATTATTTTATTAACGATTGAAAATTCCACCAATATATATAAATTAATATACAGAGAGTGTGAGCTAGTAGTAGGAATTGAAAAAGGCAAAAGGCAGTTAGTACTTTCGTATTAACCACCAAAGATTTGACTAAATAACACAACTAATGCTTTATAGAGGAAAAGACACGATACCAATGAAAAATATATATGTAATCAAATGTTTGTTTATATTTGTTTGCTTAAATATTTGTAATATTTAATCAATATATTTAACAATTACAAAGCATTTTCCAAGGAAAACAAAAAATTATTGAAATTCACCAAAGGTCGCCAATGACACGTAGTTAACGTGTATATTGATTTTTAAGCAAGTTTCAGTACAATCAAAATTTCAAGAGGTTTCAGATCATTTGCTAAATTATCAACTATTTAATGGAATCATTATACGGCTCATCTATTAATTTAAAATATTCGTAGGAAATTGCTGTTAGTTCCATTTTTTTTAAAAAATAAATATCTTGATAGGAATTCTAGTTCTTACCAGTAGCACACACAGGAATTTTTCAGAAGGGGGTGTTCCGGGGTCGAAAGTTGACCATTCTTGTATCATGCTCCTTTAGATTTTGTCGATTTTCGGGAACAAAACACAGTAAAAAACTAATTATTAAATAAATAATTAACATTAATTAATACAATTCATCATTAATAACAAATACTTAATTTACTATGCACTTAGAATTTTAATCAATCGGAAAAAATCAAAGGCTTTGGGGAGTCCGGCCCCCAGCCCCCCCTTGTGTGCGCCACTGGTTCTTACAATAATAGTAAGCTATTATAGCAAGAGCTAGATTTTCTAATAATAATAAGTTTATTAATAATTTTATAGTGTAAAAGATAGAATCGCTCTAAGAGAAATATGAATTTTAAAAATGAGTTTAAAAAATCACTCATAGTTTAAAATTGTACATTCATCGCTAAAATAAATTTGCACACAGCTGGAAGTTACGTAAATGCTCAAGGAATTGTTTCGTCTATATCAGAGGTTGGCAATCTTTTAGCTGTGGCATGCCAAACCAATCTAGAGTGTTTTTTTCCAGGTATAAAAGTTTAAGTTGGCATTACTTTCCAAGATGGCGACCGATTTAACAGCTGTCAATTGATTTATTCTCAGTTTGGTTTGGCAATTCATCATGAACAGACTTACGCCTGAACCACGCTTTCAAATTGTGCAATTTTATTTCAAAAATAATGGTCGATTTTCATAAGCAAATTTTGTTTAGCGATGAAGCGCACTTCTGGTTGAATGGCTAAGTCAACAAACAAAACTGCCGCATTTGGAGTAAAGCTAATCCACAAGTGTATGTCGAAACACCGTTACATCCAGAAAAACTGACTGTTTGGTGCGCTTTATGGGCTGGTGGAATCATTGTTCCGTACTTCTTCACAAACGATGAAGGCCACAACGTTACAGTCAATGGTGATCGGTATAGAGCCATGATTACTAACTTTTTCATTCCTGAATTGAACAATCATGATGTCCAGGAGCTGTGGTTCCAACAAGACGGCGCAACATGTCACACAGCTCGTGCCACAATCGATTTATTGAAAGACACGTTTGGTGACCGCCTAATTTCACGTTTTCGACCTGTGAATTGGCCTCCAAGATCTTGTGATTTAACACCGCTAGATTATTTTTTGTGGGGCTATTTCAAGTCATTGGTCTATGCGGACAAACGCTTGACCATTTGGAAGACAACATTCGCCGTATTATTGCCGATATACGGCCACAAATGTTGGAAAAAGTCATCGAAAATTGGACGTTCAGATTGGACTACATCCGAGCCAGCCGTGGCAGTCCTATGCCAGAAATCATATTTAAAATGTAATGCCCCAAGATTATCTTTCGAATAAAAAAAATCATGTCAATCGAATAATACATCGTTGTTTTATTGCAATTTAAAGTTCTATACCTTCAAAAAAACACCCTTTACTAATATGATTCAGTGTGTCACACTGTAGGGCATTTTTGAAAGAATTCGATTCCCGCGAAAATGTATGTAGAAACAAGGAATAGAGGACAATAATATAGATTTACAATTTTATTATATATTACTTTTGAATAATTTAAAGATATTTATTAACATAAACAGCAAAAAATATATGTATTTCTACAACAAAAATTTAGAAAAGTTAAAATTGTACATCTACGTGTATTACGTATTTCTAAACATATTAAATAAAATAAGAAATATACAACATAAAATATAAGTATTTTTCTCCTTTGCAGTTAAATAAAAAGATAAATGGAAATTTTAATGCGAATCTAGTGCTTACACCACTCTATTTTCATAACGCAAAATTAGGGGTATAATGTGTGACTTTCAATTTGAAGCAATTCTTAAATTCAGCTATTAAACAAGTTCTTTGAGGAAATCTTTCATAGGATGAAATATTATTTTTTACTTTGGTATGTTTAACCAGAAGCGGGGAAAGCCGAGTACATGTCATTTTCTCTGTTCAAACAATTAAATCTCTCCAGCGATGGCATTCAATAATTTACAAAATAGCTGCAAAGTTATCTTAATTAAATTTCAGATTTTTTCATAATTCCGTAAATGTCCATCATTCTGAATTTTTTTTAAGAAATGAGGTCCATTTCAAATTTATCAACTTCTATCTGCTCAACAGTTGACAAGTGTGTAGAGTAGTGCATAATGGAACTGCAAATGGTGCCATACGTTGCCGGCCCCTGGTCTATATAGATGTACAACCGATTACAGTGTCGGACAATGATATCAGCAAAAAAACACATGGTTTATCCCATCATTAAGACCCCTTTAAAAGTTTCTCTCAAAGCGTGTAATTTTGGATCGAACTAGTGCGTTTGGATTATATTTATTGCTTTTTGAATTTTAAAAGGATTTTGAGAAATAGACAACTGTAATTTGAACAGTTAATGCCTTTGATAAAGTGGGTATTGTAGGGCTGCACGAAAGCAGATGGCCATTCTGTCGGATTACGTGTCATAACACCTACACGCAGGTTTTACAGCTCTACGTCTTTTGGCAAAACAAGAAGTACACAGACTACAAGCCGGAAAGAATAAAGAATTATCATCAAAATAACTGCCATAATTCTGGATATTATGAGAACAGTGATGCTTGGCCTGCATTCCGTTGCAACTGCCAGTCTCATTAATAGACGGCTGCATGCTTTTGGATCACTTGTATGAAGGTTGGACATGAATTTAGCATTTGTCTTGGTGAGGACGATAATTGCCCCCATATGTGGATGTATGCGGTTGCAACACAGTCAGCCCTGCGTTTGAAAGATTTGATATCACTTGTCACACATCCAAATAGTATGGTATTATGATATGAGAATGGATTTCGTACAAGGCCGTAAGACCATTTGTCTTCATCTGAGGCATTGTGACTGCCCAAAGGTACATTAGTGAAATCTTTTCCTGATGGGAGGGGGGCATTATTTTTCTGAATAGCCATTCCAATCCTCTATTTAAACAAGATAGTGCTCATTTTAATACTCATTACATCGCAAGGGTTAGCTTTGCAGTGTACACATTGAGCCGTGACCAGCAGCATAACAGAACTACCATCCATAGAAAACTATTGGGATGCTACAGGCCGTCCTGATAGACCCACCTGTATGACATACTTTTACTACATATACATGCCAATGTTCGATATGCATGTTGGACGAATCTTTACGCCACCTTCCCACTAATACTCTCGGCCGTCTTTGAGGATTGTAAATTCGTGTATATTTCCAATCACCTCTAAAAGAAGAAAATGGGATGTGTAAAGTAGATAAGGTATTTAAGGAGAGCGTTGTAAGTTAGCGGAGAAGAAGGCTATTGAACCAGCAGCAGTAGTGCCGAGATTTAGAGGATTCAATCGGATTAAGATATTGGAGTATTGCTGTTATTATTCAGTGATGGAGCCTTATAGGAAGATTAATCTACCTGGAGAGAACATAAGTACAACCAGGTGATATATTCCAGCTTAGTACCGCTTACCACAGGCGTTAGATTAATAAAATTAGTTCAATTTTAATGAAAGCTAATAATTCAAGTTGCGTGTATTTCTCTGACCTCCTATTCCAGCAAACCTTTTCGATAGTGAACTTAGTAATTGATTAATTTCGTATTTCGTAATTTAATTTAATAGTAAAGGTAAATCCCTTTTTGATGTAGACATCTAGTTAAGTATTTGTCATTAGAAGTTTGATATTTGAACTAAGTGAATAAATATAATTTATTATTATACAAATGGCGTCTGATCATTCTTTGCCTCAAGTTAATCTTAGTGTCCACGGCGGAACCCAGGGAGGTTCTCACAATATTATTATTTGAGTCACCATAAAGAACATTTATGACTCTATGCCACGAAGTGTGGCAGAATAAATTAGAAATAGCAGCATCCTATCGAGTGTTGCAATGCTTTTATACACTGATGAAAACCATGGGAGAAACGTTTTTTCCCCAAAAACAAAACAAAATAATTAACGCTTATATGCAAATAAGGTATCAAATGATAGCTAAGTTCCTCATAGACACCTCTGCCACGCAGTAATCTCTGACGTAGTAATGCAGTGGTGCTGTGATCACGTTTGTGTAGAGGTACCTCACTTGCTCGCTGAAGTTTATAGCGTGAGGACGTTTTGAAACATCGTAGATTAGCCCAGTCCTTGTTTTTGAATTTCTTTGCTTACCCATGTTTAATATGACCAATTGTCATCGTCTAGACGTTTCCACAAGATGGCGGATAGTTGGAAAACTCGAGACTGGTTTATCGCAGATTATCTGCTCTAGGGACTTCGAGTTTTCGAAAAATGAGATGTCCACTCTGTAGGAACAGTTCAAAGATACAAGAACAATAGTCCGACAACCTGGTCAAGGTCACAAAAAGTCAACAGCGTCGGCTGCAGACCATTATTTGAGATTTCTAACCATAAGGGATAGATCCAAGACAGCGACACAACTGTCTCGCCACATGAACATCTATTTCACAGATAACAGTCGCCTAGAGACTTAACGTAGGTGAACTGTTTGCTACAGCCCTTTGACTATGAACTGAAAAAAAGGAACGTCTAGTATGATGCCGAGAATACTTGTCTTGGACAAGAGGATGATTGGGGGCTGGCTTCCTTAAGTGATAAATCCCAATTAAGTCTGAACAGAGGCTAGAGACGTGTTCTCATTTGGAAAGAACCCGAGAGTCATTATCGGATCTCTAACATTGTCGAAATGGACCACTATGGTCGAAATGGTCTGATGGTCTGGGCAGGCATCATGACAGATGAGCATATCGACCTCTATTTATTTGATAGAGGTACGCTAACAAGTCATCGGTAGGGAAACGAGATCCTTGCACCTTATGTCAGACTTTCCACTGAAATATGAACCAAATTTCATATTAATAAACGATAACGCACGTAAAAACAGGGCTCAGTAGAAGAATGCATACCTCCAATTGGAGGATATTCAACAATTAGCGTTGCTGCTATGTCCTTTCGAACACGTGTGAGACGTCCTTAAACACTCAATTGCAGCTCGAATGACCATCAATGAGCTTTGGTGCAAAAGTAGGAGTGGTTACCACAGGGGTTGAAAAGGGCCCTGGTAAACAGTATGAAACACCGATGCAAGAGTTGTGTGGCTGTTAAAGGGGATCATTCACTCTATTAGACATGTTTTTTTCAACTGACAGAGTGTCGGTCACAGTTGCTTTGCTGGACAAATGACCAATTTCCTTACTATGGGTACATGTTGTACCAATTTTTGTTTTCATATATATTGGTTTTATGTCAGATGACATTTTGGCCAAGTTTAGTTTTGTTTGCTCTGTTGGTTTATTTTTATTATTGCAAAAAAAGATAATAAATAAAAAAAAACATTTGTTCTTCTACTTGTTTTTATCAGAGTATTTTTACCAATACATTTTGTCATACTCACATTCAATTTGTAATCATTTAATGATGTGTTGATGGTAAAAACTAACTGACTTCTAAATATAATTCATCAATTTAGAAGTAATCTGTCTATTTCTTCTAGGTAAAGGGTGTTTTTTTAGAGGTATAGAACTTTAAATTGCAATAAAACAACGATATATTATTCGATTGACATGAATTTTTTTTATTCGAAAGATGATCTTGTGGCATTACATTTTAAATATGATTTCTGGCATAGGACTGCCACGGCTGGCTCGGATGTAGTCCAATCTGGACGTCCAATTTTCGATGACTTTTTCCAACATTTGTGTCCGTATATCGGCAATAACACGGCGAATGTTGTCTTCCAAATGGTCAAGCGTTTGTGGCTTATCCGCATAGACCAATGACTTTACATAGCCTCACAGAAAATAGTCTAGCGGTGTTAAATCACAAGATCTTGGAGGCCAATTCACAGGTCCCAAACGTGAAATTAGGCGGTCACCAAACGTCCCTTTCAATAAATCGATTGTGGCACGAGCTGTGTGACATTTTGCGCCATCTTGTTGGAACCACAGCCCCTGGACATCATGATTGTTCAATTCAGGAAAGAAAAAGTTAGTAATAATGGCTCTATACCGATCACCATTGACTGTAACGTTGTGGCCTTCATCGTTTTTGAAGAAGTACGGACCAATGATTCCACCAGCCCATAAAGCGCACCAAACAGTCAGTTTTTCTGGATGTAACGGTGTTTCGACATACACTTGTGGATTAGCTTTACTCCAAATGCGGCAGTTTTGTTTGTTGACTTAGCCATTCAACCAGAAGTGCGCTTCATCGCTAAACAAAATTTGCTTATGAAAATCGACCATTATTTTCGAAATAAAATTGCACAATTTGAAAGCGTGGTTCAGGCGAAGTCTATTCATGATGAATTGCCAAACCAAACTGAGAATAAATCAATTGACAGCTGTTAAATCGGTCGCCATCTTGGAAAGTAATGCCAACTTAAACTTCTATACCTGGAAAAAAAACACTCTTTACAATTCAAATTAAGTTTAAAAAGGTGGGGACAATACCTTAAATTATAAATCGTATGAAAACGATATGCAATACAATAAAGATTCATTATGCTTAAAGAAACGAATTCATAAAGATAAATTACTATGCATAACAAGAAAAAAGAAATACGAAAAGGTCAACCAGTTTTTAGTTTTTAACTTGTAGCTAGAGTTTGCAATCTATTTGAAAATGCAAAAAAAACTGTAAAAAAACATGTTTGCTGTTTTTTTACTTTATTATTAATTGTTTTTCACTTGGAATAAAGAAATAAGCAGTTAGCTAATCCCTCTAAATAAAAATGGATATCAGTATTTATGACCTCACTTCACACCGACACCGTTCAACCGATCACTATGAAAATTCATATGTATATGTATTTATTGTGGAAAAGGTTGCTGTGCTATCCTCTTTGTTGCAGCTCCCCACCAGGTGGCGCTACAGCATATCAACTTCTTCACCGTTAAATCCATCGCCAAATTGCCGACAGAGTCGCCACAAAGGATGCCAATTTGGTTCTATCTCCAACATTTCGCTTTGTTTCCATTGAATCGTTATTATGATGTAAGGAACGACATTGCTTGCGATTATTACAAGTTTAACACAAAATAAATACAACAGAAATTAATATTAAATCATTACACATCCAGATATAAATTCTTTATACTATTTTAAGTGTTCATTACACTGAATTGATAATAGTGTATTACTTGTGCTGAGAAGAGATCAGCTTAGGAAGGTGTTTTCAAAAATTGACTCACAAGGGAGTTATGGGGCGTTATAATTTTTTTTAAAAAAATCCTTTTTATCAGCTATTAGATCTACAGATTTAAAATTTAACAAATATAGTTTTTTTTTTTTGTTCAAATGAGATATGCAAAAGTTTAATTAAATTTTTGTTTTATTTGCAATTTACGTAAAATTAATTCATTAAAAACTTTTGTCCTTCAGTCTGTATTGTTTAATTTTTCTATTCACCCGTGCAAAGAACAGTTGTACCTGCTAGTAGTTTATAAATACAATCACAAAAAAAAAACCAGCTTCAACATTTTTAAATAAGATTCTCAGAATAGAAAAACATAAAATATAGAATACTTTACTTTGAATATTCCAAACACGTTAAAACGACCAAATTGGGTAAAAATACATTTTTTAAACTTTATTTTAGTGAATAAAATAATCTTATGATGGACAAAACAAGTTTTACATCCTCCTTACGTTACCGATAGCAACTAAGTTATAATAAATTGTATGAAAATAGTACAATTGAAAAGATAAGCATTTAAATTACCGGAAAGGGGCATTCAATTTGTCTTAAACAAGTAAAAAAAATATTTAGAAAAACAGTTTTAATATTATTTTAACAAACTAGTTCAAACAATTTATGCTTTTAAAACTGCATGGCAACATAACATTTTTTCGAACAATTTGGCAAAGTTTTATTTGTCATTGTTTTCCATACCATTACAAATTTAAGTGTCATATATTGCTTAATGTATAATAAATGAGAAGTGTCATATATTGCTTAAAAAATCTCTCAAAATTGTTTGTTTATGAATATTCAACGTCAAGAAAATAGTTATTCTTATAGTGAATGTATAGGAATTCTCCAAACCCTGTATAGTAATTGGATTATTTTCAATATGACAATTCAGAAAAAAAAATGCTGAAAAAGATAGAATGAAACTATTATCACTCGAAGGGTATGAGTAATGATGTCAATAATATACATGCCATAGTTATCTTGTTTAATGTAGGAGCACAACATATATCTATATCATTTTTTTTTCGGAACTCAGCCAACATTTACTATCTATATGCATTTTAAGAAACACTTATGCTAAGTTCCGGAAGCATGTGATATGTGTCAAGGACAGTAAATGATGTCACTGCCATTTAGAACGTGTTTACAAACTTTTTATAAAAAAGATACGGTGGCGTTTTTTGGAAGATTTTAAGACTCGTGCTATATAATGCCACGACTGCTCAAGAAGCTAACTTTCATCAAGTTTCTAATTTAACTTCAAAAGAATCAAAAATGGATAATTTAGAATATTATATATTGAATATATATATATCATGACTCAGACCTTTGACTTTTTGGCGCTAAAAACAATTTCACCAAATTACGAGTACAGTGCCCATTGTCTGAAAACTGATTAAGCAGCTAGTGTGGGTAGTATTATAGTTTGATTTATAATTATCTAAGTACTTTTTTAATGATTTTTTTTATTTTCAACTTGAAAAAAAAATTCTGGTTTTTATCCAACATTGTTAAAGTCACACATTCAAGCTCAAGGATATAAAATACCATAATGTTCATGTACATACAAAATAAATGCTTTATTTTCTAAAGTTGCATGATGAACTTTAAAAAAAATTGCGAATTTAACAATACAACGGTGTTGGATCGAAGAATTAAAATTTCTTTTAGGACATGCTACTATACTCAAAGAAGATTAGAACAGATCGAGAGATGAAAAGAACAAATGAACTGATTGCAAAACAAAAAGAACAAATGAACAGAATGCAAAACAAAAGGAAGAAATGAACAGATTGCAAAACAAAACAAAAAATGAACAGATTGAGAAACAAAAGAAATAAATGAACAGATTGCAAAACAAAGAGAACAAATGAACTGACTGCAAAACCAAAAGAACAAATGAACATATTTCAAAACAAAACAAAAAAAAAACAGAGGAGCAATTAGACGAAGAAATAATGGATTTCTACCAATTGATGTTATGTATGGTAAGGGTCTTTTTACATGAGTCTACTTGAGCCCCATCTAAGAGAACAACATAGGGATCTAGTATTGAAAAAAAATCGTTTGGGTCCCTTCACGCGTGGTCAACTGGCACTCCCTACTGTGCCACTTCGTCAAGCCCTCGAAAACCACTTTCTACTACCATACTACCATATGAAGATTTATTATGTTCAATTAAATTCAATATGTTATAATTCCTACTACTTCATATCTTTATATATAAAAATCTTCTGTGCGTGTGTATGTGACTGAACTCCTAAACGGCTTGGCCAATTTTGATGAATTTTTTTGTGGGGGCTCAAGTGGATTCGAAAATGGTTTAGATTCACAATTCAGACCAATATCGCAATTAGTTAAAAAGATATTAATTAATAACATTAAAAACATTCAACTCAATATTCACCTGCATTGTTGTAACAACGTTATTGTTATAAAAAAATGATGTAAGTTGGCGTCGAAAATCAAAATTCAGCCAAACTGGCCAAACCGGGTCTTCATTGTTACAAAAATGCAGACGAATCATGCTTTTTAGCGTTTTTAATTATAATCTTTTCAAATAATCTTTATATATATAATTCTTCTGTGATGTCTATGTGACTGAACTCCTCTTAAACGGCTGGACCGATTTTGATGACATTTTTTGTGGGTTCAAGTGGATTCGAGAATGGTTTAGATTCACAATTCGGACCAATATCACAATTAGTTAAAAATATATTAATTAAAAACCTTAAAACGCATTATTGTTTTACCCCCGTATGGTGTTTATTCTGCTAATGCGTGACATGTAAAAAAAAAGCAATAAGAGAAAGAATTTTCCGATATTTTCGCCGTTTCTAAATTTGCAGTCAAATTTTCTATCAAAATCAGACAAAAAGTAATTACAGAATCGGAAAGATTATTCATTTCGCCACGAAACGGCATATATCTTTATATATATAATTCTGTGTTTGTGTGTATGTGACTGAATTCCTCCTAAACGGCTGGACAGGTTTGGATGATATTTTTTGTGTGGGTTCAAGTAGATTCGAGAAAGATTTAGAGATTCACAATTCGGTCCGATATCACAATTTGTTAAAAATGCGCCAAAATTATGTAAGGGCGCGCGATTTTCATAAAAAAATCATGGGCAATATTCTTGACGCCACTATTTTGAGCGGCGAACTTCAAGGTGAAGCTGTACTTCTCTCACAGATCCCAATGATTCTTTCAGGCTCACCTACCCATTCAACTGTTTGCAATTTCCAATTCGCTTGGCATTTGTTATGACCATTAATAAGTCATCAGGTCAAACAATGACAATTTGGCTTAGATTTAGAAACCCTTGCTTTTCGCACGGCCAATTATATGTTGCATTTCCGAGGTTTGGCAAACCATCGCAATTGCTTGTTTATACTCCTCAAGGATTAACCAAAAACATTGTACATTCACTGGCATTACGATAAATTTATTTTTTTGTGCATTCAAAAAATATACCTGTTATGAAAAAATAGCTTGAGTTTTATTTTTTTTTCTTACTCTTTAAACAAAACAAGTTTAAGTTTCTTTTCAGAATAGCTTCTATATTCAACTTAATTTAGAGTAAATACATACTCACACGCAATCGATAGGTCGAATTGTGGTAACTGTACATGTGATGATGTCAGGTATTGACATAACTTTATTTGTAAAAAATTTCATCAAAACGGTTCAGATTGCTACAACTTATTCAAAAAAGTTTGCAATTTTCGGATTTAAGACGTGTGTACAGGACAACGTCTGTCGGAACCACTAGTATTCACAGTAAAAATGAACCTCACACATGTCGCATAGTGATTAGTAATTGTTACTTGAACCACTGAAATTTTATTCTAACTAGCTAATTAACCCTTAAAACACGAGATTTTTTTCTAAAATAACTGATAAAAAATTACCAATATTTGTTTGAACCGTAAATGAATATATAGGTATAGTGTAAGTTATTTTTTGTAATTTTAGTTGTGGGGGATGACTAGAGGGCGGATTTGGGGTAAAGCTAGAACTAGAACTAGTTGGGGTATTTTTGCTAGAACGGGGTTCTCAGATAGGCAAAGAAATAAAATAACGTGAGATACAAAATAGCCCGAGTGAGACACGGGCATGTGCAAATTTACCGGTAACTTTCGCAGGTATTAAGCACGGCAAATGCGTTAAGAGGATAAAGCGCGACATTTTTTTTTGACAAAAACACTCTATACCACGATGTGAAAAATTTAATTTATTGCTTTGACATCGTAATATTTGCTTTTAGTTAAGAGCCTTTCACAGGAGTCAATTTGTGCCGCATCTAACAGAAGAAGCAGTCAATCGGGATGTGACTATTACCGAATAGAAATCGTTTGGTTCCTTCATACGTGGTCAACTTCATGTTGTGTCACTCCCTCAAGCAATTCGAAAACGAAGTTTTTTTCCTCAAAGACCTACTCAGTTAAAAAGATATTGTAGAAACTACGCTCTTCACATGCGATTACTTGTGAATTTAAAGTAGAAAAATCTTTTTTTCCATTCTAGCGATGAGTTCGATATTCCTTTTTCAGTCAACTTTGTGTCCACGTGTGAAAGGAATTCTCTCGTCTCTTCATATTAGAGGAGTGGAGACAGAAAACTATCTGTATCTCTCAAAAAAGTGGCAAACCTGGATGTGTGGCGAAACATTAAAATGCTTATTAGTCTACAGCAACTCCTAAGTGGGGTTTTTCTACTGTGATCCCTAGAATAAGCAGTTGTGCCTCTATTTATGTAATCAAAATATTGAACAAGACTGTTATATGTATAAACAGTCGGATCCCGATTTAACGAATTCATTCGCACCGAATATTTTATTCATTAATTCCGAGCTATTCATTATATTAGGATCCAAACAAAATACACATATTTTGCACTTACCTTTTGGAACTTTTTTCAGCAACTGTGCAAAAATAAAGCCGTGGTTAGAAATTACTAATTTTTTATTGAAGAGCTAAAATTGCTATTAGTGAATTATTACGCACTACAGTTTATTTGAAATTTTAAAATGCTGACTGATATACGTTTAAGAATCTTTTTGATTCCTGACTCGACATAGTTTTCTTTTGACTTTATGTAGAGAAAAAAAATGATGTATCATTTACATCCTGCTACGTAAGAGAAAGGTATGTTTTCGGTGTTTCCAAACTAGATAAAATATTAGAAAAAGTAACGGTTTTGATAGAAGTTATCAATTTCTGCATCAGAATCGCTATTCATTGACTCCGATAAAGCTACAATTTCCTCATTTTCAGTTGCAACATTAGGCAGTCCAACATCAAATATCATTAGAGTTAAAACTGTGCTTCTCAAACTGTGGGGGTGTACCCTCCGCTAGGTGGGGCGTGATAATCCTGCGAGGAGGCGCGAGCATATCGAAAAGTCGAAAATAAAATATTATCTTTAAAAAATATTAATTTACTAAAATAAAGCAAAAGAAAAAAATATTTTGACGTAATAAATAAAATACATAATTACACTGCTATAATATACAAATAAATATATCGGTACCGCACAATGTGTTTCATCATTCATTCATGCATACTAATTTAATGGACTAAGTTAATATAAGGTGAGTGAGTGAGTGAATATTAATGTCGCACTGTTCAGTTACACGAGAGCTTTTGGCGACGGACCTCGTCATTTTGAACCATGGTCAAGTGATTAAGGCGACACCTGAGCTGGCACTCTCTCTCCTAACTACCACACCAATGGGAGGACGTTTCAGCTCTCGACAGATTTAACGTGCATCGCTCCCCTACATGGCGGGTCTTTAGTGGTACTGGGCTCGAACTCATGACATGCCTGCCATGATCCGATACCTTAATCACTGGACTACCGCATCCCCGTAATTATAAGCTAATTTACTCCCATGGACTTGGCATAGTCAAAATTATATATACAAAATTTAATACTTATCTTAATAATTTACACGATTTATAATTAAAGTCATATTGTAGTCTTAGCGTCGAATTATTTTATTATTGAATTAAATACCTTGTTATTGTACGGAGGGGGCGCGATGAAAATTATGATTAAAAATTGGGTCGCAAACATTGAAAGTATGAGAAGCATTGCGCTGGAATCTTAAAATAACCCCTGCGTTGGGCATTGGGATGAGATAAGAAATGATTTTTTTTTGTGCTACGATAGGTTACACTCATGACTCCTCTACACCCGTAAAGTCTAATAATGGTTCTTACCCTTTCCCGTTGAAATTTTCTGTTTACAAGAAAAGGCTTCTTCTGTTATAGACAAAAGGAATATGTCATTTGAAAAAAAAATCCATTTTTTTCTAATACAAACTAATAAATAAATATTTTCTAGTTGCTGAAATAATTAGTTAAGTCGGGGTTTATTATTCTTTAAATAGGGTTTTTGCCTTCATTTTAACCGCGAAAAGATAAAAATTCGTTAAATAGCAAAATTCGTTAGATAGGGGTTCGTTAAATCGAAGTCCAACTGCATTTAAACTATTTTATGAACTAATACAAGTAAAGCAAGTTATTATTCAAAATATTCCTTCATTTTTTTTAAATAATCTCTTAATTATTAGCATAAATCTTACAGAGAAAAAAATCCTTTTCCGTGAATAAAATAAATGTCTTATCTTTTAAGCAGAAATTCTAATTACGTTCTATTTTTATCCTGAATGAAAATTCTCTCATTACGTTGAAGTCGGACGCTGAAACAGTAAAGCTTAGATATAACCCCAAAAGGGTCATCGAAATGCTATTTTTTTAAATAATAATAACATTAAAGAGCTAGCTAACTTCTCTTATGCTTCAATGAGTTGTACAACTTTCGAACAAAAAAAAAGTCTTAACTCACCATCTTCTGGTTGAAGAGTCTCATTCATAGAATAAATACACTTGAGTTGAGAGTCTCTCAGGAGGGACAACTGTTGTTGCCGAAAATGATGGGAACTATTCTGAAAAGTAAAATGAACTGATAAGTATCTATGTTACTAAAAACTTTTCCCTTTTCCCCCTTTTTTTACACCTCTAGAAATAATTACACATTTTGTTTTATCCCTAAAGCAAACAATCGTTAGAACCCTCAGGCAAGAAAAACAATCGGTCATTAAAAAATAAAAGGATTCAGTTAAGCTAAGTTAAAATAAAAAATTTAATAATTTTTGATTAAATTCTATTTTGGGATTTGCATTTCTGTTTTATATTTGCTTAATTTTCCCCCCTTTATTTAGTAATGTTTAAAATAAGAATGGGAATATAGTGGTTATATACTTTTTTTCCATCGCTGTAGCAATGGTTTGGGCTCACATATGCTTGAATTGTTTTACTTTCATAACGAAATAAAAAGTTGCGAAAGGCTTTAAGAAATATGTTTATTTGTACACTTCAGATTTTTTTTAGTGCTTTATAATAAGTTAAAGCAAATGTGTTTTCGAACTGAACAAGTTTTGTTTTTTAAAAATAACTTATTTAACAAAAGAAGAATAAAAGAAAAGATTATTTTTTACTCTTCTTTTAAAGCAATTCTTCCTTTCCAGACAAAAAATACTATTTTAAATTAAATCCATTTGTATTATTTTTTACCAGAATCAAACTAATTTTTACTGCTTAAATTAGTTTTTACTATTACATTAAATGTACTTTACTTCTCGCTATTTCTGGAACATAGAAAGCAAAAATAGAGTTAATATGCTTATCATTAATATATGAGTATTTGTAAGCACTGTTTTTCTAAAACTATTTGCATCATCTCATACATGCGCAAAGAACCGGTTTGCCACAATGAAACTTTAAGAGTTGCATTAAAAGAAATCAAAGAAAATCCTTTAATTCAGTGTATATGAAGAAGAACCAAATTATACAGGACTTTTAAAAATGCCCTCTCCCAGCTTCATTTACTAAAAATATAATTAAATATTCTGTTCTTCTTGACCCACTCTTAAAAAAAATTTGCCGATAATTGCACTGGGGGCGCGAAGCAGACTTCCCTTTCAAAACAAGTGAATGAATTTCTGTTATTATCTCAATAATAATAAAAAAAAAATCTATAAACAAAAAACATAGAAACACATTTCATGAAGTTCAAATAGAGAGAAAGCTGTTTTTTGAAAATTTTCTAACTCTGCAGTTTAAAAAAGTGCAGACCGTGCTAGCCTAGTGGTCATGGTCACGAACCCATGGTTGGCGTATCCTGAGTTCAAGTCAAGTGTCATTGAAGATCCCCTGTGTAGAGAGATGAATGCACGTTAAATCCATCATGATTCAAAGTATCCACTTCGGCGTGGTGTGGAAGTTATGAGAGAGGGGTGCCATCCTTGTTTACTTGACCGTGTGGTCCAAAACAGCGGTGTACATAAACATCTTTTGTGGGGAGTTATGGTCTAAAAAATATGCAGACGCGAGCGTTGAGGAATTGTCTCTGTGGTTAAAAATTAAATTTGTTGGCTTGAACCCTCTTCCTTGTGTACGTTATTTGGTGAAAAATATGAGATCCGTTGACTTATAGTGTGACGTTATTAAACATATACTCATTGAGAGATTTTGCAAATATATACGACTCCCTCATTTTTATATATTATTCTTAAAGAGTACTTTAATATTGTCTAGAAAAAAAAATTAGTGAAAGTTTTATATTAATTCATCTTATATTTATACTTTTAATTTGGTGTGTGTGTTGTACTGTTATATTTTATCATTAAACTTAATATTTATATTTCAAAACAAATTTCATACTTTGGAGACATACTGGACGATACTAATTCTAATAACTGAGTGAATCTTTATTAACGCAGCATTATAAAGTAACATGAGGTTATTGGCTCATAATTTTGAATCTTAGTCAAGGGACGAGGACGATACTTAAGCTGGCATCCCCCTCTCCGAAACTATCACACCTCCCACACCAACGGGTGAAGTCTGAGCTCTGACAGAATTAGAGAACACTCAACTCCTCAACACGGTGAGGCTAAGGCTCGAACACGTGACAGGCTAGCCACGAGTTCAAAACTATAACCACTAAGCTACCGCGGCCTACTAATTCTAACGATTCAATGTTTATATTTGAAATTAAATGAAAACGCTAAAACATATAATATATATAACGTTATATTTATAAAACGAATTCTAGAAAAAAAATCAAGATATTCTTTTTAAGTAATTGAATTTCCCTTATTCTGCAACTCAGGCTATTGAATAAATAAAACGAAACAGAATCACGAATCCATGAAAGCCTTAAAATCTCCAAAACTAAATTCTTACAATGTATCCAAACACGAACCATATTTTATCTATTTGCTCCTTCACCGTGTCTACATGAATTTACATCCCTCCTCATAAATAAAACATCATCGGGGGTAGGGAGGGGTGAAAAGAGAATTCTTCAGCAGTTGAATACCCCATCCATCCCAACATTCTCGACTTACCTGAAGGCAACTATAACCACAAATCATCCCACGGGAACCCCGGAAGAAAATTGCCTAGGCAAATATCGCCGCTTTCCAGACGATAGTTTTGTGAAAAAGTCAACAAGTACACCGCCGGATCTGTTGGGAAAAAGAATTCAGAACTCATGGGAATCCGTGGCACCAGGAATAGCCTCGGTGGATGGGGAAGGGAGCTAGCTCATAAAACGTTCTAAACGGCTAAGTCGTAAAGTCCCTACCAAGTTGTCAGGTCCTTTAGGGGTTATAAAATTGGTTTGCTTCAGTGGTTCTGCTATCGTTGTTCCAGATAATAGGCATGCAGAGAGACGGAGTGTGGGATTAGACACATGTGTGGACGGAAAAGTGAAAACGATTTCCAGGAGGGTTGTTTTCGAACGGTTTATTGTGGTCCGGGGTGGAAAGTAATTGTCCGACATCAGTCCCTGATTTCGGGATGATGGCTCTGCCAACATTTATATTCAATACGATAAAATGGGACTCCGATTTAAAAGCAACAAAATTTGCATGAGGGTTTATGGGGTTTAAAATTTAGGCACATTAACTGTTTTTCTGAGACAGAATCCTATTACTTATTTTTTTACTGAAATAATATTCCATGCAATGAGTTATATTTAAAATAAATGTTAGGCTTGATAGATTTAAAGCCTGGTGTCTTATTATTTTTATCCCATTATGCTGGAAAGTAAATTCAAATACAAATTTCTCTTTTAGCCTTGTGTTTTATTTGCAACCAGTTTAAGAGTCCAAAAACCTTGACATGGTCATCTTTTTTTCATTCCTTTCTTTTGTTGTAAGGGACAATGGCATAAGGTATCCGAATACGCTCAGAACCGTGATTTTAAAAAGGCGCATAAATGGATAATTTTCATTATATTTAGTGTCACTTAGATCAGAATACATATATAAAAATGTTTTAAGGACATTTTGAGAAAAAAAATTATTTATATACTATATTTCGGCAAAAAATTTACGTAGAATAACCTTTTTTAAAAATGTTCTCCTTTTGTGAAAAATGTTTCTGTTATAATAATATTTTGCCTGTATATAGCTCAGAGCTCTGTACAAAGGCTCAACTATGATGATTGAAAAATTCACAATATTTTCAGTGCTAATACCAATTGAAATAATAATCGGCATTTTTTTCTTAAAATTTCTCCCCTCTGTTGTCGTAAAACATGGATAAACCCACTCCTAAGTCATATATTTCAAAAATTTTACTTGAGCTTCTGTACAGAGGTCTGAGCTAAATACAGGCAAAATATTATTATAACAGAAGCATTTTTCACAAAAGGAGAATATTTTAAATGGTCCTTCTATGTTCATTTTTTGTAAAAATATTGTTCTTAAATAATTTTTTATTCTAATAAAATTCTTAAAACAATTTTATATACATTTTCTAATCTAAGTTACACTAAATATCATAAATATTTACCATTTGCACGCTTTTGCAAAATCATGGTTCCAAACGTAGTCATATACCTTAAGCAAAATCGGAGAAGTTTTGTATGATGAGTAGGGAATTATATATATGCATATATATATATATATATATATATATGTGTGTGTGTGTGTGTGTGTGTGTGTGTGTGTGTGTGTATGTGTGAAGCAGAAAGTTAATGATAAAAAATGTATTAAAAATGACTTAGAAGAAATTGAAATAGAGAAAACGACGTCTGAAGATCAAAAAATAAATGTCTAGGAATTGGGAAAACATAAATGCATATTTTTTTAGCTTACGGTGACTCTGAATACTCTCGAAACAATGATGTTGAAAAGGCTTATAAATGAATAATTCTTTTGAGTCAGTTGAATTAGACTATATGTATAACAATGTTTTGGGAATATTAATTACAAGAGAGAAAATTTATCTTAATGCAATTTTTCTGCAAAAAAAATGAAAAAGAAGTGACATAATTTCAAAACATTCTTCTTTTATGAAAAAGTCTTTTATGATAATAATATTTAGTAGTTATGTATTATCGCAACAATCACCAACTCTATAAATAACTCGCCAAGTTGGCAACCCCGATTTCCTTTGTGTCGTACGCGCTGAATTCACAACCAGGGTCTTCACTTCATAAAATGTCGCCAATAGGCTGCGATAATACATAAGTAAATAATATTTTGCTTAAATATAGCTAAAATCTCTTTAACGAGCCTGAATTAGGAATTTTGTAAATTATTTTCAGAATTACTACGTATTAAATAATGAAACTGGTGTTCTTTTATAAAAAAAATATCTTCCCTTATATGTTACAATATAATTAAGGTATCCGACTATGTTTTGAACCGTGATTTTAAAAAAGTGCTGAAATGGATACTTTTCATGATATTTAGTGTCACTCAAATTAGAATACATGCATGAAATTGTTTAAAGGACATTTTTTGTGAAAAAAAATTTATTTAAATATAATATGTTGGCAAAAAATTAACTTAGAATAATCTTCATTTCAAATGTTCTCCCTTTGTGAAAAATGGTTCTATTATAATAATATTTTGCCTGTATATAGCTCAGACCTCTCTACAGAGGCTCAACTAGAATTTTTGAAAAATTCATATTATTTTCAGAGTTACCACCAATTGAAATAATCATTCGCGTTTTTTTTTTCTTAAAATTGCTCCCCTCTGTTGTCGTAAAATATGAATAAACCCACTTCTAAGTTATATATATAAAAAATTCTAGTTGCACCTCTGAACAGAGGCCTGAGCTATACACAGGATAAATATTATTCTAATAGAAGCATTTTGCACAAAAGGAGAACATTTGGAAAAAAGATTATTCTAAATTACTTTTTTACCAAAATATTGTATTTAAATAATTGTTTTTTGTCAAAATGTCCTTAAAGCAATTTTATTTACATATATTCTAATCTAAGTGACACTAAATATCATGAAAATTATCCACTTATGCGCTTTTGAAAATCACGGTTCCGAACGTAGTCGGATACTTTAAACCAATTATAAAAAAAAAAAATTCAAAATCCTAGTTCAGACTCTTCTTAGCTATGTAGTAGTATAGGCAAAATGTTAGCTTATTGTTACAAAAACATTTTGCATAAAAGAAGAATGTTTTGAGAATATGTGTTTCTTCATTTTTTGCCCAAAAATTGCATTGAAAAAGCTGTACTAGAGTAATAATGTTCTTAAAAAATTTTTATATGAATATTCTAACTCAACCGCATATTCAAAAAATTGTTCATTCATACGCTTGTTGAAAATCACTGCCCCAAATGTAATCAGTCGTCTTAACAAATCTTATTTCGCTATCTCTCTTTTCGTTTTAGTATACTGCAGTGATGGCGAACCAGTGGCACGCGTACCATTGATGTCACGCAACAAATTATTTCGGGCACTCCAGCGATCAAACTGGTTTGTATTTTACTTCAAAATAACTAAGTTCACTATGAAATATTACGAATAAACCCAAGTGCTTGGTTGCGGGGAGCACACTCGTTCGTTATTGTCTTGCCTTGGTTACGTCGTGGACTACAGTTGCTTATGATCCAAAGTTTGTCTACGCATAGCATAGTCAATTTCGTTGACACAACTATATTTTACAGTTTGTTTGTGTTATATTTAGGATTTTTAACTGTTATTAAACATGGCTAGTTCAGAAAAAGAACAAAAAAAAAAAAAAAGCAAAATAGTAAGTGTAAACAGAGAATATTTCAAATTTTGTGAATCTAGAAATGGGGCATTATTAGTAAAGGTGACAAAGCGGTGTATGTTTTATGTTCTGGCATAGTGGTATACAGAGCATCGTCTGCAAAACGGCATTTTGAAACAAAAATCACTAATCCTCTTCTCAAAAGAGTACACCACAACAAAAAAATTAATTGCTTAGAAACCGTTTGGCACATGGCTCCAATTCAGCATGGATTCTACTAAAGATAACAAGTTACAATCCTGATATAAATCATTTATCGTCCAATCTGCAACAACAGACGTCATATTAATGTTTACATTAATTTGGAATTACACGTATAACTAAAACCTTTACAACTATACAGTGCAAAAGGTATTTTTTCGTGGTAAACAAAGAGTTTTGTGTTGTTAGTATTCAGTTTTATTATTTTCCCATCACAAGTGAAAATTATTTGATGGCACATCTTATACCTCATTAAACACTTCTTTTAAAAAATGGCACGTTGACGCATAAAGGTTCGCATACCCCTGGTATACCGTGTAGTTAAACTATATGATGTTTGGAAGTGTGATTACAAAAAGTAACCAAGACTATTCTTATTCCAGTATGCATTTTTATGGTTTGCTTCATCACAACTAAAAAAAGTTAAAATAATTCTAACACTCCCTCAACTACAATCACACACATCAGACGATACAATCTAACGTAAAGAACGCAATTATCAGATGATCAAAATCTTCAAATAAAAAAAAGCAAAGAAATAAAAACCATTTTTCCCCATTCACCGTACGTTACTTTGTAAATTCGATTACGAGATGAAGTTCCTTCTAAACTGTGTGCCATTGATGGCTTCTTTTATTACGTTACATCATTTAACAGCTATTTTCTTTGAAAAGTGAGGGTGTGTGTTCACTTCCTCACCACTTTTCTGGGCCACCAAGAGTGTCTTTTCACCAATCCACCAACTTGTTTTTCTTTTCATGACGGGAAGGTTTCACTGCTTTTGTGGCCACGAGCCAATTCCAGTGGATCGCTTTTCGCCAAACGTCACTTTGCGTTTATATTACCTAGTTAGAAATGAAGTTATTCCGTTTGGCGACATGGCTTGACATTTTTTTGGAAAGGGGTTTTGATTTGGAGTCACCAAAATGGGATCTTTGGCGTTGACGGAAGAGTTACGGTTCGGATATTTGCAAAAGAGCTGTTTCTTCAGATTAGAATATATTTTTCCCCGAGCTTTTTAAAAACATGTTTCTTTTTTGACGGTGATGGATTTTATGTGATTTTATCTCGTTGAAATGTTTGGAAAGGGTTGATGTATTACTTTTTTTTTATTTCCTGTAATGAGGCTAATGTGCTAGGTTTGCAAAAATTAAGCTAATACAAAAAAACTAGAAAGTAAATACATAATTCACATTACTTTTTTTAGACAAAAAAAAACTTAATTATGTTTTTCAAGCGTAGAAAGCTACATTTATCCCTGGTTTTCTAACTGAATGTATTTAAAAACAATTCCGCCGGTTCTATGAATGCGAGTAATGACCTGTGTTTGCTAAAGTCAAGTAAATATTAAAGCTTATATTATGTAAACATTGAATGTATTGATATTTAGATTGTAAATACTACGCTTTTTTTTAGAAGACACAAAAATGTTTCTTTGATTTTTTTTGTTGTTGTTTTATTTAGTTAACTTAAATGCTTAAAAATATTTTATTTATCTCAGAAGTACTTCGAAGAAGTTGTTTTCGAAATAATTTTCTCTGACTTCAACTGTGGAATAGTTAACTGTTTAAATTTTTTATAGAGGGTTTTTATTTAATTTATGATGGTTTTTAACCCTCCAAGACATTACGTGATAATTCGTTTTTAGTTTAGCAGTCGAACGTCGGAAATCTTTTAACGATAACTTTATCTTCAAAAAAAATACTTCCTCGTCGGCACATTTCATAAAAAGATAGAGCAAAACTGTATCATCCACTTATTCAGATCCATTAAGTATTCACTAACGGACATCATATGATTCGCATAGCTTCCGATTTGGGAAGATATAGAAGCTTTGATCGGCGGAAATTTCGCCAAGTTGGGGCTATTGGCTACAACATACAAGATATGCATAAAAAATATCAATAAGTATTAGTTCTCGTTGGTTTTCCATCCCTTTTTGACGTATTATGAAAAAGTTATTACTGATAAGAAAAGACCACAACTTGCTTCGAAAATGTGCTGGTAAGTGGTAAGCAACGGGAATATTCTGTTTGGCGTCGGTTCTATCATTTTTGGTGAATTCTAAATTGTAAAAATTTCTGAATGGACTGAATTCGTGGCTGTCACACGATCAAAACAATCATATGTTCTCCATCGAATTCAAAACTGACCTTAGATTTATACTTGTTACTCTATTTTAGTAAGATTTAAATAAAATTTCAAATTTGATAATTGAATAAAGTTTAAATATTAAGATTCTTCAAAAAACTTCTCAAAATTAAAAAGTTTTTTTATTATGCGTGCATTTTTTTTAAAATCAAGTTCATTTTGCTTATTTATGTGCGTTATTATTGTTCACAAATAAGTACTTTTAAAGGAAAGCTTATTCAAAACACATAAGTTGGCAACTGCTATACGCATAAATTGATTGTCTGGAAACACATGTTTGTAGTTATCCTGTGATAATGACGTCACATGAATTAAGCCTATTGAAGAACGCTAATTCAAATATATTCTGATAAAGATTCTATCACATGTTTACTCTATGTGTGGAGCAGGATTTACCCTATGCAACCAGGATATAAACATCTTTCACATGTACTACTATCTGTCTTCTCTGTTCACATTTATGAAACATTTATAACTTCCAAATGATTCCAAGTATTTTACGGATTTAAAAAAATTCCTGAGATTAATTCAATACAGTCGACCGTCTTTTAGTGGATATTGAAAAAAGAATTTTAATCTTAATATTTAAATAAATTTTGGCAACACCTTACATTTTTATAGAAATACCGCATAAATAAATACCTTTCAAATGCAAAAAGTGGTTAAATATTTCTGTCAAGTTTACAAAGGCCATACACACATTGTGTTAGTCAAAATAAAGTGAGGACTGGAATCCCAAACTGCATTTTTTTGTTAATTTGTTTCGGCAATCAATAGAATATTTGCTAAGATAATTAAGAATGAATACTTCAACTTCTTTTTGCACAAATCTATATGCCGCAGGAAAATAACGAAATTAGGAACCATGAACTTCCTGAGGTATATGATCAATTGACAGAAGATGTTAATATAAAGTCTCTTCAAGGTCATTTCCATGATGAAAGTAAGAGATTTTATCAAACCCTGAACTGTTTTAGTGAAATGATGAAATGAACGAGTCAGGATTTGCATTGGCAAAATGCTGTCCAGGGGGAAACACCTGGGGGTTGTGTCATTGTACTTCCTAACTATACAGGTAGTACTACCGATCCCCTAAATATCAACCCCATATCTTAAAAAAATAGCACCATAGGATTAACATAGGGGTTGATATTTTAGTGTGTAAGCAACCGATAAAAAAGATGTTACACATAAAAAATACCAGCCTAATTTTGTAATTATTTGTTAATTAGTTTCGAATAAATAATTTGTATTTCATTGATTATTGTTGTATTACTTACTTCTAAGTTTAATAATGGACCATATTTGTTAAATAAACACTTGACAATATTATTTCATCATTTCATGGAAACATTTCAAGGATTTGTTCTAATCCCTTACTCTTATCAGGGAAATGACTTTGAAGAGATGTCATTTTAACATTTTCCTTCAATTGATCTTCCCCCTTAGGGATTTGATGAAATTCCTATTTCCATCATTTTCCTGCGACATATTTCTTCTACTTTGCATAAATCATCTAAGTGTATTCATTCACACAAATTCGTTTGAATTAATTTTTAATATTACAAATATAACACTGATTCTGTATTTTTGAAGCCCCTATTTCACAATCATTATATATGAAAAACCTATATCGTGACTTTTAAAATTTTATCTCTTAGTAATATATGATCGAACAAATTTCGGAACTAAAAGAGTTTGATATTTTATTTTAACTCATTTACAATAAACACAAAAGCAACCTGGCTCAAGTCCAACTTAACTAAATTCACCCAAAAGAATTAAAACAAGTTCTAAATTAGCTATCATACACGACAGTCTACTTCTTTCAATCAGAATCATCATACTACCTCAAGGCAACAAAATGCAGCTAAGAAATCTAGTTCAAGTAGTTTGTTATCTAGGAATAGCTGAGTCTGCTTTTTTGTCCAATCCAAACATTTTCTCCCTTTCCGTCGCTAAACTTAATTGCACGGAAATCATGCTTATCTTTAAGAAATAAAATGCTTATTTATAAACTCGTTCTCAGACCAATTCTACAATATGCAAGTCCAATCTGGGGCCACGCAGCCTATTCTAACATCAAGATGCTGGAATCAGCTCAAAACAAAATTATTAAAATTATCACGGATTCTCCGTGGTATGTTAGGAATGATGATATCAGATTAGCAATCAAACTTAAACTTTAAAATGTTTCTTCAAAAAAATAGCTACTAAATTTTTTAATAATATAGACAATCATTAACCGAGCAATTGCTCGGATAGAAAAAATATGATATTAATCCTTCTTTTAATTCGCAATATTTTAATTTAATCTCTTTCATTCGTAAAATTCTTCCGTTAAAATCTCAAAACTTCTACTAACTTACTCTCGACCATAGGAACAGAGTAAGCCGGCCTAGCGAAGCGAGCTCTGGGATCGCCTCGGCACCCAACTCAATTCCTATTGACACAACTCCTTAAGAGCCACCATAGGCTGTCCCCCTGATTGGACCACACATCCTCCTAATTCAGTCAAATACCCGCTCATTTTGGGCGAAATTCAGACGAGGCGGTTCTTCCGACGGTGCGGGTAACACTGTGCCGAAAGTTTTCCGACCTCCATTTTCTCTTAAAGTCCGCTATGGCGGACATGGCTTTAATTTAATTAGTCATTCACACTTAACGAACAACGCAAATGCATTTATTTAATCACAAAACACTTAAATTATCATTTATATTTACACAAAAGTAAATTATTAATTTTTTGTTAACACTTTAAATTACTCACACAATATTTTATAATAAAGCAGCAAAATGAAAGCTGAACTCATGCAACTCATCCAGTTAAATCCTGATTGGAGATTGAGCTTCCCTGCGGGAAGCAGGTTCTCCTATTAATCCATCAACTATATATATTTTCTCCCCTGGAACCAGCAGTCATTGATATTGGCGATAGTTGTTTTCTTTCTTTCGCCATTTTTGCTGCCAGATCGAATTGAGGAGGGCTGATTCAGACGGTAAATATAAGTCACTGGAGTACAATGCGGTGTGTGTGCAGCGTTAAGGTTGGCGAGAAAAATTGAGAGCTGAATTGTTCGTTGTGATATTGATAGATTTCGGGCTCTGGCGTAATCCCTTTCTGTAGTCAACCACCAATGGAAAAATGTAACCGATTTTTCAAAAGAAAAGTTCTTGCAAAGCAAACATAATTGTACAGATTTGATGGAAATCACTTTTTATAATATATTTATGTAATTTGTTTTTCTTGACTATTCAATTCAGAGATTGTAACACTTAATTTTTTTTAATTTTGTTTGCATGAAATTCGGATGCTCTGAATGCCATAGTTTTGTGGATTACTTAACAAGTAATATGGGAGAATATAAGTAAATATTGTAATCAAAATAAACTTTTAATAAGTATTGCTATATATATATATTGAACAATAAGTAAAAATTAAAGAAGTATTACGACGAAACCAAGATTAAATTGCGAAGAATTTGGGAACCGCAGAATAATTAATAGCAAATGTTGTGAATTTTGATAAACAAAATGTATAATTAACAAAAACGTCAAAAGATTTTTAAAAAGCAACATAACAAAGAACAAATTTGATAAGCAATATAATCACAAACAAATTTTAAGAATGAAAAAGTTATGGTATAATCTAACTAAATACACATAATATAAACTATTGGGTTCAATTAAAAAAATTTTCAGTTGTAATGGAGAAAACTATCAAAATGGAGCAAGAAATAATTCTACAGTTTACACAAACTAAATGATATAGTTTAGTAATAGTATCGAGCAGTGGGGCACACAAAGGGGGTGGGTCTTCGAAGAGCCCCACCTCCATCGGCCTTGTTTTTTTAGTTCGTTTTTATTATTGATTATAATCCTATATATATATATATATATATATATATATATATATATATATATATTATGTAAAATTTATTTATTTGTTATTTATATTTTATTTTATTCATTAATGCTAATTATTTATTCAATAATTTATTTTTTTATCTTGTGTTTCTCTAGGGAATGATACGAGAATGTTGGACATTTGACCCTTAATCCCCCTTCCCCCTTGAAAAATTCCGGTGAGAGCCACTGGTATCAAATATAATTTTTTTTGCAAACACATCTTGAAACAGAAATATTTGAATAGTATTAGATTAAACATTAAAAGTTCCTCTATTTTTTAAAGGAATTTGAAAATAATAAATAAAACAAGTAACATAAAAAAATTAAGTCAATTCCTACTTAGATCAAAAAAAGAAAATTTTATTTCAGCTGCTTTTTATTAAATAGTAACAATTAATATAAATATGTATATACATAGGACAGAATCACAACATTAAGTGGTAATATATTTCTATTAATTATCATTAAAGTATCGTATTGTCATCCAAAACAATTGTGTACATAAAATTTCAGATTAACTGAAAGCTTTAAAACGTGAGAAAAAAAAAAAACCTTTTTCAAATTTTGCCACAAGTCGCCAAAAATGAGGCCAACGTGGCTGTATTTGTAACTGTTTAAATAATTAGTTTTAATCAAATAATTTTTATTAATTATAATTAAATTATTGTATTGTCATCTACAATAATCATGTATATAAAATTTCAGCTCAATTGAGCGCTTTAAAATGTATTTTATTAACGATTGAAAATTCCACCAAGATAAATAAATAAATAGAGAGTGTGACCTAATAGTAGGAATTGAAAAAAAAAATTTAATATTACTATTACAAAGATGCTGAAGTGCATTTATTGTAATTCAATTGTAGCATGGGTATAAAATATTAATTTTTCATAGAAAAAGCAAATTTTCCATGTGAATGAATTTTTAGTTAAACTAAGCTTATTTTAATATTTGAGTAATTTTACCAAAATTCTTATGTTAGTAAAAGGAGGAAATTTTCAAAGATGTTTCAGTACTTCCTTTTAGATACTAAGTAAACGAATTGATGCCAATATAGAATTTAGTTTTTTTATGTTAAAGAAAATAGAATTAATGAATTTTTTTTTTTACTTTAAGTGAGCTTTAAAATCCATTTTCTTCGCTGCATAAACTCAAATTATTTCTATTTCAAAATTTGGAACATTTATTTTCCTTTTTTACTTGCTTTCTCTGTAAACAAGTAATTCAAATAAAAAAAATTAAGTCAATTCCTACTTAGGTCAGCAACGAAAAAATTATTTTAGTTAATTAAATTAAATTAATTAATTAATATTTGAAAAAACTGTAGTAACATCAAGTGTCAGCCACTACAAGTTTAAAAAATGTATTTGAAGCCAAAAAAAAATTCACTTGAAGAATTTCCGTTGCCTTCCGTTGAAGCTAGTTCTAAATTTGTTAGAAGTAACGCAGGATAAATTTAAAAATTACAAAATAAAATTTAATAAATGAATTCATATTTGATAAAACTGTATTAATATCAAGTGTCATCCACTAGAAAATTAAAAAAAAATGTATTTGAACTTCAGTGGATGAATTAAAAGTACACTGCTGTTTTTTAAAAAAGGTAACACCATGAAGGAATCGTCAGAAAATTAAATAAACTTTGCAGACAATATTAATTATAGGATGTTAAGTAAAATAGTAAGGTTTCAGAGCAACTGCGCAAGCGTGGCGTGCGCAGCGCCCTCTGAACTGACGCTGAAAACATATAAATAGAGGACTGTAGTAGGGCGTTGAAAATAGTTAATGATTATTTGTTGTTGGCAAACGTTTAGTGAGACCTAAGTATGCCTCCACGACGAAATAAGGAGAAATTCAAACAACATACGGAGTTTGTTGAACGAAGGAGGAAGTGTGCAGCAGAACAGTTCCACAGAGTGATGCAAGTTTGGAAGCAGTGGACCACTGAGCACCGAACAACTCGAAAAGCTGGCTGTGGATGGGTGAAAGATGACGTTTACGTGCGACGATCGACACCTGCTCCGCATGACGATGAATGACCGTGCAGCTTCCTCCAGGCAGTTGGCAGCACGTTGGTCTACTGCTACAGGTGTACTAAAATCGGCTTCGTCAATTCGTCGACGTCTTCTGCACCGTGAATTGCGTGCAAGGATGCCTTTATACAGGATCCCTCTCACGGCAAACCATCGACGGCTGCGTCTGCAATGGGCTCATGAGCACAGAACTTGGCAAGCTGATAGGCACCAAGTTGTCTTGTCAAATGAATCCTGATTCAATTTGTGGGACCATGATGGCAGCATTCCTGTTACACGCTATACCGGTGAACGCTGCCTTCTTCCAAAGTGCATTATCAAACGACATAGTGGCTTAACACCCGGAGTTATCGTTTGGGGTGAGATTTCGTATCTTGGACGATCCAATTTGCTGTGACTTGAGGGCAATTTCAATAGCAACTGGTACGTCCGTGAGGTACTACAACCCGAAGTCATTCCCTTCCTTCAAGGCATCCCTGGAGATATCTTTCAGCAGGATAATGCACGCTCTCATGCTGCAAAGACTGTTCGAGACATTTGTTCCCCCCAACACGTGCAACTTCTTCCTTTGCCTGCTTATTCACCCAATATGTCGCCTATTGAGCCCGTGTGGGATTTGGTTGGTCGGCGTATCACTCGTGATCCGCGCCTTGCAGCTTCAAAAGACGAACTTTTGCTGCGCTTACAAGCAATATGGAACTCACTTCTACGAGCAGACATTCAAAATGTGTTCGACTCCGTGCCACGTCGTATAGCAACAATTATTGCAGCGCGTGGTAGCTACACCACATACTGATTTCGAACACTTAATATTATTTCTTTGCTTTGAAAATTTCGTCATTTATTTGTACTAATACAAATCGTTTGTGCATTTAATTTTATTTAATTCTGGTGAGTCCTTCATGATGTTGCATTTTTTACAAACCGCAGTTTATTTGAAAATATTAACGATTGAAAATATTTATATATATATATATATATATATATATATATATATATATATATATATATATATAAAGAGAGAGAAAGACAGAGAGTGAACTAATAGTAGGAATTGGAAAAAAAAGGAAGCAACTTTAAATCATTTTACATATTTAAACAAGAACATCTTTCCTAAAATTAAAACGGCAGAAGACTTATTTTTCTCTTTTTTCTTTAGTCTAACTATAGTGTTTTAATTAACATAGTGTTCTTTTTCAATAAAAGAAGTGGAATGACTTTGTAAATCGTCTTATAGTTCCTGGCGAACTTCTTAAATAAATATTTATAAAAATATTTAACTTTGTGATAAAATTCCATCAATTCGGAAACTGTTCTTTTTTTCAGTGTCAAGGAACAATATTCTTTCTTCATTTCTGTCACTACTTTTCTTTTCGAAAATAAATAGAAAAACGATGAATGAACCTTTTATATAGTTCAGTTTTTTAAAACGACAACTTTACTTCCCGTGTTGTGGAAAATATCCTTTGTGATATGATATTGTATTTTTCTAAGTTATCCGACTACATTTTTCCACATTCATTTTCAAAAATAAATGAAATAAAATATGCAACGCATTGCAAAGCATTTTGAAAATATTTACGCACATACATAAATACTATAAGAAAATAAGATAAAATAATAAGGGAGAAAGTGTTTTGTGTGTGTATTACCTATATACAAAACCAAAAAAGAAAGAAATTGGAAGAAACAAAACAATTAGAGATATAGAAAGAGTTTTTGAACTAAAATGGAGACCTTTTATGATTTCTTGATTTCTAAGGATGTCGCTGAATTAGCCAGTGAATTAGGGTTAAAATGCTTTATAGTACTACCTCTTCCCAGTACAGCAGAAATTTTCGACATGATAGAAAAAACATATATATATATAACCATATATATAACTATATATAGAATATATATATATATATATATATATATAAATATATAAATATAAATTAAGATTCTGTTTCCTACCCTTAAACCTATAAATTTGAAGCATTTGCTTGAAAATTTCTTCCGTGTAATGTAGGAATCAACAAAAAAAAAGTGAATATATATATAAAAAAGATATTCTTATTTTTAAAAAATACCAACCTCTTACACACAATTACACATAACTTGCTGAAAACTTTATCCAACTAAATTATCAGTAAAAATAGTAACCAGTATTTTTCCTTAAAGAATAGATAAATTACTTAATAATCACTCTTTTATGGAACAATACATTAATAAGCTAACAACACACACACACAAAAAGAATTTCTCAAATATGATGAAATATATATATCAATACAGACACACAACAAATTATCAAATATTTTTATTCTTACCATTTGAATAAAAGATGAGGATTCAGTAACGAATGTTTTTTTTCTTCTCGGGCAAATTCGTGTCCCGAATATTTAAATTTTTTTAAGTGCGAGTCACACCTTTCTATTTATAATTTTCTTTGAAATAGCTTTAAAATAATATCAGAATACAAATAACTCAACTCTAAGTCTACATTTTCAAACTCGGTGCAATCCTTGCCAGCGTCAAAACGTCACGCAAATGAAAGAGAAATACTGAGAAAAAAATGGCAAAAGAAAGACTTTTTGAATGCCAATTTTGTGCTGTGCTAGTGTTGATTGAGATATGACTTCTTGCAAAAGACAGAACAGATAAACTGTTATTTTACACAACAAAAAAAATGTCCTTCGATGCCTTTTTTTTCCTTCCAAAACAAAATTAAAAAGAAAAAAATACTAAGAAGTTTATTTCAAAGAGTTTTGACTCAAGTTTTCCCAAAGTACAATGAAAAACACTGTATGAAAAAAAACTCATTCTATCGGGATTAAAGATAGCCATTTTTTATGGTTGAGTTTCTTTCAATGAAAGGAATTACTTCTTATTTACATACATTCGTTTTTGTTCTTAAAAAAGGCTTAGCTGTTGTTTTGAAAGATTTGATGGCAAGAATTATTTTTGGGAGAAAAAATTTAGTTTGTGTTTTTTTTCTCTTATTTTTGTATTATATTCTAGACTGTTTTCACTGTTCAACAAAAGGATTATTTATATTCCATTCTTTTTTCAGTACTCTCCCATTTTTTTTCTGACCCTTTCGTTTCCCGCTTTTGCCTTGTTGTGAATAAAATATTCTGAACGAGGTTTGTAGAGTTACAATGTACATTAAAGAAATTAGAGTGCATGTATTTTGAATTCTGTAGCCTTTTTTCCCCTAATGTATGTATGAGATCAGGTTTTCAATTTTATTGAATTCCCACTTGGCAAAACTTCGAAAGGGTTAGGTGAAAATTAAATTATTTGGAATTGAACATCATGTGTGTTAAGTAAAATAATTTGAATCTAATTTTTGTGAAAATGCTTTCTACTTATAATGAAGTTGTTTATGTTACTTATTTCAATGAATATTCGTATTTAAATATTTTGATTGCAATGTCGTTATTTTTTAATTCAAGATGAATTCGAAAATGTTATTTATACTTTTAAGTTAAGCAAAAATATTTTTTTATAAACATATGATTTATTTTACTTTCCTGGTCAAACATGCATTTGCAATGAAATGGATTTAAAATAAAAATAATCGTTCATTTTCAAAAGGTTTGTATATTTTGTTTTTCCATATATTACCTTACATTGTGAGACAGTGAAATTTTAATCTTAACTGTTTTTTTATAGTAAATCAGAAATAAATAGAAATATATATATATATATATATATATATATATTTCGTTCATAGAACTACTTTAATTTTAAGAGTTGATTCCATTTCTGTAATTTCAACAACCATACAATTAATTATATAATGATAGAAAAATCTGTGGTTTATTAGTACACAAGAATATTGCACTGAGTACAATGGGGCCTTTTTAAACTTTATGCTCACATAGTTAAGAAACGATTTTTTAACAATAATATAACCTCTTAAACGTATTGATATATTTTCTCGATATTGTATTGAAATCGGAATGAATAAAATATTATATTTCTAAAAAATATGTTATTGATTTCAAAAATTGTAACAGGCTATTTTATGAGATTTGATGTTATTGGAAGTTCTTAACTGCCAAACTACCTCTTTAATAAAGGAAACGTGACATACAGATGTGAGCGGCATTATAAAATGATTCGAAGGCAGTGGCTCACACAATGGGGGGAGGGGGTCCTGGGGGTCCGAACCCCCTCCAAACCCTTGATTTTTTTCCGATTGATTATAATTCTAAGTACATAGTACGTAAATTTAATTAAGTATTTGTTATTAATGATTAATTTTATTAATTAATGCTAATTATTTATTCAATAATTAGTTTTTTATTGTGTTTTGTTCTCGAAAATCGAGAAAATCAAAAGGAGCATGATACAAGAATGGTGAACTTTCGACCCCGGACCCCCTTGAAAAATTCCTGTGTGCACTACTGTTCGAAGGAAAACTAGAAGTAATGTTCATCATAATATTAACTTCTCCTACTGGACAGGCTGAACCCTCAACACATCTTATACTACTTTCAACACTCTCTGGGCAGACGATATATGAATCAACTTCTCCTGCAATATACCAATGAGAGAGCGGCCTTTCAGCTCTCTATGAAGTGATCCATTCTTTAACTCCATCCATTATTTACCAAAGAACTGGCTTAGCCAATGATAATACAGACTCTTTTTGCATGATAACTCCACGATTATTGGCTATCCATCTATTATGCCAGATTTAGGATTGAGGATCGTAGTTGGCGTGAATGCCAATTGATAAAATAGCCTCCACTCGCATCCAACTAGAAATAATGAATAGTTAAGTGCGTATTGCGGCCAGTCGCGTCATATATTGAACACCGCTTTTCTATTTTGTCCAGTTTGTCATGTCGAAGAAATATTTGCATGGTTCAATTTGAAATAGTTCTGATGTTTATTAGGATTGTACCAGTTTATCAGCGTCCCCTCTGATTATAACAGATGTAGGGTTAAATTCTTTGTAGTTTATCCACCCGGCCTATGATAAAGCTATTTTTGGTTTATCGCAACCTATTGGCAACATTATATAGAACAAAGTACCTGGTTGCCCATTCAGCGAATAGGAAATAGGGGTAGCCAGCTTGGTGAATAATTAATAGATCTGGCGATTGTTGCGATAAAAAATATGTAAGTATCTTATTTTTCATTAAATATCTACTTTTGTTTGTGCTTGTAACTAATAATCTATCACGGAAAGTATTTACGAACAATCAGATAAGCATTGTCACTATTTACTATATAAATCTTTCCAAAAACTAATCATCACAATTTGAAATGTATAATGAACGTTCAAGAGATTTTTCAAAGGTAAATATTGACAGAAACATTGATAATATTTGCTTCAAATTTTCAAAATATTTAAAATACCAAATAAATGTCATGCTACCAACAAAGTAAATAATAGCACGACCACAAAAGTTATCCTATTTCAAACGCTTCAAATCTGTTTTGACTAGAACTGAAAGGAAATCTAGTTATAAAATTAAGTTAAAAGGAATATTTAGAGTACGGGGCATAGAGAGAGAGCTAAAGTCAGAAATAAATCAATTATTGTCAACGTTTCTGTTTAACTTCATGGAAGGATAAATATTTCAAATTAATAATATTTGGCATTGATTAATTTTCTATACGAATATATAAGTCCTCAGAATTTTCATTTAATATGTTCGATATATTCATTTAATACGTATGTTTATATCGATATATTTCGTTATATCGGTATGTATTGTAGATAAATCACATCTAATATGAGAATGAAGTTTTAATATTTAGTTATTAATTCAGAAACAAGTACGCAAGAGATAATTTTCTAAAATGATAAGATTTTTTTTAATTAATAGTTTTATTTTAAAATAAATACACAAAGCATTATAGTACGTATAAGGGAAAATAAAACGTGTACACCCAATTCTTTTTTTACACGGTCATTTTTACACGGTTTTGAAATAACACAGTACACGAATTTAACGAATTCTTTTCCCCACGAGTCCCCAAAAAATTCGGGGATCCGTGTGCTTTGGATGAGGATGATTCAGTTGAACTTATGACAGTTTATAATAATAAAGAAGTTGATAATGACAAAGTTCAAGGTGAAGTTCAGTTATTGACAGCTGATTTAATGGGCTCAATTCATGACGATCACATGACCAAAACAAACACGTGTTCTCTGTTGATTTCAAAACAGACATCAAACTAATTGTACTTGCATTTCCATTTGTAAGACTTAGATAAAATTTAAAAATTGGTGAAAAATGCTCAAATGTTATGAACAAAAATTTCTTCAAAAGATTTTAAAATTTAAAAAAAAATTATTTTATGCATACACTTTGAAATAAGATGCAATTTGTCTACACATGTTTTATTACTGATGACAAATTTGTACATTTTAAGAGAAAGTTTCGACAAGATTAAAAGTTGGCAACAACGAGCCGCATGAATTGATTAGTTGGAAACACATGATTGCTTTTATTGTGTGACTAAGACATCACATTGAGTTACTGAAATGATTGGCTAAGAATACGTTGTTATCATTATCATGCAGTAGCACACACAGGAATTTTTCAGGGGGTACAGGGGGTCGAAAGTTCACCATTCTTGTATCATGCTCCTTTTGATTTTGTCGATTTTCGGGAACAAAACACAGTAAAAAATTAATTATTGAATAAATAATTAGCATTAATTAATAAAATGAATTATTAATAACAAATATTTAATTAAATTTTACGAACTATATACTTAGAATTATAATCAATCGGAAAAAAAATCAAGGGCTTTGGGGGGTCCGGACCCCCCTTGTGTGCGCCACTGTTATCATGTGTCTATGACGTCACATTTGGTTCCATTTGCGAGAGCTTGAAATTTACTTCACGTAGGGAACAAAATTTTCTTGCGCATGATTCTGACAAAGACCGCGCATTAAAATTTCAACGTAATCATAAATTTTGTGTAGCACGATAGCAAGAATAATATAAGCAATTTCAGAAACCAAAGAAAAGACAGCCGTTAATAACAGATTTCGTAACAACAGAAAAAAAAACGAGGCCGTTAATAATGAATGAAATTCATCATTTAAATCAAAACCGACAATTGTGCTAAACATAACTGACACATGTGTATTGATGATAGCATATTTGATCCAGTTCGTAATAAACGTGCACGTTTTTTATCAAGTAGCGATGAATAGTTGTTATAATTAGTAGTTTTATTCCTAATTTCAATTTGAATTTTTATACGTTACAAATATACTTAATTTTCACGGTACATTAATTTAATTTTATTAATAAAAATGTATTGTTTTAATTTTATAAATATGTAACTTTTATTTTATTATTACTTCTTTTGCATAGCTTTTTCAATCCCTACTATTAGATCACACTCTCTTCATATTTATTTATTTATTTATCTTCGTGAAATTTTCAATCGTTAATAAAATACATTTTTAAACGCTCAATTGAGCTGAAATTTTATGTACATGATTATTTTGGATGGCAAAACAGTAATTTAATTATAATTAATAAAAACTAATTTATTAAAACTAAGTATTTAAATAATTACAAATACAGCTACTTTGGCATCCTTTTTTTGGCGACTTAGCGACCCTTTTGGAATTTTGTGTCAAAACTTGAAATTTTTTTATCTCATTTTAAAGCTCTCATTTGAGCTGAAATTTTCTATACACTCATGTTTTTGGTAAAAATACGATAATTTAATTGTAATTAATTAAAATTAATAGACTGAAACTAATTATTTAAATAATTAAAGATACAGCCACGTTGGTTTCATTTATAGCGAGTTGGGTCAAAACTTTAAAAGATTTTTTTCTCACGTTTTAAGGCATTCAGTTGAAATAAAATTCTATATACACTATTGTTTTGGATGACAATACGATACTTTAATGATAATTAATAAAAATTAATTACCACTTAATGTTGTGATTCTGTCATATGTATATACATATTTATATATTAATTGTAACTATTTAATCAAAAGTAGCTAAAATAAAAATTTTCTTTGTTGATCTAAGTAGGAATTGACTTAAAAAATAATTTTTTATATTACACTTGTTTGGAAAATATTGAAGAGATTTTTCAAATTACACGACTTATTCTCATATCCCCATATGCCGTATGTATTTTTACATGGTTTTCTACGGATCGTATCTACCGTATGAAAAAAAAAGTTGGGTGTATAAATATTTTAAGATATTTGTCCAGAAGATATGTTAACTCTTTGTGCATTTTTTATCCATTGATATGTAAAATTCAGCCCTTAGTGGTAAATGGGCTTAATTCATGACGTTCATATGATAAATCTCTAATCACGTATTTTGCGTGTAACTCAAAGGAGACTGATCCGCTTGACAACATGAAAGAAAATTTTTTTCCGAACTGTGCGTTAATGCGTGCGCATATGCAGATATTTTGCTTTTTAGAAATTAACTACTTGTTAGACCTCTGTTAATAATTGTATATGCTGCTTTTGTCTCGCGAGATTAAAGTGTCCTTCCAAAATGGAACAGTGCGTGCTTCTTGTGAATTAGATTTACTAGATTAGATTAGATTAGAATAAATAATCTATTGAAAAATTAGATTCATGCAAAATGAACCACCGAAGCAAAGAACTTAGAGTTTAGAAATATCAGAGAGATACTGGAACGAACCCTTTGATGACCACATTCATTGACTTTCGATTTGTTGTACTTGTAAAATCCATATATACAAGTTCGTATTTTATAATTTTGGAAAGGTGTCCAAATATTAAGATTCTACAAAACGTTTTTCATTTTTAAAAACTGTCTTACTATATTTGGGTATTTTCAAATCACGCGCAATTGACTTATCTAAGTGCGTTATTATTGTTAACAAGTATGTGTTTTTTTTAAATAAATTTCTATAGAAAGCAAAAAGGTTGGCAACAGTAAAGCGCATGGACTAATGAGTTAAATTCAAGATGGTCACATGATAAATACACTCACTTGCTCTCCATTGAATTTAAAACCTGCATTAGACTTTTACGTGTTGTTTTACCTGTAAAATTCCGATACAATTTCAAAATGGATAACTGGGTCAAGAGGTTCAAGAATTAAGATTCTTCAAAAGGTCTTCAATTCTTCTAAGGTCTTCGTTAACATAAAAAAGACACCTTTTGATATTAACTATTTTCTCGGAACAAAAATGACAATTTTTTCAATTCTCTGAAAATGCCATTGGCGGAAAGCGCAATTTCTGCTATAAAATTATTCGCCTTCCCGGCTAAGATACTCGTGCTGCCATATATCTTGGCAGAGTGGAATTAAAACAATGTTCCTGCTAAATATCGTCAGATTATTCGTAAAAATGGTTATTCTATGCAATTTAAAAGTGATTGGTACTTATAAGTACCATCGTTGAATAAAGGGTTAATAATAGTCTGAACCCTTTTCTGTCGAAATTTGCTGCTTACAATACAAATCTTTTTTTCTTTTTAGGAGAAAAAGGATGTTTGTAACGAATCCATTTTTTTAATACAAACTAAATTTTTTAAAAATTTCAACTGTTGTAATAATTCGTTGATTTGGGATTTATTATTCGTTAAATAGGGGGTTTTGCCTTCATTTTAATCGGAGAAAGAGAAACATTCGTTAAATCGTGAAATTCACTAAATAGTGGTTTGTTGATTCGGGGTCTGACTGTATATATGTCGCAGGAAAATGATGAAATTTAAACCTCATTAAATCCTTAAGGGGGATGTGTGTGATCACTTGACGGTAAATGTTAAAATGACGCCTCTTCAGAGTGATTTCCCTGACAAAAGTAAAAAATTTGAACCAATCCCTGAGTTGTTTCAGTGAAATGATGAAATAATATTGTCAAGAGTTTAAAACTGTTTATTTAACAAATAGAGTGCATTATTAAACGTAGAAATTTCTAATATATTAATAGTCAATGAAATACAAATTATTTATTCGAAACTAATAAACAAATAATTAGAAAATTAGGCTGGTATATTTTGACGTATAACATCTTTCCTCTCGGTTGCTTACGCACTAAAATATCAATATCTATGTTAATCCTATGGTGTGCTATTTTTTTAAAGATATGGGGTTCATATTTAGGGAATCGATAGTACTATCTGTATAGTTAATAAGTACAAGGACACGACCCCCAGGTGTCTCCCCCTGGACAGCATTTTCAATGCAAATCCTGACTAGTTCATTTTATCATTTCACTGAAACAGTTCACGGATTTGATAAATGCGCTTACTTTCATCAGGGAAATGACCTTGAAGAGACGTTATTTTAACATCTACCGTCAAGTGATCATCTCCCTTAAGGATCTGATGAAATTCTTAATTTCCCTGCAACATATATATGCTTTTTTTTGTGTGTGTGTTTCCCATATAATTTCATTTCAGTAATAAAATCAAATTTTTAGTAACAGAATTTTAACCAATATTTTATTTATTAAAACTAACAAGTATCACGCAATTTTCAGTTTGATCCTATTAAAATTACACTTCATCAAAAAAATTTACAGCATCAGATTTCTTAACATTACACGCATGCTTTCCCATCCTTATATAAGTATTCGAGACAATCTTATCAAACCTTAATATTCTCCTCGGACAAAAATAATGCAACTCTCCTTTCCCATTCTTCCATAATCCAATCTGCAAGCTGCGTTCTAATCCGTTTTATCTATCAGAAAGGAAAATATTTGCCTAGCCCTGGAGCGATGGACCTTCACTTGACATAAGAGCAATTTGTTTTCCACCCTAACGTTCCCAAAGAGCGCTTTTAAGGGAAGGGACCAATCAAACAACTGTCATTTTCAACGAAATGGGGTTATTCATTATCCACGCGTTGTTAGGGCTCGCGCGACAATTATGGGATGCTTGGATCTTAATTAAACACTATTTCGTCGTGGGAAGTATCATTATGTACAGGGTCAAGAGGTAAGGTGTTTGGTGTCTGTGTTTGTATTGGTGAAAGATGTGGTTTTTGATTGAGAGTAGTTTGTTGTGGTTTGTGTGAGAGAACGTTTTGTCGAGTACGTGAGTTGAGTTAACGCGGTGTAGTTTGGATAATATTTGTTTAACGGTTGTTTGAGTAACTGTAACCGGAAAGTTATTTTCTTTTCACAGTTTGTTCCCGTCATATCAAAATTTGTTCTTTTTAGAATATTGTGCAGCACAAAAAGGGATAAAACCATGTGGCATAACATTCACATTAGCGGCGTAGCAATCACCGTGTCAATGATACGGTGCTCCCAAGCTTCAGGGACCCCAAAGTGTGTAAGCAACCAATGATAAAATGTTTTTTGGAAGCCAAAAAATGACCATCCAAGAATTTTAATGTAGGGCCCCCTCAGATCTAGATACGCCAAAGCTACATTCCTTAGATCAGAACTAGATTCACATAAGTGCAATCGCATATTTCCGGGCAATCAATTTATGCGCTTCGGTGTTGCCAACTTTTGCTTTTGCGGATACTTTCTTTTAGAACAATATATTTGTCAAGAATAATATAGCATACACAGGGTGTCTCAGGATCGATCGTTGGAACAAACTTTAAGAGGATGTAGAGGACATCACAAAGATTCAGATTTTCATAGCAACTCATGGTTGGAAACACCTTCCTTCGACGCAAGGTGGTGCAATTCACAAGTGTATTTTAGGAAGTAAACCTGAATTACAGCAATCATTTGAGCTGTCATCGCTCGCAGAAGAGAATGGAACATTTTGCAAACACCGAGCTAACAGATATGCACCTGATTTACGGATTGGCAGAAGAAAATGCACGAGCAGCAGAAAAGTTTTATCGCGAAAGGTACCCACAGAGAGATGCACGGTACCACCGGATGTTTGCTAATTTGCATCACAATTAGTGTGAATATGGATCATTACAAGGTAATAGGCATAGTGGCCACAGTGAGCCCCACCCTCCAACGAGCCATGGTATCCACATTATGTTCCATGCACGGGACAAAATACTTTGAATACCGTTCGAAGGAATCCATGTTGGGAGTTTCAGTCATTCGTAGCCCGTTCGTACTATGTCTATTACCTCGTAATGATTCATATTAACACAAATTGTGATGCAAATTAGCAAGCATCCAGTGGTTCAGTGCATATAATTTAACTGCTACCCGTGCATCTCCTTCTTCCAATCCGTAAACCAGGTGCATACCTACCACATTGTATAATAAACGAGTATATAAAAATAATGAGGCACAACAAAGGAAAAAGGGAAACTATTTAGATTATATGCAATTCACGCGCTCTTGCTTCACACCAGAAATAATTTTGTTCATTTAAAAGCACTGAGAGAACAGAAACAATAAATGGACTTAAAAAATAATAAAGAATTAACAGTTAATGAAGGCACAAAGTAAACACATCAATCAAAAACGTTAAGAAACTACTTGTCAAGTTGTTAGAGTAAATCTAGAGGAGGAAGTAGAAAAAAGGAATTCTCTACGTTTCCTGTTTTTGTCTGGAATACTAAACGAACGACACAGTAGATGGATTCCGTTTGTCTTAAGATCTAATGAACTCACAATGCTCTTTCTAAAAATAACAGCTTTAATTTATAAATAATGCAGATAAAAAGAAGATTAATAAATCGCATGTAAGTGCAAACACAAGAAAATAGATGGAAGATTCTTTTGTTTTTTTAAAAAAACAAATTTGAATTTGTATTCTCTAAGAAAATACTTTCATTATAAACAATAAAAGAATAAGTAGTGAATAATGGTGGATGGTTGAATGGTTAAAAACCTTTACTATAAATTTGATCAAGCACCTCTAAAATTAGTTTGGTTCCTCTAAAATTTAGTTTATTAACATTATAACAATCGATAAACATATGCACTGAAAAAGAAAAGCATAGTTTTCTTAAACGTACATAGTCTCAAGCAGTTCGCAAACACGAAGTAGTTTGAGGTTTAAAATACAAAAAGTTTTTTTTTTATCTTCAGCATCTTTGCCATTAGGGTCCCCTGCCACATGCAAATCGGCCGGCGAATTGGTAGCGGAGAGAAAAGATAGCTTTTTATCGGTAGTTTTTTTAGCCCGTTTACACAAGAATCTGGTGATTGGTCGATAGATTCACGTGAATATACAATGTTTACCATGAAAAAAAAAGAAACCAATAAAAGTTAATTATAATAAACGTCATCTCCATGGCGACCATATCACCAAATGATAGAAATATCAAGGTAACTATATTGTAATGTTATCGCCAACTTGGCGAGTAGCATTCCTATACCAAGTTAGCACCGAAAAATTCCTATTTTAAAGCTTTTATTTTGATATGAATTTGTAGAACTGTCCGAGCATATCCAAATTTTTTTTTGAATTCGTCACAATTTTTTATACACTTCCGAATTCCCCACAGTCCCATCAGATTTCTGTTGTATTTTCCCGTATGTTAATTAAAGCAGTTATTTCTTCAGTGAACCCACATCCGCAATCAATAACAGCAGCCTTCTTAGAATATGGGTGGATGATCCAAGTACCTACCTCTTCCAAGCTATATCGTTAGGATTTTGAGTGACTGTGGCGTATTGACTCTTGTCCTTTGTTAATTTAAAGTGCTTAAAAATTAAAATTTACTTAAAGGAAAATAAGATATAATAGAAATTAAAAATATTAAAATGCATTAAGTGCAAGAAAAATAGCTTCAAAAACAGTGCAAGCACCGAAAATGAAAGCAAAATTTCAATCTTTGGATTCTTAGAATAAATGAATCTGGGTCGCAATGTATCATGGTAAAATTTGAAAATAGACTCGCTTTTTTCCCAAATTTACCCTGCTCCAAAACGGGTACAAAAATCAAACTCGCTATTCAAACCGGTATGATACCGGCTCGTCGTGTAAACGGGTCAAGAGAAGATCAATCCCGGAATTTTGCAGGCAATTTTCGTCCATTTTAAACGGGCCTTAGTTGACGAGCAGCCCAGTAAAACGATGATGAAGCAACAAAATAATTAAAATTAGCGTCCATAGATTTGTTTTGAAGAAGCTATAAAACAGTAGGTCAGTGCCTTAGAAATAAAAAAAAGTACATCTAAAATGATTAATAATCAATCAATTTGGACTACACGTTGGGGATTTGAGTGGTGGATTCAACTTCTAAAAAGTAGTATTCAGTATTCTTAACCGAATTATTGTACAGAACACGGTTAATAATCACGGTATTAAAGTTGTCATGTATGCATACTCATGGTTGGTGTTGCTTCATGATTTCAAGTTCTGATTCCATCGAACAGCAGATGAGTTCTAGAACTCATGCACGTCCGTCGGGACTATCCTAATTTACTTTGGTTTATTCGTCCGTCCTATTTTACTTTGGTTACAAATCGCCATTACATCTCGCGTTGCTTTAAATGTATTAATAAACACACAATCACATGGGTGTTTTAAGACTTTTGGGGGCCCCAAGCCCAGAGAAATCTTATTTTTTGAGGCATTTATGCAAAAGTAGGCCCTATCTGTGATCTGTAAAAGTAAATAGTATATAGAATGTATTGTCAAATACTTCTACAAACGGATAAGAATGAGAATGCGGAGAAGAATTAAGAATGAGTCGAGAACGAAACGAGCCCACCCCCGGAGGGGGAGGTCTTGGGCCCAGACCCAGTTGGTTCATACCTTAACACTCCCTTGCTCAATCAATAATTTAAATTTTTCAATTTATTTGAGTTTTGTGTCTACACTTTTGGGGGACTATGTTAAAAGTAAACGAACTATTATCTCACAATTTAGAAAACTGATTAACAATGTGTGTGTGCATTGATTGCAAATATTTTAATATAACTTGGTGCAACGTGTGGCTTAAGGTAATGTTCTAACAACATAAATTAAATATTAAATATATTTTAGCATATTCAACTATAATTGACTTTTAAATTGTGATAACTTATCAAATAATAATAAATCAAACTTAATAATAAACTAACAATAATAAATTGAACTTATCAAATAAAAAAAAAGTTCAGAATCTTTTTTTATTATATAATAAAAAATATATTTAAAAATAATAAAATTACATTCACTACAAAAACATTGCATTTTTTTTCAAAAAAAATATGTCATTCGAAAAAAAAATTTATTAAAAAAACACGAGATCTTGAAAGTGTGCTTAATTGGGATATGTTTCCAAAATGACAGGATAAACACAGTTGAAAGGTCTCATTAAATTAGATTTTATATCGTTAATATTCTCTTTAACGTCTCATTTTGTTTTCAAAATTACTTTTTAAAGCGAGATATATTAATTAAGATATATTTTAAAAAAAGAAAATAAAAGAAGATTGACGTGGAGAGAGAGAGAGAGAGGAATATTCTTTTATTTAAAAAATAAACTTTTTCTTTCTTTCTTGTTTTATCCAACCGTTGCAAAAAATAAAAGTAATTACTCCCTAGCAAAGAGATTAAAATTTTTAATTGGGTAAACTGTTTTTATTCGAGCAGAAAAAGATATAACTATAAAGTTGTAAAAACTATTCGAAGATTTAAATGGAGTTTCTTTTTTGCAGAAAAAAATAATTAAGCTTAGTTTGCAGATTTTAGAAAGTTATTTATTCATGTTTTCAAAATTTCATTCGTGTCAAATAAAATTTATTTAAAAAAGTAGAGTTGATGAAAAACAACACTACAAATTCTGATTTTTTTAAAAATAATCTCTATATCTGTATTTATTATTTAAAATTACATTTTTTAATCAAAATTGGAGGATTTTCTCTTTAATTCATTATTCTTTCTGTATTGCGCATTTTTCTAAACATGAATAGTCACAAAAATCCCTTATAGAAAAATCTCTTCACAAAAATCGGTAAGAAATTAAATTAACTTTTACATTTTATTCTAAAAAAATTACTTCTTTTATATTTATTATTAAATTTTATTTTTTTATCTAGCTAGAAGTATTTAAAAAATCTAGGATATGGTGCTGATACACCTAAATTAAAAGTAAGGTTAATGGAATTTTTTCAAAAGTTGACACAAAGCTCAACACAAAACAACCCATTTTTTGAAAAGCTTTCATCTCATACAAATACTATATGATTACATACTTAAATAAAACGTGTTATCAAAAAAGTTACTCAAAACATTTATGAATTAAAAATATGCATGAATTTTCCTCGTTTTGAAACTTTACGCGTTATTCCCTATATATGTGTTACTAAAAAATTAATAAAACTTTTTTAAAAAAATACTTTTATTATAATAACACCAATTCAGTAAATGAAATAAAAGTTTTGATGATTGCTCAACCAATTAAATCTTTTTTAAATGTTCTTTCAATTTAGTCATTTATAAAATTAAGAAGACAAGAAAATTGCAGAATATTCTTTAATTTATTAAACAGCAAGTATACAATGACTCAAAAAATAAAAATAAAATAAAATAAAAACAAAATGTGTGACTATTTTTAAAAAAAATTATGGATTAATTATGATAATGTTCTAATTATGGTAATTGTTACTGCCCGCTATAAACGTAGAAAAAAGTAATTTTCTAAATTCAAAAATATTAACTCCAAATTTATGCGATTGTAAAGTTGATTATTAAACATGCAAATGAAAAATAAGAAAGGCTGCATTTTTGTGCAAAATTGAACCATTTAAAGAAGAAGAATATAAGCAATTAATGAACTAAAAAGATATGTTATTGAGCTCAATAACTGAAAAACACCGTTTCAAAATATATAAAAAAGAAAAATACTCAATTTACTTCAATTCGCCTTAAATTAGCTATTTTACTGTTTTAATTTTTGAGATTTTAATTCCCTGTCTTTTTTTAATCGGAATCCATTTCTTACATGCAAGATTTCGAGATTATCTTCATTTGCTAATTATAGATTTTTTTAACCAGTAGCTTAATTAACTTCCAAATCCGTTGAATAACTAATACATTCTTGGGTGTTTTTTGTCCTGGGACTCTTTTTCTAATCTTCCATTTTTTTCTTGTTTCAAAAGTAGTTACAATTTGCATTAGCATTCATCTGGAATAAGTATATTGGTAGGCATGATAAGTAAATTATTAATTCGAAATGATTTGCTGACTTTGTGATCATTGCTGACATTATTAGTCATTTCATTTTATAATTATGATTTTTTCTCTATTTGAGTTGTGACGGGTTGTATTGAGAGACCTTCAACTAATCCTCTTGGAAATTATTGTCTGAGTTTAAAACAGGCTTCTGTAGAGATGACTTAATTTTATGCTAATGTAAGTGCTATTTAAACACTGGCAAGGAATGTATTAAGGTGAATCGTGGATTTTGTTAAGAGTGCACATTTAATAATCTTATAAATTAAATTAGGAAACTAATTAAAATTGATTCTATGATTATTAAAGCTAATATATTATAAATTGATTAGTCTGAAATAAAAGCCTTATTTTTATTACAATGTATGTTCCTTCAATGATCCTACTTTACATTTGTACAGTAAAAGAAGACATTTTATATGCCGGCTCTTAATCGTTATTTATTCTAATACCAAAACTACGAGGCAACGAAACTTGTTGAAAATTATTGTAGATTACAGTGCATTTGTGATTTAACAATAAATGAACAAGATTTCTCTTATACAATCGATTCCGTGTTCCTTTTATACCTTAAATTTATGACCTTTTTAAATATAATTTGGAGTCTGCAAGTATAAAATTATCAAGAAATACATAAATACTATTTTACTAGAAAACTAGATGTAAATTTTAAAATACATTTTTAAACACTTTTAAAATCTAAACAATAGATTAGTTCTGACTCGAATGTTAAGGTATCCGACTACGTTCGGAAGAATGATTTTAAAAAAGCGCACAAATGGATAATTTTCATGATATTTAGTGTCACTTAAGTTAGAAAATGTATATAAAATTGTTTTAAGGACATTTTGGCAAAAAAAAAAAAATATTTAAATACAATATTTCGGCAAAAAATTAACTTAGAATAACCTTTTTTCAAAATGTTATCCTTTTGTGAAATATGCTTCTATTATAATAATATTTTTCCTGTATAAAGCTCAGACCTCTTTACAGAGGCTCAACAATGAGTTTTGAAAAATTCACATTATCTTCAGAGTTACAACCAATTGAAAGAATTATCGGCGTTTTTTTTTCTTAAAATTTCTCCCCTCTGTTGTCGTAAAACATGGGTAAACCCACTTCTAAGTTATATGCTTCAAAAATTCTAGTTGAGCCTCTGTACAGAGGTCTGAGCTACATACAGCAGTGCTTTTCGAACTTAAACATTCGCGACACAATTTCCAAACACATTTTTCATCGCGTCCCCCTTTCATACAGTAACAGTGTTTTGAATGCAATAATAATGTAATTTGACGCTTAAGCTACGATACGACTTTAACTATAAACCGTGCAAATTATCAAGATAAATATTAAATTTTGTATATGACAAGCCCATAGGAATCACTAATAATTATTCACAAATATTTAACTTATTATTGATAAATTAATTATCCAATTCATTGAGCAGTTCTGATAAATTTATAAGAATATTATATCAGCTTAAATATGTATTTTTGTGTGTGTGTGTGTGTGTGTGTTTCATTATGTCAGAATGTACTTTTAGCTTCCTTTCTGTAAACTAATTTCTTTAAATAATTTTTTTTTTCGACATGTTCGCGCCCCCCACGCAGAGTTATCGTGCCCCATAGGGGGGCGTGCCCCACAGTTTGAGAAACACTGATATACAGGCAAAATATTATTATAATCAAAGCATTTATCGCAAAAGGAGAATATTTTGAAAATGGGTCATTCTTTGTCCATTTTTTGTCAAAATATTGTACTTAAATAATTTTTTTATTCTAATACTATTCTTAAAACAATTTTATATACATTTTCTAATCTAAGTGACACGAAATATCATACATATTATCCATTTATACGCTTTTGCAAAATCATGGTTCCGAACGTAGTCTGATACCTTAAAGGAGCTAAAATCGTTAACTGAAGTTCACAGCGACAGCTTTTGGAGATAAGGTTTGGATTTTTAGTACCATCTTTTTTTGTCCGGTTTACAGATCTCACAATCGCTGGATTATGCCCAATAGCACAAAACTGAAGCAGGAATCAGCATTTTCATCGTTGTAACATTGTATTATAATGGGTTTTGCACTTCCCACAGGGGGTGTGTTTTGTAAGATCATATAAATGGGAAGTAATATTCCCAAGGCCCACGAAAGGGTTGAACAATATTTAAATTTGGGAATAGGCATGTTGCGGGGAGCTGCTGTGGTTACTGTTGTTCCTTCATGCCTACCAAAAAAAAAAGCTCTCTAATTTAATCAGTTAAATTACTTATGGAAAAGTTTTTTGCTAGGAAGATGAATCAATGTAATGTTCAATTCTTCGTATTCAGAAAGAGCATAGAAGTTTTTGAAAGAAAAATCTATAATAATGGACGACAGATAAGAAATGCGATGCACTCAAACATAAGTTTATAGTTGAACAACGAGCAAAATTTCTAGCATAAAAAAAATAGTGAAGCAACAATTGCAGTTTTTTGAACCAACAGAAAGTGTATTATACTAAATATTATAAAACTGTTTGGGGCTTTAAAAACATTCCTTTCAACATGAGCTGAAGCTGAAAGGGCATTTTTTTATTACCGGGTTGTTTAAGACCTCTCTACAGAGGCTCAACTAGAATTTTTGAAATATATAACTTAGAAGTGGGTTTATTCATATTTTACGACAACAGATTGGAGCAATTTTAAGAAAAAAAAAGCCAAGAATTATTTCAATTGGAATTATTTCAATGAACTCTGAAAATAATTGGAATTTTTCAGAAATTCTAGTTGAGCCTCTGTAGAGAGGTCTGAGCTATATACAGGCAAAATATTATTATAATAGAACCATTTTTCACAAAAGGAGAACATTTGGAAAAAAAGATTATTTTAATTTTTTGCCAACATATTATACTTAAATATTTTTTTTTGTCAAAATCTCCTTAAAACAATTTTATGCATGTATTCTAATCTGAGTGGCACTAAATATCATGAAAATTATCCATTTACGGTCCGAAATTGTCACGGTTCCGAACGCAGTCGGATACCTTAAATCAAAACTAAGAACTAGTAAAAACATGCGTTGTGATGTTTTCTTAATGAATAATTTAAACATACATAATTATAATTTATTTTATTTGTATATTTTTTTACTTAATATATAAATGAGTACAAATTTCGTAATTAACAAAAATTCTTATTTTTTGTGTGTGTTAATTATTGTTATTAATTACAAACATCTAACTTCAAGGTTTTTCGAAATTTCGACAAAATTCGGGGAATCCCGGAAAGATGTTTCCAGTATTTCCGATAAATTCCCACGAAGGAAAAAAGACCAGGGAATGAAAAATACTATTTGGAGTAGAAACAAAAAAAAAAGGCATTGGCTCTCGAAAATGTCTTTTTAAAACTATCACAGCCTTTGAGTATTTTATAAAAATCTCTTTGAACCATCTTATAACGGTGTCAGCTACAAACTCCAAAATCATTTAAATAGTTTAATGGAAATTTTATGTTTAGATCACCTCAACTGCACCTTCAGAAGAAATCCAATGTCCCTAAAACCCCACCATCTTTTACATCTAAAAATCGAAAAGTCAAATTCAGAATAGATAAGCAAAAAATTGGAATGCTCTCTCATCCTATTTTGCCCTCTTTTCCTTAATATATCCTACCAGAGTTTACTTTCCTTCAAATAAATAGAATATTCGCATTCTCATATTCGAATTCCAGGCGACGAATTCAAAGTTCCCAAGTGAAAACACAAACGTAATCCCCCAATGGAGCACGAGTGTCAATATTGACTCTTCCAGAAGCTTGTTGAAAAGAGACTCGCCTTTCTTACTCGCCATTTTTTTTCGACTGATGTGCATTTGAAAAACAGTTCGTTCTTTTCATTTGTAAGCCAGTTTTTTTTCTTCTTTTATGGCTTGACGAACGAGAAGTTTTGTGTGAGATTAAAAAGAGAACAGAACTCTTTTGCAATTTGGTGGTAGAATTTTATTTAGAAACAAATTTTGAAAAGAGCAAACACAAAAGAAAGAATTGTTTTCGAAAACTTCGGTAATTTAAGTTTAGTTATTAAATTTTGAAATTTTCTATTTTTATCATTCAAGCAAGAGTGAATGAAGAAAGTTTTAAAACAATTACTTGATTTTACTGTACATCTTGAAATAGCCGTTATCCGCCCACTTCAGTGGAGGTTTCATGATATTATATGACTGCCTATATGCAGTTTTTACAGTATATCTTGAAATAGGCGTTACCCACCCACTTTGCTGGGGGTTTCATGATACTGTATGACTGACTATATGTAGGTTTTAATGTATCCGACTACGTTCGGAACCGTGATTTTGCAAAAGCGTATAAATGGGTAATATTTATGATAGTTCGTGTCGTGTTTAAAATTGTTTTAAGAATATTTTATAATAAAAAATTATTTAAATACAAAATTTTGACAAAAAATGAGCATAGAATGACCCATTTTCAAAACATTCTCTTTTTATGAAAAAGGCTTCTATATAATAATATTTTGCTTGTATATAGCTCCGACCTTTGCACAGAGCTTGAACTAGGATTTTTGAAATATATAACTTAGAAGTGGATTTATCCGTATTTTAGTACAACTTAAAAAAAACGTCGATAATTATTTCAATTAGTAGTAACTAAAAATAATGTGAAATTTTCAAAAATCCTAGTTCAGGCTCTCTGGAGAAGTCTTTACTTTATAGAAGCAAAATATTATTATTATAAAAGGAGAACATTTTGAAAATAGGTTATTCTAAGTTAATTTTTTACCAAAATATTGCATTTAAATATATTTTTTGTCATAATATTCTTAAAACATATTTATACATGTAGTCTTATCTATGTGACACTAAATATCATGAAATTTTCCATTTATGCGCTTTTTTAAAATCATGGTTCTGAACGAAGTTGGATACCTTAAGTTATGAATGTCTAAGTCCCAGCATTAATCTTCTGATTGTACTTAAAAACATTATCTTTGCATCTTCTTCTTCAATGGCTCGACAGCCCTGCGTGGGGTACAGAGTCACCCCAGGCTCACGAAATCTTTAATTCTGGGAAAACTGATTATGTTTTACTCTCTTGTTAGTATCCTCGTATATAACAGACTTAATGAGAGCTAAAACGTATTTTTCACATAGTTCCCTCTGTTTTAGGAGTGGCAATTGTTTTTTACAATCTTATGATACTTGGGGTGACTGAGTTTCCCCTCTCAACCACTTTTGTTCCAAAATATTTTCTATGAACAGGCTACATTTTTCTTTTGTGGCCGACGTAGTAGTTTCGATTGCTGCGTTGTACGACTTATTAATGGTTTATAAATGCAAATGAACAGAACATAAAAAAAGGGAAATGGGTATATGCGATCTGTATTGGATGAAGTTGAAACTGAACAAGCAAGGGAAGAACCAGGCGAAATAATGGATATTAACCATGATAGCAAATTTGAGAAAAGCTATGGGCATGAAACATTTGAGTTGAGAAGAAAATTTTCTTCTACCTAAAAAATTCCATCCAGAAAGACATGAAGCCATAAGTGTACTACAAGCCACACTGCCCCTTGTTAAAAAGACACTAGCAAGAAAAAGATCAACATGCTATTTTTTCGATCATCAAAGGATAATAAAACTAAAATAACTTGAACAAAATATGACAGTTTTACCCGCAAATATCATTCTTGTAATGCTAGCGAAAAGTGTCTGTGATTTGTGTTCTTTTTAAAATCATGCCCATTTGAAACGTAGTTCCCTTTGAAGGAATTTTACAATTCCTACTATTAGCCCGCACTCGACTTATTTATCTTGGTGGAATTTCCAAACGTTAATAAAATACATTTTAAAGCGCTCAATTGAGCTGAAATTAAATATATATGAATATTTTGGATGAGACAATACAATAATTTTTAATTATAATTGATTAAAATTAATTATTAAAATTAATTATTTAAAGAATTGCAAATACAGCCACGTTGACATCATTTTTGGCGACTTAGCGACCCTTTTGGCGACTTGTGTCAAAACTTGGAAAGGTTTTTTTTTTCTCACGTTTTAAAGCATTCAGTTGAACTGAAATTTCATATACATGATTATCTTGGATGACAATACGGTACTTTAATGATAATTAATAAAAATTAATTACCACTAAATATTGTGATTCTGTAATATGTATACATATTTATATTAATTGTAACTATTTAATAAAAAGCAGCTAAAATAAAATTTTTCTTTGTTGATCTAAGTAGGAATTGACTTAAAAAATTCTTTTATATTACTTTTTTGTTCTCAAATTATCTAAGAAAAATTGAAAAGCCCTTAAAAGTAGGTAAGTATACTTTCTTTTAATTAAATGATCACTGGAATTATGATTTTTATTATGTACATTAAAAAAATTATAAAAAATGGATTGGGGTGACTCCGTCACCCCACGCTACCCCTTATAATAATTCTGAAATATATTTTAATGCTAAAGATTTTTTGAAGAAACATTTGAGAGATTGCTAGAGATCGAATCTTAGATAGCATTGCAAAATTTCTTCGCAGTCACACACACAAATATTTTGACTTTTATATATAATTTAAGAGTTCTTGCAAGACAATCATGCCTCAGCAGTCAATTTGACAGAGTCTTTTTCGTTACATCATATCTTGTCTTTTCTTATTGTTCCTGGCTTAACTTGTATGTATAAAAAAGTCTTTAGATCTCTTAAGGTTCCAGGAAAGTACGCTCACAGATTTATTCAAAGAAAAGCGAATATGCTCAAAAGTATTCGATATTGTTTCAAAGAAAATATTTGAAGAAAATATATTTGAACGGAGAGATAGAGAATAAAGTCACACGCACAAAAACTAAAATGGTACATGACAGATATATTTATCCAGTGTCAACTTTAAACCTTCTTTCAGTTTCTATGCTTTTATTATTGATAAAAATGCAGCACATTTCAATTTTTTTCTTCTGTTGATTTCAATTTTTACGAAAAAATTATACATAGAATGTGTGTCAGCTTCTTGTTGGTTATAAAGACCATGGGTTGGCGACTGCTTTTCCAAACTGACGCTAATGCGAACATTGGCGATATTGGCAACGACATTGCAGCGGCTTTCCTGTCTACTTCCATCCACATAAAGTGATTTTTAAACAAAGATGCTGTGGTGATAAAAGTTATTTTCTGTTGAAAAAAAAGTCTTTTTTGTATCTTCTCATGCATTGTCAAATTGCTATAAAAATCTAGCTATCACAATAACAGTGAAGGAAAGAAGGTTCGTTCAGGGTACCTACCGTTCCGAACGAATGCGATTACTTTACCGATCACGCCAAAACGATCGGCTTCGCGTGATGTTAGTACTAGTTCATATAGATATCACACCGTCACATACTCCCCTGCCAGTGTTTCGGCGAATAATCGAACGAACGATACCATATTCGTGGCGAGCTTGTAAGCAGTTGCGTCACTTGTTGGTGGGTTGTGTCATGCGTGACGGCTTGAGAATTGCGTCATTCGTGCGTGACGACTGGAGAATTGCGTCATTTGTGTGAGATTGCTTGAGAAATGCGTCATTCGTGCGTGACGGCTTGAGAATTGTGTCATTTGTGTGAGACGGCTTTGAGAAGTAACGGCTTATTTTGCGTCAATGTTTGATGGATTGGTTGCTTTAACGGTGGATAGATGGCACCACGACTGCAGCGCTCGAAGATTGCGTGTTCATATCACGTCCATGTCACCAATGAAGGAAGGAAGGTTCGTTCTGGGTACCTTCCCCTCCGAACGAATGCGAGTACTTTACCGATCACGCCAAAACGATCGTCTTCGCGTAATGTTGGTACTAGTTAATATAGATATCTCACCACCACAACAGAAAGAAAGTGGTACTAAATTGAATATAACAGTTATTTACAGATTGATGATGTTTGAAAAAATGGCAACATCAGTTTAAAGTACAGTACCCGAACAATTGGCATAATATGGATCGAAGGGTGGCCGAGTTTGTGAAAATGTTGATTTATCAAGAATGAGAATAAAGCAGTGCTTCTCAAACTTTCAATACTGGCGCCCCCCTTTTCAATCACAATTTTTATCGCGCCCCCCTTATACATAATAATTTACTGAATGCAATAATGCACTTTTACGATAAAGCAACAATATTTATTATAAACCGTACAAATTCATGACATAAGTATTAAATTTTGTATATGTTACTTTTAAGCAAAAAAAAGTTAAGTAATAGGATAATTACTAAGTTATTTTTCCTTTCTCTGATTTTTAAATTGGAACATATTACAAAATGTGGTGGTTGCTTAGAAGACAAAATATAGATATCAGCTAAATATAGAAAATGAACTCTTTAAGTGTCAATTTCTGATATTAAACCTTCCTTTGAAAAACTTTCCTCTACAAGACAAGCCCGTGGAAGTCCCTAATAATTATTAAACTTGTTCTTAATTTAGTAATAAGATTGATTGATTGAATATTAACGTCGCACTGTTCAGCTGCACGAGGGCTTTTGACGACGGACAACGCAATTTTGAACCATGGTCAAGTGACGTGGATGACACATGAGCTGGCACCCCTCTCTCCTAACTACCACACCACACCAACGGGAAAACGTTTCAACTCTCAACAGATTTAACGTGCATCGATGCCCTACACGGCGGGTCTTTAGTGGTACTGGGCTCGAACTCGTGACAAGGCAAGCCACGATCCGATACCTATACCACTCGGCTACCGCGGCCAAATTCAGTAATAAGAAATTATTTAAAAAATACCTTCTTCAGTACTTATACATCAAAACGTATACTGGCTGAAACACCGACTCTTCGCACGAGTTCATTTTTTAAAAATTAAAACATTATTCTTGATATAATATGCTGAACTGAAGGAGAGTAAAACTGTGTGCACAACATTGTATACAAAAATGTAAAATGATTTTTTTTAGATAAATGCTATAATTGTAAATAACTGTTTAAAAGAACTGTAATTTTAAACCTCACACAATTAGCATTTAGAATTAGTGTTAAATTATGAAAAAGAATATAAAATTCCGATGAAGAATAATTGTGCTACTTTTTAACATTTAAAGCGAGAAGACTTCAAAATGTTTTAACCCGTGAGCAGGCGCGTACTCGATACTAACATTAATGGTAGTGCGGGGGACTCAGTCACCCCAATCATTTGTTTAGAATTATTTTTACTGTACACGATACAAATCGGAATTCTAGTGAATATTTTAATTTATAGAAAGTATACTTACCTTCTTTCAAGGACTATTCAATTCTTTGATGATTTGAGAAAAAATCCAATAAAACTGAACTAAAATGATTCAAAAGTACAAGACCATAAGGACGCAAATCAGACACTTTTCAATTATCCTACAGAAATGTTAAACCAATCAATTCTTTTCCAAATATCGCAAAACTCAATTGTTTACAATTTCCCTAAGCGAAAAGCAAACGCATAAAAGATGGGAGGGAACTAATATTGATAATAACCATACCATAAGATTGAAGGTCAATCAAATGATTAGCAAACGTACTATGCAGCCTGGCTGAAAAGTGAATCATGACTTCCTTTTCTTTTTCTACAACTAATGTACAGTATTTCAATAATAATTACAGTGGTGAATTGTTTATCTTAGAATTTTTCTCAGGGTCTGTGGGTTTCGTTTTTTCTTTTAACGAGTAATATTTTATGTTAAAACGTAATAAAAAATCTCTCATTGAGGAAATACAGCAAATAAAACAAAATGCTTTTTTTTCTTTAATTTGGTTTTGGGATCAAAGATAGCTATTTGATGACGGAAAAAAGCCAGATAATAAACATAAATTATGTCAGTGTTGTTGTGTGTATTTTTTTTATTATGGAAGAAAGCATTTTGCTTTACTTCTCTTTCCGGTTATTTTTTTAAAAAAAAATCTTTAAATTTTCGATACGCTCGCGCCCCCCTTGTAGGGTCATCGCGCCCCCCAGGGGGGCGCGCCCCACACTTTGAGAAACACTGGATTAAAGAAAACGCACGAGTTTGTGTGCGTTGTTTCCTCAAAAAATATTGTACTGCACTTACATGTATTGTTTGCTGGAGAATGCAATAGAAATTAAACAAAGGAAAAGAACGTACTTTATGAAGGCATAGAACATTTACTACACGAAAATGAAAATTACTGAATACATAGTATACAATAATTTACCTGATCAGAACACACCTCTGAAAAATATTGTATGAACGCATAAAGCTGTCATTAATGAAAATTAAGTTACCGACTGGGCCAAAACTGGCTACTTTTTTTTTTAAGAAATGCGTAATGTCTCTCTCCTTTTGTGTCTTCCGTACTGCACTCTTCATTTTGCTGGACGGAACAGTAAGTCTATTGCCGACGCACCTTGTTGTCCAGAATACTAAAGGGCTGTTCTGAAAACTTTTAGTCCAGGGATGACCAACCCGTGGCACGCGTGCCACGGTGAAGACTTAATTAAAAAAATTTAAAACATTTTAAGATAATAATAAATACTAATTTTTTTACTGTTTTATTGAAAGGTGGTTGTGTTGGATAAAACAAAAAAGCAAGTTTTATTTTAAATGCACTTAATTAAATTACAATAAAAAATTATAATGTAGACAACATTCCTTCATTGTTGTGCGCTTTGGGTTTTCAAAGGAAATGCATTCGTAAGATTATGGAATTTGAGGTAGTGGGATTTAAAATATCTGAAAGAAAACAACGAACTGCGCAGTGAGGGTTTGCTTCTAAAGAATGAAGATAAGCTTTGAGATTTAGTGTTTCTAACCCCCGATACTATAAGACATTTATATAATTTAGATTTAAGATTACAAGGAAAAGACTATTCTTTTAGAATCCTGATTGATCATATACTTTCTTTTGGGAACACACTTTTGCATTTTTGTCTCAATTTTGGAGAAAAAGGGAAACTGATGCACGCCTCAAACAACTCGATTTTGTTAGCGTCTTTGAGAACTCATCCTAATGTAGATGACTCGGTAAAAAATCTACAAATTGAAAAACCACATTAAGAAAGTACTGACTGTTTAATAATTATTTAGAATGAAATGTTTCTGGTTACTCTGTTTTATTTTCCCCTTAACCTGACTAAATGTAATTGAAAATAAATTTAGCAATAAAACTTAAGTTTGCACTTATGTCTTATTTATTACTGTAGAATCCGGCGTATAACGCACTCTTTGAACAAAAAAATAATAAGAACGATATTTTCTGGTGCACGTTATACGCCGGTATATAAAAATGAGAGATATAAAAATAAAAAACAAAATTGAGCATAGAAAAAAATTAGACTTCTGCAAATATAAAAATATTGTTTATTTAAAATAAATGACATTTCTTATGAACTTTAAGGGTTGTACTACAAGAAGAAGACTATTTTTTCAAACCTTTGGATAATACTTCGAATAAATGACTTCAAAATAAAGGGTGTTTTTTTAGAGGTATAGAACTTTAAATTGCAATAAAACAACGATGTATTATTCGATTGACATGAACTTTTTTTTATTCGATAGATAATCTTGTGGCATTACATTTTAAATATGATTTCTGGCATAGGACTGCCACGGCTGGCTCGGATGTAGTCCAATCTGGACGTCCAATTTTCGATGACTTTTTCCAACATTTGTGGCCGTATATCGGCAATAACACGGCGAATGTTGTCTTCCAAATGGTCAAGCGTTTGTGGCTTATCCGCTTAGACCAATGACTTTACATAGTCCCACAGAAAACAGTCTAGCGGTGTTAAATCACAAGATCTTGGAGGCCAATTCACAGGTACAAAACGTGAAATTAGGTGGTCACCAAACGTGTCTTTCAATAAATCGATTGTGGCACGAGCTGTGTGACATGTTGCGCCGTCTTGTTGGAACCACAGCTCCTGGACATCATGATTGTTCAATTCAGGAATGAAAAAGTTAGTAATCATGGCTCTATACCGATCACCATTGTCTGTAACGTTCTGGCCTTCATCGTTTTTGAAGAAGGATTCCACCAGCCCATAAAGCGCACCAAACAGTCAGTTTTTCTAGATGTAACGGTGTTTTGACATACACTTGTGGATTAGCTTCACTCCAAATGCGGCAGTTTTGTTTGTTGACGTAGCCATTCAACCAGAAGTGCGCTTCATCGCTAAACAAAATTCGCTTATGAAAATCGACCATTATTTTCGAAATAAAATTGCACAATTTGATAGCGTTGTTCAGGCGTGAGTCTATTCATGATGAACTGCCAAACCAAACTGAGAATAAATCACTTGACAGCTGTTAAATCGGTCGCCATCTTGGAAAGTAATGCCAACTTAAACTTCTATACCTGAAAAAAAACACTCTGTATAAGAGCGTTGCCAAGTACATTTCAGATTTTCTTCGTAAAAAAGAGGTTGCGCGTTATATAGCGAATATACCTAAAAATTAAAAATTACAGCTTGAAAGTATAGTTCCGCGTTATACGCTGAATTTGACCGTATATTATTTTTAAATTTCCACTACTGACACTTTCATAAAATATGTGATATTTGCCTAACAATTCCATAATAAGCCTATAATTAAAATTTTGTCACCTTTTTATATCCATCTGTTTGTTGGAAAAGTTTGAAGATGCACGCATAATTTTTTTTATCAGGCAGTGGCACTCTTCCCAAAATAGTTGACCCCCCACCCTGTTTTAGTTCCTCATTAAGACATATCTAAAAGTTTGTACAGTTTCTTCAACGTTAATGTCTTCATCAATTTCCGGCATTTTTGCATTATTTATTACAGCAGCAATAATTTCTGTATGGGACACAAAGCCTGCATGGGGTATGGGATTTTTGACCTGAAAGGGTATCGCTGAGTTATCCATACTACCAGGTTATCCAGTGCGGAATTTTCGGGACTCTATTGTCTCAGTAACCGTAAGAGCGAACATTTATTGCGTTTGGCATCATGATACTTATACCAATAAGTACTCTCTAGTGATCTTGAAAGAAAACGAGTATACGCAAATAATTTCTTTGAAACTTTTTCAGTGATAGTAAGCGAAAAAACTTAGTGAAAACAAAAGAGGAAAAAAATTAAAAGAAAACAAAATCGTTTGAAGATAACTTCTGTCAAAAATACTTTGCGAAAAAGAATGGAGAATGATTCAAATATCGAAAGAACACTTTAAAGTTGAAGAGAAAGAAAGATAAATAAACAGGAGAAGGAGTAACAGCAGTTATAAACATTGATACAAAAGAAAGTGTTATATTTTTTTCGAATAAAAAAATCTTTTGTATTTAAAATTGATACTAAGGGGAAAAAAAGATACAAAGCAGTATGAACAATCAAAAAATTCTAATTGTCACTTTGGGAAAACAAAGGGTGAAAAAGACAAATGGCATCATTGTGTTTAATCATAAACATTCTTTTTTTTTTGTTATTTGTTGATGTCAACAGAAATATTTTTTTTCTGCATTTCATTACGTGAGCTTACAGTATTCGAACCCATGCAATGAATAATTTTATTTTAGTTCGGTCTTATTCATTTGCAAAAACATAAATAACTCACGAAAAGTGATAAAAATGCGAAATCCTTTTCTAAATATTTGAACTGGGCTTTCTGATGGGAAGTAATAATTAAAATTCTCTATTTTTTTAACATTCGAATGGTTTTTTTAATTGTAAAGTATACTTCTCTTAATGGAATATTTTTATTTCCATCAAATTCTGTTCCAAATGACTGGCTCTAAATCTATCAAAAATAATTTATCATTATTTCTTTTTACTTCAAATTGATAGATTGCTAATAAAAACTAGCTGGAA
>BMAU01016509.1:110000-166217 GCA_019973935.1 Trichonephila clavipes
ACTGAAGAAATCTATAACATCACGATCTATAACGCAAGTAGATTAGTCACTGCCCGCGAAAGGGATAAAATACACTACCGTGATCTACCTAATAATATATTTCAGTTTACTGCGTCGTGTAATATATTACATAACTGTGTTTTCTATCATGTTTTATGTTACTCGGTAAAAAGTTTTATGCAATAATAAAGTATAATTTAAGAAATGAAAACAAATGCCTCATAATGAAAAATATAATTCTATGGAAATAAGTCCATCCTATTCCCAAAAAAACATACACAGTATTAAGTATTTTAGTTTAGATTTTTATTAATTTACGTCTAAACAAAGTAAGAAAGACAGTTACATATTAATATTTATTCTATACAACCTTGCTCTAAAAGGATTAAATTATTTTTACAACACAATGCCAACATATGAATGAAACTCTTTTAATTAACTAATAAAAGAGCAGGTTTAGTTATTTTTTATAGGACCAAATCAATCAATTAAGCCATTAACTATTTAATAAGCAAAATTCTTTTCCAGATTAAAAAAAATCATTAAGAATTGTAATTTATATATTTTGAAGCAGCTTTGTTTGAACTGTTTTAATAAATGATGTTGACTTTATTAATGTTTAAAGTATAACATTTCGGTATAAAGAAAACTACAAAGCTTTTATTCTGTCTGACAGAAATTAATTTTTCGAACTCCAACAATAAATCTTTTAAATTGCGTAGAAGGTATAACTATGAGAATTTTCTAAATCTCCTTTAACGAAAATTTAAAATCAAAACTTCAGTTAAATATCTTACTTCAGTTGTTCATCATAGAAACAGAATTTTAAAAATAATAATTAGAAGAAGCATAAAAATAAAATATATTAAAGAAAAATGTAAATGTATATGATATTTGTCTCTTATAATGTTCTTATAGAAATCCAATGGAAATCCTGTTTTAAGCTATTTTATGAAGAACCTGTAGATTCATTGCAAAAGTTTTACTTTTACACAATAAGGTCCTAATATTTTTGTTTTAATAAAAAAGTTTAATACGTAGGATTAAGTGAATTAATTTATGTGAAAGAAAATTAAACTTATTTTTTTAACAATGTAAAGATTTGAAAGAAAATTCATTAATTCGTTCTAATTAAGAAATTTACATTTAAATTTAAACTGGATTTAAATAAGGTAATTAAAAATTCTGAAAATATAAGATATAACAGTAAGTATAAAAAATTCAAAGCGAATTCATTTTAAAAATGACGATATATTTCACAATAAATAAAATTTTCGAAAAAAAAATTATGACGAGATATAAAAGTTTTTTAATCTCACCAACATACTTATTTTTAAATAAAATATATTTCATTATAAAAATATGTTTGAATTACTCTACAATTTTTCAAAATTGTAACTGTTTGATTGTATTCGTGGAAATAAATTTGGGAACTAACCACACATCCGGTATAGTAATTAGCGACGTTGACTGTGGTGCTTGGGTTTGATCCCGGAGAAGGCTTGGATGTTTATAAATGTATAGTGCCTTTGTGGCATGAGGGTACTCTTAAATAGCCGTTGAGCTGCAAATACTCTCTTAAGGTAGGTGGAAGGGAAGAGAGGTGGGATGCCCCTGACCAGCTCCAGGGTAAAATTGGCGTGGAACCGAGCAAAATCATATTGTCAACTGCATGGTGCTCAAAGCTAAGACTGACGGCAGTCTTAAAAGTCTAGCCCAGCGATACTTAACCTGCGGCTAGCCTTTTTCGAGTGGCCCGGTCATGGCTGATGAGCTAAGAAATTAAATTATTAGAAAACAATGTACAAAAAATTTAACAGAAAATTATATCAATCAAGCAATCAGATGTATCAATTTTGCTATTTATTGTTTTTTTAATAGTAGAATGTAAGTAAGAGGCTTGGTCATAGATTGAAGAAAATAGAAATTATCCCATAACTCAATAAAAATTCATAAAAATAAATATTTTTGTGTGTGTGATAGAAAAGTTAATATAGTATTAAAATGAAAGCCAAAAATGAGTGTTAATATTTTGATCAATTTTGTTTGTCAATGTTGTTTTGGTCTTATAGTCTGCTTTTTCCATTATCTGCATGTTGCGGCCCGCATGAAATATCTGCCATGTGTATGCGGCCCGGCGGGAAGCCTGGTCTAGCCTGTAGCCTCGATGAATTTCGTGAACCTTGATCTGATGTTGCTGGTGATCGGGTGGCATAAGTAACAACAGAAACAACTTATCCCTAGAATCCAACCTAACTTCACCACACATATATACATATATCTTTTGAAAATTCATCTACTCAAAAACTCAGACATTTATTTATTAAAACTCAATTTTGTCACATTATAATACAGACTAAAGAATAGCATACCATTTATTAAATTAAAATGACATTATAATGCTTTTGGTACATTAATAAAAAAAATTACCTGTATTGAAACTGAAAATCTCTAGATCAAAACATCATATTTTTCTCCAAAATTGATAAACAACTATATAAATAATTAATTATTCAAATGGATGCACACACTCATGTAATATAAGATTAACAACGCACGAATAACAGCCGATGTAACAATAATCAATTTAGTAATACAAAATATATCCCTAAGCGCCTTTGTCGGTTTTTCCATTTTTCCGTTTATCAACTACGAAGATGGAGAATTTTTATTCAACTTGATGTATGACATTGATAGTAAATTTCACTTAATCGAATTACTCTTCTCAAAATGTGACCTTCCCGCCAATTCTCGCTGCAACTGATCGCCTCCCTGTTAATCGAATCACCGAGACTGCAGCTCTCTACTTTGAAACAACTATCATATTAGGGAATTGTACCATTTTATGGCTAAGGAGTAAAGTAAATTGGGCCCTTTAAACGGTGGTTTATCTTTGTCAGACTAAGCAAAATGTATTTGATCTACTTTTGATGGTAGCGCCATCTATCTGGCTGTTTTATGGTAGTAAATGAAATGATTAATCAAGATGAATAATTTGTTTGTGAGATTTGTGGAGAGAATTCGATTAAAAAAATGCTGTAATATGTTTTTATTAGGGATATATAGGGTGTCCGAAAAGGATGGTTGGGCTTTCAAAAATGAATTAAAAATAAACTAACAAAGATTTTCACTTATGGGCTTTTTAAGTTCTATAAAGACAAGATTAAAATTTAAATAAAATGCAAACTAGACGGACCAATTTCTACGTATTGCAACATTCTCGCTTCAAGATGAATTCCCCACAAGAACAAACGCAAGTTGTAGAAGGGTTTATCGAATTTAAATCTGCAGCAAATTTACAGCGTAAATTGGGTGCCACCAGTGTCGTAACGGAGAACATTATTGAACCCCTGCAAGGTCAGGATTTGGGCCCCAAGCAGGATTTTACAAATGATAGCAAAACCATGCTTACTTGGCGTCAGTTAGGCTTTAAGACTTCTAGAACCCTGGGCCCTCCGCAATGCGGGGTGTATGTTAACCACTGAGTACCACCATGTAGGAGTTTGGAAGTGAGAAAAAGTTCACCGGACGATGGATAGAAAGAGGAAGTCCAATAGCGTGACCACCTGGAAGTCTAGACATAAAACCTTTGAGCTTATTTTCAAGACGCGTGAAAAACATTGTTTATATACCAATCATCAATTCGTAACACTGATGAATTGAAGAATTGAATTACTGCGGCTATTAAAATGTTGATCCTGCAATGTTTCATGGAACGTGGTCAAAAATCTCGTATACACTCGATGTTTTGCGCGCAATTATTAATGCGCACCCTGAATTCGAGCAATAAAGCATTGTAAGAAAAACTTTGGTGAATATATCTTCATTGTTTATTTGTATTTAATATTTGAAAGTTTAGTCATATTTTTTTTAGGTCACCCGTTATGATAGGTCTTCTACTATCATATTTATGGATTGTATTGCAAAAGTAAGACGGTACTTTTTATTATCGCAATTGTATTGACGACATTAAATGAAATGAAATACATGGTTGCGAATTCAGAGCGTACGACACATGCGAAATTGGGGTTGCCAACTTGGCGAATTATCCTGAATGTTGGCATTATTGCGATAGTACGTAAGTACCAAACAGACCAAATCATTATAACATTTTTCTGCCTAAGATGATCTTTTCACTGTTCTCATCTCTTCTCAAATCATCTTAAAAACGATTTTTATGAAAAAGAAACATATTTTTTTTAGAAATTAATTAAATTAAATGATAAAGTGAGGGATGGTTTCCTTATTGTCACACAGTAAAGCAACATGAGGGTTATTGGCAACGGACTTCGTAATTTTAAACCACGGTAAGGTGACAAGGGCGGCATCTGAGCTGGCATCGCCCTCTCCTAACTTCTACACCATGCTAATGTAAATAATTTTATGAAAGATTTAACGTACATCAAAGACTCTACACGGTTGATCTTTAGTGGCACTAGGGCTAGAACTCATGATAAGAAAGGTACAGACAGATAAATGGTTGTTAATTATATTCTTTTATTAATACTTTTTAACAAATTAGAACTTTAGAAAAATAAGTCACCTTATATATATATATCGATCTTAGAATGTTTGTAATTTTATTGTTACCTTTTATAACACTCATCATCCTGTGGTTACTTAGGAAAAAGAGTTACATTGAAAAGAAAGTTACGTGGATAGATACAAAGTTATAAAATACGCTGTTTGCTTTCAAGTTTTTATAGGAAGTTTCGCAGTGGTGAAACGCTTCAAGAATCTCCCGGGACTTTCAAGCGCCACGGCACAATGGTTGAGAATCATTAATTAAGAGCTCCGTGATTCTCAATTTTTTTCGATCTTTGGCACACCAGAGCTTATAGCTAAATTTAAAGTAATATATTATCAGGAACATTGTATGTAATGTTTTTCATATGATGACATTTGGTTTAATAACCAGAATCATACTTCTCTTTTTAAAAATAGCACGTGACGGACGTAAATGGACTTTTAAAAAAATAATTTTGTTCATAGAAAATTTCGTTGACCTTTCATATTAATAAGAAATGTGTCGGAAAATTTAAGCCGTCATTTTATGATACATATCATAAATGCTTAATTTCTTAAAACTAGTTTTGAGGCTTCGAATATTTTAGATAAGTAATCTTCAGATAGTTAAAGGTCTTTTAATTAAAATAATTCTACAGAAAACCTAAATATTTATATATAATAATATGTACTTAATATTCTAATCTTACACATTTGTTTTCTTAATCATAATTCTGAATACCTTATTTCCAAAAGCGTATGATTTCATCTCTCATGAAATGATTAAAGTTTATATTTAGAAAAATTCATTTGTGATTCCTCTTTAAAAGGATTAGACTTTGAATTGTTGACTGATTTATTTGCGATTTCTAGTAAAATAAATATCATAATAGCTTACACGTCCATTACTAAGTGGTTGAAACTTTTATTAAAACACTGTCGTGATTCCTAAAAATAACTAATACTTCCCTTCACTTGAACACGTTATTACATTTTTATATACCATTTCTCCCTGTTTTTCCTTTAGTAATGAAATGTAAAAGACGAATCCGTCTCTTCTCTTGTTGACACGTGAGTACAATTTTCTCATCTGATGCTTAATTAAAAGATGACATGATCAATATTCCAATTTTTAACTGCCATGACTGCAAGCCACAAAATGAGTGACCATCTCGTCGTTACACTATACACGTACACACGATCACAAAATGCGCATTAAAAAAGCGAAATTTTTAGAATTTCAAAAACCTGGATGATAAAGGTATTATGAAAAAATTCCCTTTTTAGAAATTTATATCGAAATAAGTGCTTTTTAGTTAATAGTATGTTATGAATTCTTCCCTGAATTGCATTACGATCTTAATTATATAATACACAAATTAAATTCAAATTATATACAAATATGTCCAATATTGTGATATGGAAAGCAGTGATGCATAGACCTTTAACATAAAATGAGTGGATTACAAAAATCTCCAAAACAGATGAAGGTAGATCATCCGGCTATGTGTGTTAACAAAAATGAAGAAGAAAATTTTACTACGTCTTAGGAAAATCCTCTAAGTCTTTAGTAGTTGAAATTTTAGAATTAAATTTAACAATTTTAGAACTAAAAAAAGAGTGAAAATTTTGCCAGAAGCACAAATATTTCTTTTGTATTTCTGTGATACAATTCAGTAATTTACAGAGTGTCCTTTTTTGTTAAATTTGGTAAAGGACATTTTTTAAAGTTGCTATTTCTGATTAAAGAAATTCCTAAAAATAACAATTTATGTATGCTTTTTTCATCTATGTGACTTATTCTAATGTAATATTAGTTAATACTCTCAAACATTACAACACTAGAAAATTCTGAAACTTATTCAAAACCGCGTTAAGCCTAAAAATAGAATAAAACCCAAAAATCGTTTGGTGAAAAAGAATTGAATTATGTAATTTCTCCTTTTACTTATTATTTGACAGAAACAAAGAAATGTTCTCAGTTTTGCGATACGTTCCAGTAGTTAAAAGTATTAATTTTTATTAAATATGTTGCAAAACATTTTAGAGTTGTTTTTGTTCTTATTAGAAAAATTCCTATATAAATGGCACACAATTTACATGTCATTTTCCTCTAAGCAACTTACTCTTGTACAATATTGAAAAAATGCCCAAACATTGCAGCAGCAGAAAACTAAAACTTACTCAAAACCACATTAAGCCTAAAAATAGAATAAAACCCAGAAATCATTTGGTGAAAAGAAATGATTGGATTAAGCCTTAACTTGTTTCGTTATTTCAAAACGTGCAGATTTCGCAAGAAGCTTCTACAACTTATTTCATCTCTGTTGCCATTAGTTAAAAGTTGTCACTTTCTTTCTTTTTTCTTAAAGGCTGCAGATCTGTTTTCCTTGGTAGATAAATACCGAAGGGAAACAAAAGCGATATCCTATTCTCGTTTCCGCCCAAAGGAAGAGAGCCGGATGGCAAGGACACATGCGATATCGGTTTTCCTAATAGGCCATGACGGCTTGCTTTTATGGGCCTGTTCACTGAACGCTGACCTTGGTTTTCTGAGGATACAGCGTGTCTGGGTTGGAGAATAATAATACTTAAAATGCATCATAAAGAGAAACATTACTTGATTGTTTTCATTTCTGATGAGCTTTGGATTGTCTTATTCTCTTTCGGTTTGTGGGTTGGAAAACACCAAATTTAGATAGTGGTGGTTAAAGTTTTGGGGTTAATGAGGCCTAAAGTCTTTGCTGATGCTGCTTTTGTGTTCTTTGTAATTGTTATTATGGAAGTAGTCCGGCAAATGTTTTGTCTGAAGACATGGAAAAGGATTCTCTAACTGTTAATCTCGCAACCAGTTTTGTTTTCTTTGAGCTATTGGAAAAAGGCCGTTTTTCTTCATAAATGAGATTTTTAAAAAAATAAGTTGAAGATTATTTATGTTTATTATATTCACATAGCCAATATTTTTCACAAGGTGGTACAGTAGAGTCCTGAAAACTCTGCACTCGATATAACCCGGGAATCCGGATAACTCAAACACACCCTAGCAACTCGAAATAAACTTCACGTTCAATACAGACATTATGTCCGATGCAGAAATATTACTATTATAATAGATAATGAAAAATACTGTGAAAAGATGAAGACGTTGACGTTCAGGACAGCGAACAAACTTCTAAAATATCACATAGGCAGTGACTAAAGGCTGTCGAAACCGCTTTTCAGGATTTTGAGCAAGATGCGTCAGTAATGGTAAGGTGACCAACCGTCCTTTTTAAGAGAAGACAGTCCTCTTTTTATAGGTTATGTCCTTCCTCGAAAGGTGTCCTCCTTTTTCAATATTTCAAACCCAATCTGTTAATCTCTGTATTCAGAGATGAACCAAACATAATTCCAATATGTCGAAGACTGGTCTGAACCAAATATCACAGGAAATAACAGTTCTTAATGATGTTTTTTGACTTCATCGCAAATAAAATGGGCAAATATAGAAAATTGTGTTGGGCTTTCATCGAAAGAAATGCCTGATATTAAAATCAATGACAATGGTCCGTTTGAAGAAGAAAGACGACGAATGCATATTTAAATTCGAATAAATTAGAACAATTGGAAAATCAACATACTGAAATTGACAAAAGATGGAGGAATTCATTCTTGTTGAATTTACTTTGTGCTGCCCTGGAACTAATACAGCAGTTGAAAGAGGTTTATCAATTGGTAATGATTTTTAGACAAGTGAGAAATCAAGTTGAATGTTAATATATTAGCCGCAGTGCTTACAGTAATATTTAGTAAAAAGAATATTTTTGCTCCGAAATATCCAATGTATTAGAAAATGATATGCTGACAAAAAATCATTAAATAGAAAAATAATTATTTAAGTAAATAATTAAAAGGAATGTAAGTGTAATTAGTGTATTTTTGTTTAAACTAATCAAATGTTTCATATATTTACGTTGTAATTTTTCTCTAAATTTCTCGTCCTCCTTTTCATTGTAAAAAAAACTGGTCACCTTAGTAATGGACCCATTGTTCCTTCATCTTCGGGATGAAATAGCAAGACAGAGTTCAGTACAGAAGAAAATAGGACATGACGCATTTCTTTAACCCGGGAGCGGTCGTGCGGGGTATAGAGTCCCCATAGGCTCACGAAATGGTTAATTCTAAAAAATCTGTTTATTTGTTACCAATGACCTTGACAGAATCCTCCGAGGTCCCCCCGCTCGACCACTTTTGTTCGTAATATTTTCTATGAACAGGCTACATTTTTCCCCTGTGAACAACTTAGCGGTTTTGATTCATATATTGTACGATTTATTATGATTTATAAATGTAAATGAGCAGAATATATATATATATATATAAAAGAAATGGGCATCTGTGATCTCTATTGAAGAAAGTTGAAACTGATCAAGTAAGGGAAAAACCTGATGAAATAATGCATATATTAGTCGTGATAGCGAAAGTAAGATTGAGAAAAGCAATGAATATGAAACATTTGAGTTGACAAGAAAATTTTCAAATGCTACCGAAAGAACTCCATAAAGTAGCCACGAAGTGGACACACTTCGCCCTGGCAAAAAGACATAACCCTGAAAAAATTCAACCTGCTATTTGTCGATAATCATATGAAAATAAAACTACAATAGCTTGAACAAAATACGACAATTTTGCCTGCAAACAACATTCCTGTAATGTTACTGAAAAATGTCTGTGATAGGTGTCCTCTTTATTAAAGTCACGTACATTTGAAACTTCTTGGTTCAGTTTGATTGATATATTTTTCTCAAATTGTCAAAAACGAAATTGAAAAGTCCTCAAAAGTAAGTATATTTTTTCTTAGTTAAATTGTTAACTGGAATTAGGATTTTTATCGTGTGCAATTAGAATAATTACAAAAAGGATTAAGATGACTCAGTCACCCCGCACAACCATTAACGTTAGTATCGAATGCGCGCCTTCTCCTAGGCTAAGAATTTCCAGTTTGTCAAGAGTCCTTAGCCACAGCGCCGCTTAACATCTAATAGTGATACTTTACTCCTGAGAATCCCTGTTGATTAGTTGTAAAGAGCTGTGTTGCTTTTATGTGAACTTACTTTGGTAGTAACATATCAAAAGAATTGGGAAGTCCTTAAGGAATGTTGGAAACCTAACATCTTATACGACAATTTTGAGATTTTTACATTTTCAAATTGTATACATTTTAACCTGTCTAAACATACCTTACTTTAACGTCTAGGGCAGGGGTGGTGAACATTTATGGATCAACGTGCCATTTTTTCTGTATATATATTTAATGAGGTATAGACGTGCCACCAAACAATTTTGACTTGTTATTATTGGGAAAATAATAAAACCAAATACTAACAACTCAAAAATCTTTTTTACTACGAAAACATACTTTTTGTGCATTGTAAAGTACTAAATATTTTTGTTATGCGTGCGATTCAAATTAAAGTAACATTAGTGTGACTTCTGTTGTTGCAGATTAGATTACAAATAACTTATATTAGGATTGTAAGATGTTACTTTTAGCAGAATGCATGCTGAATTGAAGTCATCGGCCAAACGGCTTCTAAGCAGGTCTTTAATGTTATTCATCTCTGAAAATAATGATTCGCAAGCATAGTTAGATGAAAATATGATTAAAGTAGCATAAACTAGCTTCTTCCAACAGTTAAATGTGTATGGAATTGAATTCTATGTTTCCAAAATTTCGTTACTCGTATTTTTACTTATATTGCTTGTTCATCTTTTTGTTTCAATCAATTCCAACTATTTTCTAGTTTGAATCAGTTTTTGAATCCATATTGAGGTAGACTGGAAATCAAATTGTTGCATTTCAAATTCTTCAATTTCCAGCCAGTCGAATTGGGGCAAGTTCAGTTTACCAAATGAAGGCACTTTAGGGTACATAATAAACTTGAGAGTTTCCGATACTTCTTTGAACTGAGAAAATCTCGCTGAAAATTCCTTGATTGACGAATCGATTACGGAAACATTTGGAGCTAAAATGCAAACCGTTTTGTTCGGTTGCGTGCCCAAAATATTGTGTCACGTGCCATCAATGGCACGCGGGCCATTGGTTCGCCATCCCTGCTCTAGGGTAATTAGAAGCCCTTAAAACCTATTTTTAAATAATCATTGAATCTGGCCCACGCCCATTTAAATGATGAAAAATATAAGCACAGTATTATGGTTTTAGTTAAAAGTTGAATGAAATAATGGATATCAAAACATTTAATCCATAATTGATAAAAAAGTGTTTATATGCAGGTAAACAAAATCCTAATGAAAGTGTAAAAAACGCAATATGGTCTCGTGTGCCGAAGTAAACAAAAATAAGTATTATCATCTGGCACATATGATGCAATTTCACGATTTAATATGGGAAATGTATCAAAACAGACATTTTGAGAAAACTTAATATTGTGCCTGGTGATTACGCGGTACAGGCAACGAAGCGCCTCGACAAACAGAGGCTGTTAAAGGCTAAATACTCATGTTTACATAAAGCAAAGGAAGTTAGGAAAGAAAAAAAGACTTAAAAGGAAGAGAGAGGATGATGAGTTTGAACAAAAAATGTAGATTATTTGGAGTATGAGGGAGGGGAATGTTTTTAAAAAAAATAAGTAATTATATATAGAAGTTCATTTATCACAAAATGTAAATTTTTATTGTTCGATGTACCTTTCTGGGAATATAATGGTCACAAGTATGTCAGTTTGTTTATGATATATTTATAATGATGGATAATATATACTAAAAAGAGCTTTTTGTAAAAAACTCAAAAATTTATTTTTTACAAAATTTTTATGTGAAAATGGGTCAAATTTCATTATGTTGGATAAAATATTTTATAAATTATGAAAAAATTTAAAATTAGTTAAAGGCTCATTTCAGTTTAATGAGGAAGCTGTACTTTAATTGTATAAAAAAATTTCAAGTATGTACATATAACAGATTTTGAGTAAAGGTACTTAGAAAACAGTCAATTTAACATTGTCGGTATAGAGGTGTCCTCTAATCCTCTTTAAAATAGTTAATTACACTTCTTCTTAACAAATTGAATTTAACCGTTAAAATTTTAAAATGTTCCCTGCGTCATGAAGTGGGATGAGATAAGAAAGGAGTTCCCTGTCCTATTCAAAACTCACACTATAGGTGGCACTCATGACTCACTTGTAAAGTCTTTTAACGTTTTGCTCACTTTACCGTCAAAGTTTTCTACTTACAAGACAAAAATTTTTGCTGTTCTGGACTAAAGATAGCGATTCTTTACGAAAAAGATCCATTTTTAAATCGATTCGAATCGTAATCTGATGAAAAGAAAATCGGTGTCTAAATGATCGATTTATAAAAAATAGATTTTTTTCGAAGTATTCATTTATAATGCAAATATAAATCCCTTTTATGAAAAACAAGGAATATATCATAGTCAGTCTCAATGATCTCTTATCAATAAAATCAGAAAAATTTTTAGTTCAGGGAATTCGACAACTACAATTATTTTTATTACCATATCAAAGTATCAGGTATAAAAGAAGACATTTACATTTTCTAAATGTATTTGTTTCATTAAAAAAGTTAATAAATAATATAGCTTATAGTTCCCAATGCTTAATATCTAAGCTTTTTAAGAAACAACAGTTTGTCAAGTCTACTGGGATCCAAGCGGTTCCACTCTTCACTTGTGATGTTACCGGCAATCGAAAAAAGGTGCTCACAAGGAACGGATGATCCGACGATACTCACATACATCATGGCTATTGAGTGAATATGACGATAAATACAGTTTTTTTGTTCTTGCCTATAAAGTATAGGATCATTCTTCAGGTGCACAACTGCCTGCGATAAATAGTGTTTAAATTCTTCATTTAAGCCCTAACTTTTCAGTGCAAGTGAGAGTAAATTTATGGCTTTTATCAAAAGAGAAAAAATCGAATGTCGATTTTCTAGGATGAAACATCGATTCACTGCAACATATCGATTTAAACAATCGATTTTTTTACCCAAGAAATCGATTCTTCGATTAATCGATCTCATATCGCCATCCCTATTCTGGACAAAAAGGATATTTTCCAATTCTTTCTAACACAAACTAATAAAAAAACATTTTTCAGATGTTAAAATAATTCTTTAAATAGGGTTTTATTATTCATTAAATAGAGGGGGTTCCTTTATTTATATCAGGGCAAGGGAACAATTGTTAAATCGTAAAATTTATTAAATAGGGGTTCATTAAATCGGGGTCCGGCTGCACTAAAAACGTATATAACAAGTAAACTTCTTTTCTGCTATGGTTGTTCTCTTTTTCGATGAAAACTTAAAGGAGATATATATTTGCCTTTAGAAATATGGCATTCAAACCAAAGTGTATTTCCATTCTTTACTTCCCATCTATCATATTCCGCCACTTACACAGACATAAATAAATGCAGAAACTGAATTCAATAACGGCATTGCTCAAATTTAAAAAAAAATCTTGACTTCTGTACCATATGTTTGAGCTTTAATGCTCCCGCAAACGAGTTACTTTGTACAAATTACAACTCAAAATATTCTCCAAAAAAACTTTAAAACAGTGCAATAAACGTACAATAACGTCTGCACTCGTTCTGCGAGACACGTAATTAATGAAGTTTGTGGAGATTTAAATTAAAAATGGCGCAGAGTTAATTAAGTTTACATTAACTTAGGACACTTTATGAGAGTGTGAGAGTTGAATTCAGTTATATTTTTTCCTTCTTTTATGTTAGAATGAATGTAAGATTTAAGCTAAAATAGTAATTAAGGTTTCCGATTCGTTTTCAGATATTTAAAGAGTTATTTTAAAAGTTAAAATGTATCATTGTAATGGGCATTTATTCCTGTAAACTTAAAGTTCTCGTTTCAATTTTTAGTATTTCCGAAAGGCTAATAACTATAATATATCTCATGTTCCCAGAGAAGGTACTTAACTATTTTAATGCTTTCATTATAATAAATATCCCAAGCTAATGTGAGGACTTTAACCCTTTCAGGGGCCATCTTTTCATTAATCTTTTGATTTCTCTTAATTTTTATTATTTTATTAACAGTTAAACAATAGTATTTAAGAATATATATTTTATTTCGCCGAAGTTAATGTTTTCATTCAGGTTTTAGGGATGGGAAGAAGACTTCCTAAGGAACCATTCACCATCATAAAGAATATAAAATTTAATGGTGATTATTTGCAATGAAAAGATGAGAAGCACGTTGTAATTCACAAGGGGACATTACATTCTGCACACATGTATTGGTCTTCTTTTCTTGTCCCTTTCAGCTACACTTCCGACATCGTCTATATTTGGAACCATCTTTGGCATATGATTTCCCACACTAGCTAAGCGTACTTCATCCGAAACAGCTGCTTGGAAGCTAGTAAGACGTCATTTCCAGTTTTTTGATGTACATCCTTCTATTAGCTGACGAGCTACTGCTATTCGGTATTTAAACTTCTGTTAGTTACCACAGTATGAAACTATTTATAATGGTAAGGTCAATAAGAAAATGAAACATACGATGTCACCATTTTACAAATCTTTAATGGTGCCTTTCTTTTCCTTGATCGAAGCGATCAACCGTTCGAAGGACATCGTTGTATACAGCGACAGCTTTTGGACAAGGTACTTCTTCAGCATCATCTTTTTTTGTCCGATTTACAGATGTCACAATCGCTGGATTATGTGAAGTAGCACAAAACTGAAGCGGGAATCAGTCTTCCCATCTTTATAATAGCAAGGTTAATATTTGGTAATACGCTTTGCACTTCCCACAAGTTTAATTTGTAAGATCCTGTAGATGGGAAGTAATCTTAAGAGTTAAGCTGCAACAGATGTATTTAAAAAGCATGAGCTTATATATCTATGTGACGCGTCTACAATAAAATCGGCACTCAAGCACGCGACTCGACTTAATCATCGTCAAACAAGAGTAAGATTTCGGGAAATCTGTAAAATCTCTCTGTATTTATATGGAATTTCAATGAAATGAAAATGCTTTTAAAAAGTCAGGACATTTAAATATTTAGCATCTCAAAAATCTTATTGACACATTGATATATGTAGAAATACTCATAGTGACTATGCGCGTGTGTATGAAAAATTTATAATTATTCACCTATTTTAAATACGTATTGCAAAATTAAAAAATTATAGCTATTATTTAAACGTACAGGGTTTATAGGAAAAGGGTACAAATAGCTATAAAAAAGTATTTTAAAATCTATATCAAATATATATTTAAATTAAAAAGCCCATAAAAGAGATAGTGTTTTAATAAAAAAATTATTACAAAATATAATAATTGTGCAAGACATAATTTTTTTATAAAATACAAAATTTGTAGAAAATAAAAATCTATAATAAATAAAATAAATATGATAAATATTGACGTATATATTGTATAATATATAATAAATGCGTCAGTCAAAAGGTCTATATAGCATAACAAAAGCGAAAGAGGAAATTAAAATTTATTTTTCAAGTAATATGTAAATTACATTATAAATTTCTTTAACTGAATTCATGTAAATTATACTAAATTTCTTAAATTTGATCTGACACATATTACATTAAAGTACTTATATTGAAGTCATGCATGCTACAAGAAATTGCACAAAAGCACAGGAACACTTCAAATAAGTAAATTAATTGATAATTGGATTTTATATTTAAAACAAGAAAAAAACTAGGAAAATAACAGAAACATGAACTTCCCTCAGCATTCTCAAGTTCCTACTATTAGTTCACACTCACCCTATATATATATATATATATATATATATATATATATATATATATATATATATATATGTGTGTGTGTGTGTGTGTGTGTGTGTGTGTGTGTATCTTGCACGAATATTCGATCTTTAATAAAATACTATTTATTCATCCACTCAAATTCAAATACATTTTTTTAAACTTGTAGCGGATGGCACTTGATGTTAATATAGTTTTCTCAAATGTTAATTCATTAATTCTATTTAATTAATGAATAAATAATAACAAGTAAAAATAATAGTCCAACACCCTATATAGAAAGAAAAATGGAAAATTGCAAGGAAAATCGCTTTTTATTTTGTAACTTAATATTGTGATTCTGTCATATGTATATACATATTCATATTAATTGTAATTATTTAGTAAAAAGTAACTAAAATAAAGTTTTTCTTTATTAACCTTTGTAGGAATTGGCTTAATTTTTTTATATTACTTGTTTATAGTAAAGTGTATCCATGGTTTAACTAAGCCATTTATATAATTTTGTTAAATTATTGTAAAAAAGCGATATATTACTTTTTATATATATTTTAAATATATTCTTCGGTATCCATTGGACAGTTAATAAACGAAGATTCATTCCACTTTTTCCACCTCAAAATATCCACCATCATCATGCATGTTATACAACCTAAATCACTAATGAAAGCACTTTCAGCTCTTCCAACACCCCTATCAAACTCATAACTCATTACACCTCCCTAATTGCAACTAAATTCTTCCCGGATCAGATCTTCCCCAACTGAAACGTCGAAGAAGATAAAAAGAAGGGAAAAAAACTGCTTCCGATAACATCGGAAGTTTCAAATGAGTTCCGTTGTTCCTCCAGCATGGGCCGCACGCCAACTTTCAGATCAAAAGACTCATCCGTCTTCTTAATCTTCCACAAGTCCTCCCGCCCACGCATTAAGGGGGCTATTAGCGCGAAATTAACACCGTGGTTTTATTTGAAATAAGATGATCAACGAAGCGTTCTACAGCACACCCTTGGTGAGATTGTTGGCGGGGATTGGGGAACAGGCGACAAATAATTTATTGATGACACACGTGATACGACTGATAGAATAGAAATCGAGGAAATTTGAATGCCATTGGAGGGAATAGATTTCTTGCCTCCTTTTTATTAACTGAAAGGATATTTAAATATATAAATTAATATTTATAATGGAATATTTTAAGTCTATTAATGCGGAAATTCTACTAATTTATTTTTTCTGGGAGGGAAAACTGTTTTATGATATACTAGCCGCTTCTCTCAAAACTACCTGATGTTATTTAAGGATTTGTTGATGTTACCAAGTCCTAGATTTTTGATTGAGCCGAAAAACATTTTTTTTTAATTTTTGCCCCTTGATTTAAAAAGAACGATGTGAATTTCCAAAGAAAAAGTATACTTATCTCTTTCACCCCCATAATCCCCTCCACGAAGCAGATTTTCAAAAAAGAAACACATTTATTGGATATCTACGTAACAAGAGAAATATGCTTGACAAATTTATAGTTTGTAGGTCTAACACTACGAAATTAAAATTCTACAAAAGCAACATGATTGCCAAATTTCTAGTATTTTTGTCTAATAATTAAAAAACGGGAATTTATATCTATAGCAGTCCCATAACACCCTTCTATAACGCTCCCTCACCCCGCCCCCTTTGGAGTCGCGCGATTCTCACAAAACCCATTGTTACCAGATCCGTACCCAACAATGAAACATGCCTACCAAATGTCTTATACGTATGTTTAATAGTTCAAAAACGGAAATTTTTGTCTATAATTTCCCCGAAACCCGCATTGGAAAACGGGTTTTGCAAAACCCGCTCTTAACGGATCGCTACTCAACAACAACAACAAAAAAACGCATGTCAAATGTCATTCATTCCTGTAGTAGTTAGTAGGTCTAACAGCTCTGGAGATCTTGGAATGAGTGATTGAGGGAGCTGCTTTTCTCATTTGCATGTATATAGATGTAATAATAACAAAAAGAAAACGCAAGGAGAGATGTGTGTTCATGCGCTTGAATTATTTAAGTCTTTTTCTGTGTCAATTTCCTTTCCTGATATTAAAATATGCCGAATTGCTTCTTGAAATTGCCTTAGTGTAATATTAAAGAAAAGTAATCACATTTTGAACTGCCTTTGAGACAGAAAGGTGTTCAATTAATATTATACACTGTTTTCTCAATAAATAACAAAGAATATTTAAATATATTTCTCTAATCTCAAATTATTATTATATTTTAAAGAGGTAACTCAAGTATTTCTAAAATGTTTCTAAATTTTATAACTATGCAGTCATAAACTACATATCAAAGCATAGGGAATGAGCTTCATGTGAGAATTTTTTATCTAAAAAAGCGTTTGAAGTTTAAATCCTATATTTAAAATCAGAGAAAGAAGATTTTAATAAATAAAAATACTGATCAAAAAATTTGGTAAGTATATCACAAATTAGGGCATCGATATAATGAATATAATTTCCTGTTCCGTCTCCAATCTTAGGAAAATCTACAATAGTTAGGCTAAAAAGGCAACCCATTCCTGGATTTTTCAATTAAAAAAAAATTGTTTAAAGGGTTCACCCATGTGATGGGTTCAAAAAATTAAAAAAGTTTTTCATAAATTGCCTTCTTAACATGCCTAAAATACTGTGGTAAAGTGATATTTTAAAATTCGAAGTCGTTATAAAGAAGCAGGTGTTAGAAGAGCAACTGTTCGTAGCGCTAAGTTAAGATTTTCATTGTTTTAATAGGATGCGGCGGTATGATATCTATATGAACTAGTACCAACATCACGCGAAGATGATCGTCTTGGCATGATGGTTAGCGTACTTGCATTTCATTCGTACGTACGGAACGGAAGGTACCCAGAACGAACCTTCCCTCCGACATTGGTGACCCGGACGTGATGTGAACCGCACCCTTTGCGCGCCGCAGTCAAAGCGCCATCAATCCACCGCAAAAGCGATTAAACCGTCAAACATTGGCGCAAATAAGCCGTTACTTCTCAAAGCCGTCTCACACAAGTGACGCAACTGCTTACATGCTCGCCACGAATATGTATCGTGCGTTCGCCTATTCGCCGAAACACTGACAATGGAGTATGCGGCGGTTTGATATCTATATGAACTAGTACCAACATCACGCGAAGACGATCATTTTGGCGTGATGGTTAGCGTACTTGCATTTCATTCGTACGTTCGGAACGGAAGGTACACAGAACGAACCTTCCCTCCGACAAGGACTTGAAACTTTTAACACGTTTTTCTCAAAACTGTGTTTTTCAAACGTTCCACCATCATATCTCAAAAACAGTAAGAACGAATGACTTCAAATTTATGAAGTAGACTCAGCACAAATATAAGCACCAAATGAATAACAATCATTCCAAAATTCAAAATATTTATTTTTTATAACAAAAACATAACATGAAAATTGATACTTTTTCTTCAGAGTTTTACCAAAAATCTAATTTTTCATATTTTCAATTGAGTATAGTTCATTCGATGCATTTAAAAGGGTATAGATTAAATCACCATTATTTTATTTTTCATTTCAGATAAACGAATCTGCCGAAATTGTGGAGGAAGTTCACGTTCTATTCGATATTTTTAGCTAAAAATTTATATACATACTTTTAAGATACATATAAATAAATGAAAAAAAACGTGAAGTTCTATCATTTTACTGCTCGTGCAAAATAATTTCCTAAGAATGCTTAAGAAACAGGCCTGCACATGGTTGAACCCCCTTAATTAGACTGCGACCAATTATTAAATCAAACCGTTGACATTTTAGGGAACAGTAACATAGAAATAGTTTCCACAGATTTATTTAAGATATCCGGCTACGTTTGGAACCGTGATTTTAAAAAAGCGCATAAATGGATAATTTTCATGATATTTAGTGTCACTTAGATTAGAGAATACATGTAAGAAATTGTTTTAAGGACATTGTGACAAAGAAAAAATTATTTAAATACAATATTTCCCAAAAAACTAACTTAGAATAACCTTTTCAAAATGTTCTCCTTTTGTAAAAAATGCTTCTATTATAATAATAATTTGCCTGTGTATAGCTCAGACCTCTGTACAGAGGCTCAACTATGAATTTTGAAATGTTCACATTATTTTCAGAGTTACAACCAATTAAAATAATTATCGGCATTTTTTTTCTTAAAATTTCTCCCCTCTGTTGTCGTAAAACATGGATAAATCCACTTCTAAGTTATATATTTCAAAAATTCTAGTTGAGCCTCTGTACAGAGGTCTGAGCTATATACAGGCAAAATATTATTATAATCGAAGCCTTTTTCATAAAAGGAGAATATTTTGAAAATGGGTTTTTCTATGTTCCTTTTTTGTCAAAATATTGTACTTAAATAATTTTTTATTGTAATACTATTCTTAAAACAATTTTGTTTTATAATCTAAGTGACACTAAATATCATAAATATTATCGTTTTTGCAAAATCACGGTTCCGAACGTAGTCGGATACCTTACTGGGAAAATCCATGCATAATTTTAAAAAGAGAAAAATTAGAAAATGTTTTTAATGCAATGTGTGGAATGTTCACGTAGAATTTGAAAGAATGAGTACGTGTAGACTGAAAGAATATTAATACTCGTGTATAAATTTACAACCTCTCTTCAGAAAAGTTTTCGACTATCGTCAAGTTAAGAGAATAATCACTAAGTTGTACAACAGATGCATGGACACTACACATTCTACTACTATCAGGTGAGGAGATACGAATATAAGATGTTATTAAAACGCGCAGATCACACAAACTCAAAATATAATAATTAGTTTAGCGTGTGGTAAGTTGTGAAGAATCTTAACTCCTACGAATCCATTAAGATAAAGAGTTCACAAACGCAGCTTAGTTATAGTTAACTTACTTTCAAAATTCCTTACATAAAGTAAATCAATGATTAATTAGTTCTGTTTCCTTCAGTTGGCACAATTTGAACTGAATAATTGGATGTAATATATTTTGGAAAAAATCGAATTATATAACCATACTTTTTTTTTCACATCTGTGATTTCAAATTATATTGGTTCCCAATTTTGTTAGCTTTACAAAGGCAGTATGCCACAATTCGTGGCACTGATTCTCGATAATCCCTACGAAAAGGAATTTAAAGTCGAATCTTCCCTATCTGAAAGAGAAATTCAAACAATTAAGGAAGAAGTAATACATTATTTCGTATCTGACTATGACGCTACCTGAATTTAGTCAATTGAACACACATTTTGGGGTAAGAGAAAATACAATATACAACCTTTTTTAAGTAATTTGTTGTATAAATTTACTTTCAATTTAATCCTTTATGTATATGGCTTTATCAAAGAATTTCACTGCAAATGAACGTGTTAACTATTTTTATATTATATCATTAATTTATTAAAGACACCCTGGAATCTCATTTTTATAGTTAAGGATTTACTTGAAGATTAAATCAGAAAAAAAATAATTTTATAAATTAGATGTAAAAAGGAGTTTTCTAAGTGTTTTGATTTTTCAAATCTTGAGCGTATTTTGAATCTTAATCTTAAAGAAAATATTAAACACTCAACATACACCAAAAATTGGGAGAGGTGAAATGAAAAAAATCCCACTACAAAAGATCACATTCTTTTATTACACCGAATAATGAAAAAAAAATCCCTATCACTTCATTAATACCTTGGATCGTGCCTGCGTCAGATGAAAAAAGATTATCACATATATATATTTTTCAATAAGACATATCTCCCCATATTTCACCTATAACGTCAAGAAAAATAAAAAAAAAATATTTATCACGCATTAAAATATATTTTCCCTACATTCTTATTTTTTTTCACACGAAATTTTCTGAGCCATTAATATTTATTTTTAAAAAAATGGCTGAAATTCCCTGATTGATCGGATCTAATTTGTAAATTGTCATTTTTTCCCCCAACGCAGGGATAATTAATTTTCAACCCTTATCTTCTTCAACCACATTTAGGGAAAGAAAATAAACGACGTATGCCGAAGGTTTAGTTTAGTTTTTATCATACTTTACGACCGCCGGCTACCCTGGAACAAATTCACCTCTTACATTTTTTCCCTTCTAAGACGTTCATAATTATGACAGCCTGAGAAGCAAATTTTCTTATGGCAAACACCCCAAAATAATAGCATTAATCAAAAAGGAACATTTGTGTTTCAGTAAAAAGTAAAAAGCATCATTCTAAGAATAATTTTAAATTTATTGAAATGAATAAATCAAATCCTAAATAATTCAAAAATGTCTCGAATCGAATTTAGTAACAGGTTTGAAATTATTTGTTAAACAAATACATAAACAGTGCCAAAAAACTAATTTTTTCAAAAGGAAAGAATCATGTTTGAAGTTGTTTGTGGAATTATGTTGTCTATAAGAAAAGAAAAAGGTCTATAACAATAATTTACAAGAAATTGACTGTATTACCTGGGGTAATATATTAGTTCCTTTTTATTTCACAACTTCAGGGTGGCTCCACCAGACACAATACTTGAACGATTTTGCTCAAGTGGAGGAATGTAAGCCCCAGAGAGAGAGAGAGATCTGACGTGCATCAACGCGTGAGAATTTCTCCCAATTTTGCTTTTTCTGTATAGATATCTTTAGAACAAGGAACTGTAAATAATTTAGTACAATAAGAGTGCCTATGTACAGAAATATAATTATATCAGTCCAGAGATGGATTATTTGTGCTTGTTAATGATTTCTAACTCGTCACAATTGTAATTATTTGTCGAATGAAAGTATTTTCTTGAATTACATGAAAAATTAGAATTTGTCTGAAAACAAATATCTGGTGATTAGTTTTACCAAATAATAATTCCATTCCTTGGAACAAAATTATTTTCTTAATTTCCATTATAAATTATACATTTCCTGAAATTAAATTTGAGCATCACTTTATATTTTAGAATTATATTTACTTCTTTTAAAATAGAATCCTATTCATAATTTTCTAGCAAACTGTTTTATTCGAAACTTAATAATTAGCAATACTTTTTTAGAAAACTGTTATTATTTATCATAGAACAGAATTATGTTTTATATTCCTCTGTAAAATATTCTGCACGAAATCGAATATTTAATCAACGATTCTTTGGCAAATAATGGATTATTTCAACAAAATCAAGATTTTAAATTATGTGCAAATTCTTATTTATTAGAATTATAATATTTAGCAATCATACATTGACAAGTTAATTTTACTCCTGAAATTCATACGTTTATAAGCTATAAGGCATTATTGTCATATTGAATACCTACTGTAGAAATTATTTATTAACGATTTTTTTATAACTGAAGCCACGAAACAAAATCATATTCGAAACGAAATAATCAAGCACTTATCAACACATTTTATGCTTAACGAATTGTATTATTTTGTTAAATATTAAAAAATTAACTATCACTACTTTTAGCAATAATTTTTTTCTTGAATCAAGTGACATATTAGTATATACTTGAAACTGTTTATTTAATAATTTATTATGAGTTTATATTTATTTTATTTTATGACTATTTAATATTTTTAGTTTTTTAAATTATTTCCAATCTTAAGATTGATGGTAAATTTATTATTTTTTTTCCAGATTATAGAAAGACATCAAGTTTGGTGATTTTTTTTGTTCATCCTGAATACATACGACCTTTAAGCCTAACATGGCGATTACAAAATCAAACTTTCGTCATGGCGTATATATATACTATGTAAGATCTTTTGTAGAATCAACAAATACTTATTTTATTTTTACTTTTAGCCCTTCCGTTTTGTTTTATATCTCTAGAACATTCAAAGAAAGTTTCTGCAAGTACGTAAAACTTCTCGGTTTTGACTTAAAAAAATGAAAGGTAAAGATTTTTAACGCGTGACTAACAGTTATAGAATGCAAACTTGGCACCGAAGCACCTGGAAAGAAAGTAGAGCGTTTTCTGTTTTTATAACTCTTTTATATGCTGGCAATAGCGACAGAGTAGAAACTTCATTTGTTCTTCATACTATTTTCGTGATTAATCTTCCTTAGAAAATAAAACAATTTACAATCTGTGTAGAACTTCGAGGATTATATATATATATATATATATATATATATATATATATATATATATATATATATATATATATATATATATATATACATGTATGCCTTTTTTTTCTCAAAGATTAGGCGAAGCGGAAATTATTTGAAATAAAATGTTCATTTTTTTGTAAAGATTTTTTGTACATACATCAATTTTTCACAATCTTACATGTTTGTATAAGTTTATTTTAAAAGAAACAAATGGCATTCTTGTTATAACATGATTTTCTTTTACTACACTTGAAAAATGGTTTAAGAGAAACAGGATCTGCTCGAAAGAGTAAGATGCCAAAATTAAGACTATTTGTTTATGGGGCATATATCTTTCAAAATTTACAATAGAGCTTAAATTTTTTGCTCCTAACAAAGATACTTTATTCAAAAATACAAAAGTAATTTTTTTGTTCAATTTTTTTTTTCTATTTAATTTAAGTTAGACTTAATTTTTGATATCTCATAATACATACTTATGTTTAGGTACCATTTTTTTAAAAAGTATCTCTTAAATATGTTAAATATATTTTTGTGCCTTTATAAAACAATACAGAAAATATAGTGAAACTATTTTTTCTAGTAAAATATTAGTAAAATTTCTTTAAAAAATTATAAGACAGTGATTTTTTGAAAATTTCTATTTTTCACCCTTTTTCACACATAAAAATATTTTTTAAAAAAAACTATATACTACTTAGACTAACAACAATTAGATTCACTATATGCACAGACATCCTATGTAGACGTAAATAAAATTTGGGACTATATAGTGCAATAATTTTTTTAAAGTGTACCTAAAGGCAAAAAATTATGCTTTAGAGAAGAAGTGAAAAACATAAAAGTATCAATGTTTTCACATATTTTTTTATGACAATATTTTTTTCTTGCCTATTTTTATATTCCTTCAAATTATACTTTAAAAATTCTCTAGAATTACAAAAGTAATTTTAATTTTAAAAGTTTTTTTTCCTTAGTTATAACTGAACATGGATATAATTTTATCAAACATATTTTCATTTAGGTACCATTGCTTATAAAAGTATTTCTAGAATATACAAAATATTTTACATACATATATAAAACAATGGACAAAATATACTCAGTTTTTTTGATAAAATAGTTGTATAGTTTCCCAGAAAAACCATAAAACTTTGAAATTTTCAAAAAAATCTCAATTTTTTCTTTTTCTATTTTCTTATGTAAACTTAATTTTTCAAAAAAAAATCAGGCATTAAAAAGAGAAAAAAATATTATTCTTCCTTTCTAGTAAATATAAATTAATGTGATTAATATACATTAAACACACTGGGAACTATCTTTTAAGATGTGTCAAAGGAGGTGTGCTTGTGTGTTTGCATTTTCATTGACTGTTTTTTCGTATTTCAGGGGGGGTTTTATCAACATACATATAAATGTAAAACATTTTTAGATTAAGAAAAATATGCACTATTGCTTAATATTAAAATTGAAAAACTGATTTTTGAATGTGTGTGATGGTCTGGTATCCTTATATTTATAATTCCCATTTTAAATAACTATGATCTATAACACAAGTTCCTAAAGTGGTTCCAATCCCCTGGGTTACTTGTGACTGCTGAGAAGTCTGTAGAAAATTTAAAAAATAATCTGGGGGTGTGCACGGACAACGTTAAAGAGCTCGTGAAAGTTTTCATATAAAATAAAACATTCGTAACCCATTTCTATTGATATGAATGTTAAAATAAATTAGTAATGATTTTTTATGTGTTAAATAATTTAGAGTAAAAACTAAAAATTTTGGTTTGGTACACGAAGTACAGGTAATGACAAGCGTTGTACAGTGGGAACTGCCAATGTATGTTTAAATAAAAACAGAATCTCACCGCTACATGCGTATATAAAACTCACCGTTAAGTATCTAAAATATAGTAATATAAAAGAGTTGTATGTACATCTAATCAACAGTTGGTGCATGATCCCAATATCTGAAGTGAATACAACAATTTTTTCTAAATAGAAAGTCGTGTAAGGGCCTTATCACACGTATACATATTTGGAGCAATTTTTCTTTCAAGCCACCCTTTGGAGAGATTTTTGCTCAGTAGCATAGCAACGGCTTCGAACAACCTTTTCCCAGCGAGCTGAAAGGATTGCTCGAAATTAAGATTACTTGAAATTCCAACCAATGGGTTCTTAGGTTCCCTACTACATAAACAAGATGGAGGTACAGATGACAACCTCAGCTTCGTCAGAAGCATCAGAATTGGCGTATAATATTTTGATGGAGGATAATATTTTAAACAAAATGGCACTGCATTTCTGTTTACGACTATCAACAAAGGGGCGAGTGGAATAAAATAAATAATATTGGATGTTCATTTTCCGAAGCAGAAATATCGGCGAGTAATTTTTCAATGTGAAGATAGGGCGTGGCTGATGAATGAGCGTATCGTTTTGTTTATGGTAACCCTTCACCCTCACAGCTGCTCGAAACGGTTGTTCAAAAGAGGCTCGAGTTTTTCCGAGACTTGCGTGGGGGATAAAACCTTTGTTCTTAATACAAAGATGACCATTTCATTGGTTCGCCCCTTTCAGTGAAAAAAGAATATTTTCAGATATTACTACGTTTTATTTATACTTTATTCTTACGTCATCATTTAGTACTCAAGACATCAAAGTAAAATTTATAATATTTCTACTAAATGCAGTAAAATAGTTACTTCACTTGGAGGTTCGTGGGCACAATAAGTTTGGGAACCATTAATCTATAAGAACTTTCTTTCCCTAGACAATAAATAAATGGCAAGGATAACTTTCCTTCTATGCAAGTTTGTGTAACAATGTTCAAAGTTTAATCAACGACATCTAGAGAAGTTATTTTTTGACTAAATGTGTTTTCCCGAAGTTGTTACTTATACCTCTTCATTCACACAATAACTCTGAGAAAATTCTTTAACAGATTAAAATAACATTTTTCTTCACACATATGTATGCAATAGTTTAACTCAAGGATGCTTGAAAAACTAATTGACTTTAGTATCGTGTTAAAACACTCAAGAAGTACTCAAATCTAGCAGAAAGTTCAATTGCTTTGAAGTCAGCTAAAGAGTCATGACGACGATGAATTCTTTTTTGCAGAGTTCCTTAATCAAATATTTAAGTATATAAACATGACCATAGAAATGTGCACTCGTATAGATTGAAGATCTCTCAAATGGAATTTTAATCGAGAAACTAAAGTCAAGATACACAAAAGTATTTCACGTGATACTTAATTTATTTTTGCAAAGAACTTACCTAAATGGGTTATCGTTTCATGATAAGAAAGTTTTAAATGATAATAGTCTTGTGCAGGACCATTACTTGTTCTCTGACGAATTTTAATTAATAACTAATTTATTGAAACTAAAATAACTTTGCAAATTAAATTAATGTTCTGTGGTCATTTGAGCATATTTAAAATAACACCTCATATCTTATTTAAAGTATTTCATTTCCTTAACTAGTATTCACATTGTAAAGATAAGAAATATTGCCCTTTTAAGAAATAACAGCTCTTTTCTGTTTTACAATCTTTTAAAAGAAATTGTTTTTTAACCCGATCTTTAGATTAGGTGTTCTTAATAAATTGAAATTAAACATTGGAGCTACAAATACAAATAAGTTATTTTAACGTGCGAGTTTCTGTACTGTTAAAAATAACTACACCAGCAATTTATGAATAATATGTATGATACAAATAATTATCCTCAAGCTCTATTTTTATCATATTTTAATTTTCAATATTTTTATTTCGCCCAATTTATATAAGGAGGGTAGGAAACCTCAAAACCGACAATATTAAATTGGCTGTTTTCGATGTACCTTTTCTCAAAATCTGTTATATGTATATGTTTGAAATTTTTCATACAATTAAAGTACAATTTTGAATTTTTTAATGATATATAAAATATTTTATCAAATATAGGGAAATTTGACCCATTTTTCACATAAACAAATTTGTAAAAAAATAATTTTTGAGTTTTCTACAAAAGGTTTATTTTAGAGAGTATATCTTAGCCATCATTACCAATATGTCATAAAAAATTTACATACCTATGATGAGTAATTTCTCAGAAAGGGTACATCGAACATCAACCGTGCATAGGATATTGGAAAATGAATTTCATTTCCCCACGCCGACGCGTCTTGCGATTTATCGCATCTGAAACAAGTTTGTGACTGAGTTCCGTCGCCAATGCAACGAAGTCTAGAGACTATGCAGACCTTGACACAAGTAAGTGAGATGAAGGTAGCCCTTACATTAATAAACAATCCAAAGAAGTCCACGCGATAAGCGTTCCGGGAGCTGGGTATCCCGAGGATATCATTACAACATCTGATGCACCAGCTGCACCTTAAGCCTTACCATCGCAGACTGCTGCAGGATCTTCTTGAGGACAAGTCACACCACAGACTACAGTTCTGTGAGATAATGCACAATCAACTGACTGAACAACCAGACCTGCTTTCAGAAATCATGTGGACTGATGCCTGGTTTAAATAAACAGACATAACTCTGTGTACCGGGCCCATGAAACCCACATGTAATTATGACTACGCAGTTGAATCATTCAGGCATCACAGTGTGGGTGGCATATCCTGTGATAGAGTCGTGGGTCCTGTCTTTCTTTTATGGAACCGTTGATGCCCCTTGGTATTGTGGCGCTGCAACTGCAACCACGATCCGACTCCGTGAAATTGTTCTTTCAACAGGACGGGACCACATCGCATTGTTCTTTGGTCGTTCTGAATCAGACATCATTGGATGGGAAGACTTGGGAGCATTAAGAGGCCACTACGTTTCCCGGATTTAACTCAAATATTTTTTTTTCTGAGGAGTAGTAAAGGATAAGGTTTATTCCAGAAACCCCGTCACAGTATGATAATTGAAGAACTTAATCGATGATGTGCTTAAAGAAATTCGTTCTAACCGGAATTTGTGCCGTATTGTGTGTGAGAGTGTCGGGAAAAGGTTATCAATGCCGAAGGTGGACATATTGAGCACCTACGGCATGATACACATTTACCACCTATTATACGCTACCACCTATTATACGCATGTAATTAAACCTGTAATAAAAGTATTACTGTATAAGTAACTGTACACTTACTTTTGGGCCACTCTGAATATAAGATAAGCCTCTCACATGATTATTATAATAATAAATAGATTGTGCTGTACTAAGATGTACATAGAGTTATACTTGAATCAGAGTATACGGTTAAAGTTACAAAGCAATAATCTGTCTATAAAAGGATACATAAAGTAAAAGCAATACAGAAAAGTTAAATTGGGTGGAATAAATCCCTAATAAAAGTACTCACTCTCTGGAGATAACGAAAATGCGAAAAGTCATTGTAACTAATAAATCTTCTTAGTTACTGAAAAAAAATCCCTGGAAATAATTCAACCAGAAATGAATTAGGAAGAAAATAAGTCATATATATATATATATATATATATATATATAACTTCTTTTCGCTCTATATATAATCTTATTCAACACTATTCCACCATTCATTGATTTTATTGATTATTTGAGATTTCAGGTATTTTGTTTGTTTTGTTCGTATAAAATATTTGTAGTTGAATCAATAATAAGAATATGTTATTGTCTTTTTAAAATAAAAGGACGAATCAAAAAGAAAAATATAAACGCTTAACTTTGTTAAAAATACCTAACATGGAATGTACCTAGTTTGTTAATCAACCTTACATTTAATGTATTGTAAGAAAAAAATTTTTTAATTAAATTTGCAGCAATAGAAAAAATATTTGGTGCATTTTGATTCTTAATCATGCCAAATAGGAAGCCAAATATTGAAAATAGAATTGCATTTTGAGAGAAAGAATGCTTGCATATAAAACAAAATAAGTACTTCATCGTGAGAGTTAAGAATTGTTTTACATTAGTGTTAACAATTTACATTGCATTTATTCGATTTTAATGATATATATGTAATAGTCTTTTAAATACTCGTAAAATAAGTATATTTCCCATAATTTTTTTGTATTTTCTATTTCTAGCTATGCTGACAAAATAAAACCAAAATTTGTTCAACCATTTATTCTTAAATCACGCTCTACAATACAAATTATTGCGTGATTTATAAAAAAAAATTATGCTCGTTGATGAAAAAAAAAACGAAATTTTCATCAATAAAGTTTAAAAATACTTATAAGCAACATTGCTTGTATTTTATTTTTTTAATCATTTTCTATTTAAAGAATTTTTTTAAAGAATGAATAAATAACACTCTTTTAGAACAGTAAACTGAAACTTGTAATTACTAAACCTAAAAAATGGAAAAAAATTCATTTTTTTCAGTTTAAATCTATATGTGTGTGAACAAAGTTTTTTTGTCTAATTTAAATTTTTATCGTCTTTTGGGTCAATAAGGACAATTTGCTCAATTAGGAAATTTAATCTCTCACAAATGTATAATTATTTATTTTCCCTTACATTTTTTAGGTGAAGTTAGCAAAAAAAAAAAAAAAAAAAAAAAAAAAAAGAAGAAATACATATTTCCTAATTTGTTTTCCTTGGATATCAGTTTTATTCTTTTTAAAAAACTGATCTTAATTAAAATACAACACTTTAGAATAAACGTTAAAATAAAATGGAATGCTTACGTTGAAGATTAAAGATATGAAAAGTAATTAGCTGAGGCTTTTTAATTACTCTCTGTTGCCACTCTTTACTTTATAAAAACATCTAATTAAATAAACTTTAAGGACCTCAATTTTTATAATGCTTCACTCTAGAGTTATTTACTTATTTAAAAAACAGAACTGCTACTGAAAAAAAAATTTTTTTTTTTTTTTGCTATTCTTTTGTGTACTGTAATCTAAAATTTATTCATATTAATGTTTAAGTGATTGTAAGAAGTACTTTTATTGTTCGGTTAAAATTATAAAATATATCAATGTAAAATATCTAGACAGGCTGAATTAAAATATACAGCTGCTTGTGTTGTTATGTTGAAGGTGGAATAAATAAATTGTTGAAGATAATTAATGTAAAAAAGAACATCAAATGTATTAATCTAAAACATGAATCTAATCTTTTTGTTTCACTCACGAGTTCCACTAAGTACAAGCCAAGCGATATATTTCAAAACAAATTCAATATTAATTTATATCACAAAGCAATATGAGCAAACGAAAAATAAAAATTAAATCATAAGGTTTAACTAATAGCGCCGTATCAGCGTTCGCCATACTACTCCTACCAATGTCAAAATATGTGTCAAATAAATCCTAATAATACAGAATAAAATATTTAAACAAATAAAAAATTAGCAATTTTATCGTAATTTTAATCTTTAATGCAAGAAATTGTTGTATTAAATCAAAAAACAACTTTGCCTTAAAACATTTCATTTAGATTCCAAAAAAAAAGATTCTACACATTTTAACAAATATTTAGCTCATGGATAAATTGTTAATAAAAATTACAAATTGTTTTATCTATTTGACGCGTAAATAACCTTAAAATAAAATAGAAAAATAAGCAAAAAATTATTGCGAGCCAAATTTAAAGAAAGAAAACATATGTTCCAAAGATGTGGATATCTAAACATAGAACGACTATTTATATTTAAAGAGGAAGTGTACGACATTGGTACACATGTTTTCGTTGAAAATTCCAGTGAAATTTTATTGCAAAGTTTAAAATAATGGATCAACAAAAATAAGAAATCATTTTAAATTTAAGGTTGTGTAATGATATTTATAGCCTGAAGCAATCATTAATTAAATAAATCAGCACTATATAGACACTTGGTTGAATTCTAAAAAATGTAACTTATTTTGTAAAAATTCTAAAACTAATAGTTCTAATCTACAATTTACTATATTATTACTATTTTATTACTATAAACTAAAGAAATATCCTAATACATTCAGGGAATGATGAATAAATTGTGTTAACTTAGTTACTTTAGTTACATCAGTGTGTAAAAGTTAATTTGTCGCTTTTTAATATCAATTATCCCTTCATCTACCGTATTATGATTTACTGCAGTTTTTTTTTTCATGCAATATTTTTTTGAAACCCTACATTGAAAATTAAGGGATATACATAAACAAAATACTCAACTTTGGGAAATTTAATCCGTTAGAGCTAATTAATTAATTAAAGATATTCCACTGTAAAATTAATTATATACACTGTTCACTTAAAATAAAGAATCAAATCCTTTTCTAAGGTCTTCATTAACATACAAAAAAATAAGACACTTAAATTTTGACATTAACTATTTTTTCGGGACAAAAAGGATAATCTTCGCAATCTATTGAAAACGCAATTTCTGCTATAAAACTATTCGTCTTCCCCACTAAAATATTCATCATATAACCCATGCTGCAATATGCCTTGGAAGAGTAGATTTCAAAGAATATCCCAGCCAAGTATCGTCAGAATGTTCGTAAAAGTGGTTATTCTATGTAATTTTAAAGTGAGTGGTACTTATAAGTACCGTCGGTAAATAAAGGGTTATAAACAATAATAAAGTTATATTTTAATTTATTTAATGGACAGAACAATGAAATGTTTTAATAAATTATATTATATACATAATTTTAAAGTAATATAAGTACTAAGAAGTTACAAAAATAGCTATATTCTGTTTTACGTGTTATCTAATTTATTTGTAAGGCCCTTTTGTGAGATAAAATACATTAAAATTAGCCTTGTACGTATTTTGAAAAAAAAAACAATTAGTATGGTTTTCCAACATAAAAAGATCTCTAGTCTTGGAGAGGTTCCCACCTCCCCTTCCCTTTCACTAACCTCACGGGAGCATTTATGGCTCGACGGCTATTTAGAGCAAGGGTGTCCAGCCTTCGACCCGGAAGCCGCATGTGGCCCGCCTTGAATAATTTTGAAGCCCGCAATATTTTTTACAACTTAACAAAATTCGACTATTTTGTACAATATTTTTTGTGTAAACAGTTTTTATTTTTTGTAAAAAAACAATCCCATAACTGTTATTATTTTATGACGTTGCTTCTATTACTGCGAATCTCTCTTTTTTTCTAAATTGAAATTTATCAAACATAAATCGTGCTCAAACTTAACGCACGAAAATCTGCATCATCAGTTACAATACGCAAGCACACATGCATTGAGATCGACTTGCAAAAAATAAGTGAAAGAGTTGTGAGAAACAGATATCTCACTAATTAAATAAATTAAACATTATTTGATCATTGCATAATTATTATTATACTATCTATGTTTGTATACATGAAAAAGAATGAAAACAATAATAATATATCAATCTGTTTTAAATTTTAAATTTTTACTCCAACAAATGTTTGTAATGGATCCAAATCTAATATAAAGATACATATTTTTATATGCGGCGCGCAGGGTCGTAAAATTTTTCCGAAGTGGCCTACGAGGTCATTTGAGTTGGTCACCCCTGATTTAGAGTACCCCCATATCGCGAAGGCACTTTTTATTTACAAACACCATGCCTTCTCCGGGATTTGAATCCACATCCTAGGCACAGAAGTCAATGTCGCTAACTACAATACCAGATGGGCGGCACCTTGCCGTGTGCCGCCCATCTGGGATTGAAAAAATTCAGGTTTTAATTGTCATTTGGCTGAAAACCGCAAAAGAGAAACAATCAAAATGCCAATTATTTTTTATGCCATACCATTTCCTTCTTCAAATACATTAAGTTCAAATTTGAAGTCCTTCTGAGCAATGGTTCTTTTTTACATTATTTTGCAAGTGGAGTTTAATTAAAGTCACCCTCTGTATATATTTAAAATACTAATAAAATAGGGAACAAATGCATGATTTATCACAACAAAAACAACAAATATGAAATTATAATATTTTGAATTAAAAAAATGAACAAAAGAAAAAAAATAGAAATTAGCTTATTTTACGAGAAGCATAAATTTGAGATTCTCTGTAACTATTATGTACTTGTTTTAAAAAAGAATGTTTTTCTAGAATTCACCACCAGAGAGAATAGTTGCTCGTTACTCATTTTGCATATTTTAAAGCTTGATGTAACAGACGGATTGAAATTTTTATCATTCGCTACAGCAGGCAGGAATCATTAGCATAATAGTAATGACAAACATTTCCGATCCACTTAATTTCTCTTTTATCTTACGAGTAACAATCTCTCTTTTATTTTCATTTTCTTTTCTTTTTTTTCTTTTTTGCTTAAGAAAAGTCAGATTCTCTCAAAAACTTGTTAATAAATACTGAACAATAATTTGTGGCAGGAATAAAAGTTAAAAGGGAAAAGAAATGAAGAGTAATTGCTATTCCCTCTGAAAATATAAAATATACAAACGAGATTTGTAATGTGGGAAATTAAAAATACTTAAGTTGTAACTTTTTTTCAAACGATTCATTAAATAAATGATGACAGTATTTTTAAGTATTTCGAATTGAAGCTATTATTTTTGCATTGATTGCTAAATGACAATAATTTTTATAATGTTATGATATTTAAACTGAATGACTGCATTTTGAACCATGATTTTGAAAAAGTGTTTTAAATAATTTGTGTGTGTGTGTTCTTTAGTGTCACTTGAATTATAGGATACATATAGATTTTTTATAGAATGTTACTACAACAAAAAAATTATTTAAAAACAATTTTTTGGCAAAAAATTAAAAATTGTGACGGGGGTTTATGTTTTTTCTACGTTGAAAATAATGAAAAAACTGTCGGGAGTAAAATATTACATTTAATAAACTAAAATATCACCATTACAAAATTATCGGTTGTACAAGATTTTACAAGACATACACTTAAACATTTAGAGAAATAACTTACAGTAAAGTTTTAGTTAAATACAGTCTAGGATTGGACGGCGAGATGGGAGATCCTATCTGTTTGGGATCCGAGCTCTCTGATGTTATAAATAATGAGCTAACAGTTCACACTACCGATACTCATGTGTCCATAGCGTGACGACATATATATTTCATTCTTTAAAATATAGCATGCTGGTTCACTCCTAGGAGAGCTCCCAACCTTGGCGTGAATTACTTTGGTTGGCGATAATTGCGCCATCTTGGTAACCCTACTTTTAAACACTACATATGGCAACTCTAACTATTTCTAGCATTTTCGTATTTTGTGGGCACACATTTCGAATTTCATTTTGTTGTTGGGCTCCGGGCTGGAAGTATGGCTGCATGTGCGAGGGAATATACTACTTTTTACTTTATTGAATGCGAAAGGTAAGAAAGAATTGATTGAATGGTGTATGAAGGAAGGATTGAGATTGGTTCGAGTTATGAATGTCCTAAATGTAATCATCGGCATGATGTAACCTGATCGGCAATAAAACGCTTTATTTGAAATCATACCAGCCACGCCGAATGTATGTTCAACCATTAATTCGGAGAATAAATATGGCGGCGCTCACACGATCATTAGCTTAGCGATGAGACCTTTAAGGGTTTTTTAAAATCTGTTGTTACGCTGTCCCCTCCACTCGGAAAATATCAGCAGTAAGAGAGTAAGTGCTGTTTTTATATTTTTTTTTATCTTAAATGCTTAATTTCTGTATTGTTTATACATATATTTTCATTACGTATCCACCTTATCCCGCTATATTCCCTTGTTGCCATTGTCGATTTCGCTTGGCGCCATCTTGTTCTGGCTTGGCGCTTTTTTCGGTTTGTTGCCAAGAGAGAGAGAGAGAGAGAGAGAGAGGGTGTGGACTCTCCTAGGATTTTACCTAACTAATTTTAAGACTTCTGTACAGAGTATGAACTAAAACTTTTGAAATAAAAAACTTAGAAATGTATTTATTCACATTTTAATATATCAGAGTAGAAAAATTTTAACCTAAAACACCAGTTATTATTTTAGTTTATGGTAACTATGAAAATAATATGAATTTTTCAAAACCCCTGGTTCAGGCTATGAACAGAAGTCTTAGTTATATATATATAGGCAAAATAGAACTATTATAGAAACATTTTCCATAAAAGAAGAATATTTTGAAAATACGTCCTTTTTTCCTTAATTTTTTGCAAAAAAACTGCATTTAAATAATTTTTGTTAAAGAAATATTCTTAAAGAACTTTTATAAGTAAAATATATTCTAATTTAACTGAGACTAAATATCAAAAAACTCTTCATTTGTATGTTTTTTCAAACTCACTGTTCCGCACACAATCTCAGCCACTTTAAAATAACTTCTGATAGATATGAAATAAATCAAACTACTTTTTTTAGATGGGAGTTTATTTATAGTGTACGTAAATGTATTAATAACATTACTGAAAACATGTACTCATCATTATTCCATGTATAATTCATTCTTTTTACAGGTAAATGACGAAATACATGTTGTCAGCATCGATTTTATGTATGAAGACCATGTCATGACGCATAACAGTAACACTTAACAAATGAAAAGTGGAAAATCGTGTTTCATTGTACTAAAAGACAGATGCAGGTACCAAAAATGCTAATAAAAAGAGAAATTGTATATAGAATATTTTTACATAATAGAATCATCTACAGCAACGTTTCTTAAGCTAGGGTTCGAGACCCCAATGTGACTTGCAGCGCGGATCGCAAAAAATTTTAGAATTTTTGATATATTTTTGCATAAAATAACGTTCGCCATCAAAAGTAATAATAATAATTTACTTGTATATTTAGATTTTTATTGGAGAAAACCAATGGATTGTTTAATTCTTTATTTATATTCTTATTGGAGTGTCGATCATATCTAAAGGATATTGAGGAAGTATACTTCATCCGGTAGTGTTGACTATTATTCTAAGACTTAAAAAAATAATTAAATTTTTTTATTACGCCAAGGAATAGGTCACACAGGCCATTTTCCTACAAGCAGCCCAACATAAATTAGTCTGCAGTGAAGTTGTCAGAAGAAAAGATAAAACCTGCGTTGACCAGGAAAGCACAAACTGTTAAGAGAACAAAATTTACAACCTCTACCTCAAGACACAGAGAACAGTCTGTATCAGGGGTACTCAACCTTCTTTCCCGCCGGGCCGCATATACAAAATGGATATTTCATGTGGGTCGCATACATATGACAGTTATTTCATACAAGTCGCAACATGCGGGCAGTGAAAAAAGCACACTTTAAGACCAAAGCAACATTGTCAAACAAGATTGATCAAAATAATAAAACTCATATATTTTTGGCTTTTTTTTAATTTTAATACTATATTTATTAACTTTTTTATCAAACACACCTCAATATTGCACTATTCACCCTAAAACCCCTAGTTACGGAATTTGACTGTCCCCGAATTATAACATTCACAATTGCCAGATTGAGAACTGAACACCTTAAGGGCATGAAGATTCACCCAGACAAGACAAGATCATATGTTCAATGCAAACACTGCCCAGATCTTCAACTGATGCCCAATCACAGCTTGGAATGCCCAACCGTCGCAACAAAGTTACTAAAAATGGGAATGGTCCCTCTGAGGGACTCTTTGCGGGAACTCCTGTACAGCCCTGATGCTCCCAGAATAGCAGAGGCAGTGATCAAGACTTTCGACCGAATTTAGTGATATCTACTGCATTTATTCATGGACACGAGAACAACAACATCAAACACACCTACAAAAATGTTTATTTTTATGAATTTTTACTGAGTTATGGGATAATTTCTATTTTCTTTCACCTATGACCAAGCCTCTTGCTGATATTTTACAATTAAAAAAACAATTGATAGCAATATTGATACTTTAGATTGCTTGCTTGATAGAATTTCTTGTTGAATTTTTTCTACATTGTTCTTCAATAATTGAATTTCTTACTGCAATGGGCTATGACCGGGTAACTCAAAAAAGGCCTTTGGGCCACGTGCGGCCCTCGGGACGCAGAATGAATATCACTGGTCTGGAGTGTCTTCACACCAATTCGGTGAAGGTGTTGATGAAGAAAGTCATGGCCGGTCGAAGTTTTAAAAACAGCTGAGAAACCCTGTCTAGGAGGATGCATTGGGACTAGACTATGGAGCAGGGCCTCCCAGATCTTTCCACTAGCATTATCCTCTTGAATTTGGCGAATGTATTTTCGCACGGATCTGAAGATATTTGAAAAGGACTGTCTGCATGACAAGCCACCAGAGGACTGTGAGAGATTGAAGCCATTCTGTGCCAGAGAGTCCGCCTTTTTGTTGCTTGGGATGCCGCAATGGCTAGGGACCATCGGAAATAATCAAGTACATTCTTCCCACTGATGTTTAAATCTTGCATAAGCCGTTTTCAATAAGTTTTTAATAATTTCAAATCTACACTAAATAAACAGATTAGTTTATGTATAATTTACCGTGTATACATTATATAATGTTTTTATTCTGTTAATTAAAATTTCTATATCATTATACAGGGTATCCAAAATTTATGTTTCATTATAATAGGACTACTCATCAGAATGTAATAAACTGTTCATCCGTGGATTGGAAATATCTCCGAGAATTTTTGGGTGCTGTCCGATCGGCCACACGTGCGCACTTTATTCGCCAATCGCAGACGATAAACTTGTTACACTGACTTCATTAGTAAAGATATGGACGTCACTGCAAAAGGTGCAATGCGTACTTTGGTTAACGGAATTTAAATCAGTCGCGCGTGTACAGCGACGTGTTCGAACAGAATGGAATGTCGTCACCGGCTTGCCTAGTAGACTTATCAGGATTCCTACAAAATGAATGACGCACACGATCAGCAGTGTCTTCTATCACGAAAATTTACGGATATTTGCCAGTTTGAGATATCAAAGTTCCCATCTCTTTTAAAGTACTTTCCGATTGGTGGATATATTTTGATGTCGGAAGATCGACATTCCATTGTGTTCAAACCCGTCGCTGTACGCGCGTGACTGATTTAAATTCCGTTAACTAAAGTACAGACAGCACCTTTTGATGTGGCGTTTACACCTTTACTAATGAAGTCAGAGTAAAAAGTTTACCGTCTGCGATAGCTGAATAGTGTGTGCATGTGCGGCCGATCGGACTAGACCCAAAAGTTCTCGGAGAGTTATCCAATCCCCGTATGAAGAGTTTATTACATTCTGTGATGGGTAGTTTCCTAATAATAAGCCATAACTTTTAGATACTTCAAGCCTGGACACACTGTTTTCAAAGTAAAAACTTATTGATGATGTTTATTGCTTCAAAACAAAAACATATTACAAATCAAACATATATAGAAGTACCTAAGTATGTGTGAAATTTGGTCCACACACACACACACACACACACATGACCATAACTAATACCGAGGCTACATTGATAGCACAAGAGAATAGCCCATGAACTCGAGACCATGCCCAATCTTCTACTGTGGTCACCACACCTATTTCAGTTCAGAGAACATCAACGAACAATATGCCATAAAAGCATTCAATTCAAATTGAGAATTATAGAACAATAAATTTCGTATTTCTCCAAGATTCATTTTGATTTTTACCCCCGCCCCCTTCTTCATATTTTTTCACCATCAATACCATTTTATTCATGAATTCATAAAACTCCAATTCATCCACTAACTAAAAAAATATCCCCACAGTAAAACTGCATCAATCAAGCAGCTTAAGATCAATGAACCCAAAGTCTTTGCTTGGTTCCGTATTTCCGTAGCTTAATCCTTCAAAATTGAAGCAGGGATGAGTAGACCATCATCTATCTAGAAATCTTAATCCTTCAAAAGTGAAGTTTGAGTAGACCGTCATCGATCTTAGAATCAAAATGTAATAAAAGAGGAATGGATCCACATTGAGAAGCCTGGGAATGTCTGAGGGGGTGATGAGAATATCGATACAGTTGTCGTGAATTGGTCTTCTTTTTTGTTTTCAGTCACTTTTTTATATGATTTGGGTGTCTATTTTTATTCTGTTTTGGAAAAAATAGTGGAATCGATTAGATCGATTTTTTGAAGTTTGACATCGTCAACGATTCATCATCTTCGTTGAAATTATGGTGTTGTAGATGTGTTATAATGTTCTTTTTTTGGAAATGTGTATTGAATGTTTTTTTGTATATATATCTAAAAGTGTAAAGGATATGTATTTTTTTTATAAAATGAGAGAGACTCCAGTGGTTTTTTTTATTTGGAAGATTCCTATCATAAAAAATGAAACAAAATAACTTTAAAAATGATTTATTTTGTGAAATTTTTGCATCTCAAATTTTATTTAAAAAAAAAGAGCCCATGTTCTATTCAAGTCAGACGGCATTAAGAAAAAGGATATTATTTTATAGATGAAATTCATTTTTAAACCTAAAAAAAACATTAAATTTTATTTTTTGCGTTGATTTTTAGTGTGTAAAATCTTAAAAGTATCGCAAAATGTGGATTACATTTCTTATCATGACTATTACAGTAATATATAGAATAACAAGAAAACAAAATTTAGAAAACGCTTTCTTTGGCAGTAAGTTATTTACATTTATACATTTATTACGAAAGGAACCTATTTTTAATCTATTTTGAAAGGAACCTTTGGTTGAAGCATTAAATTACTTTACAGAATAATTTAATATATTCTTTAATTTTCATTCTTTAAAGTAAATAAATTTTCTTAAGTTGGAATTCCCCGTAGAGTAACAGAAAACTATTACAAATCCTTAAAGGTGTTAAGGTGCTCTTTACATTCGAAAAATATTGCTTTTAAGGCTACACGGTACCCTTTTTCAAAAAAAATTTTTGGAAACAGTTACAGTAAAAATATTTGATGTTTTATATTTAGATTATATTATTCAGCTGATTCTGTAAGCAAAAAGTTAGGTCGACCAGCCATTATTTTACAATTTTAAAAAATTAGGAGTTTTTGAAGTTTTTTCAAACCCTTATAAAATACTCAATTTTTAAATTTTTTTAGTAATTTTAAGTTATTTATGATTCTTAGATTATTACAAACAATATTTAGCATGGATTTGAAAATCTATTCCCTTGTTGATTTTTAATAATTATTTTTCTAGAAAAACCGGGAAAAAACACGAAAAATTTTAAAATATGAACTTTAGCATTTTTTAGAAAAATAACTAGAGTTCTCAGCCCTAAATCCATACTATCTTTTATAGAACATACATTTGGGAGTATATACAAAAAAATTCAAGGTTCTATCTTGAACAGAAAAAAAGCCTTAGGGATTAGAAAACACTTATGCCTTCAAAATTAAAAGTCTGAGAAAAACGCATTTAAAGTTGGTAAAGTCATAAAACAAAAACTAATAATGCCCGTAAAACTCTAATTTTTTAATATGTTGTTTTCCAATGTATGTTCTACATGAAAAAACTATTTTTATTAAATATGACTGAAAATTATATTTTTAATTCAAAAAATATTTTTGCATAATATTGATAGCATTTGTTAAGACGTCAGTTTATTCAGCTTTATCTTAACCTAATATTTCACAAAAGTTTTGAAACACGAAGCATTTATGTACAAAATAATAATGATACTAACTTAAGCTAAAAATAGTCAGGTTTACTCATAAAATTTAATTTTTTTTTCAGTTTTAAATTGGGGCAGTTAAGGAAATTTTAGCTCTTGTCGTACAACTTTAAAATACTAAAGTATAGTACTACAATATGTTTAGTATAATGTAGTTTGGTATATATATACATCAAGGAAATATTCAGTTATATCTGCAGCATTTGAATTCAGAATACTTGCATTCGGAAGTCTAATTGCAGAATCAGCTGAGGACTGATTTTTAGATGCATGATTTTCAGTAATATTCTAGCTCTTCTGTGAGAAATATTGTTTCTCACAGAAACCCAGAACGCATTTGCCATGGCATTTTCTCTACAGGAAAAAATTAATGATAAAGCTTTTAAGTTATATAAACTATTTTTAAAGCAAAAATTGGCCATGAAATTAATCTTTATTAATTAATTATGAGAACTCAAAAAACTCAAAACATAATCAAGCAGAAATGATTTTAGTAATGAAAATTGAAATTAATAACCATTTCAAACTAAAAGCTCAAAAAATTTTTAATTAATTCAAATTAAGTGTGAAAAAAAATGCTTTAAAAGAAAACCGAAACCAAAACCATAGCTCATAAAACTTCAAATATCTTAAAAACTAATTTTCTAACAGATCTGAAATTTCGTGGCAAGCATTTCAATGATATGGGCCATTAAAATATGCAAAAAAAAAAAAAAATTAGTAAAAATGAAATTTTTAGGGTACTGTGTAGCCTTAATTTGTACGTTTAAAATTAAAAAGAGTAGCAAGACAACTCTTGAAAAAGCAACAATATTAAAATAACTAAAATATTTTTTGAGCATTACTAAGAATTAGCAAGAAATTATATCAGTAGCAAGCTCTTTCAGTGACATTTATTATAACTAATATACGAGTATTCCTTTCTTTTTTTAAACTGAATTAGGTGAGTCATAACTGCAACTTTTGATGTCATTCGGCAGATACATTTTTTTTTAACTCACATGTTTTTAATTTTTAGATTTGTGATTTAATTTTTATTTTTGGCCAAAGTTTGAGAACATTTTTTTTTATTAGAAAATCAAGTCAGTTTTTTTAGGGTAAATTGTCTGTTTATTTTTAATTAAATTCAGAGGTGACAGAAAAAATTGGCAGTTTAAAGGAATCACTCTTAATTGCAGACCAAATGTGGTCATGAGAAATGAATCCAAAAAATTAATTTAATTACTTGATGATGATGATATCGTACCCATAAAGGGGGAAAATCACACAGTACCATGGGCCAGATGACTGTTCTGGCAATGTTTTCAGTATTGTCCACATAGAGGTTTGTTGACGGAAAAAGGACCCCTATTTCTAGTAGAGCAGCAAAAATGGCAAAACAGTCATAAATATGAGCAGAGGTAGCTCTGAATCTAAACAGTTCTTATAAGTCTTCGACCATCCCTATCAAACATTACTCCTCTCTAATGACCTGTCCTTTGCCTAGCAATATAATTTATCGCGGCTAAGGGCTAGAATTGGTACGCCTGTCGTTAGCCTTAGCTTTGGGCACCATGCAAGTGACAGTACGATTTTGCTTCGTTCCACCCTAATTTAGAGGGAGAAAACCCTGGATGTGGCCAGGGCCCTCCCGCCTCTCTTCCCCTTCCACCCACTACACGAGAGGAGATGCGGCTCGACGGCTATTTAGAGTACCCTCATGCCGCAAAGGCACTATACATTTACAAACATCCATGTCTTCTCCAGGATTTGAACCCAGGCCCTACGGCACCGCAGTCAGCCTCGCTAACCACTATACCGATTGGGCGACATATAGATTTCTAGTTGTTTAGATAACAGGAGTTATATAAAGTCTGCTTCTTCCAATGGTTCAATGGTTACTTGCACATGTTGACATTACATCCAATGAAAATGCGGAATTTATTTACTTACAAAGTGGAAAAACAAAATATGAAGTTGTGACGGATCTATACGTGACCTTCGAATTAATCCTCTTGGGAAATCTTTAGGCTATAATAGGCGAGGTTTTCTAGCTTTAGATGAGAAGGAGCAGATATATACTCTAGACAGGTGAGATTGATATTAAAAGTATTATATTTGAATTATAGAGCTTTGATTATTAATAGAAGGAAACCTTAAAGCGACGATTGCTCACTAAGATTGAATTAAGATTAGATTATATTAGATAAAAAGTTCGATCCTGAATTAAGAGAAGGATCCAGTTTGTTAGTCGACTAATCGCTTACGTGTTTCTGTCGTTCTTCCGCTTTCACGATTTTTATTGAGACATTCGCTTAAGATTATTAGTTGAAATTGTGTCTGCTCTTAATGCTGATATAAATAGATTAGATTTGAATTATGTTGAGTGTTTCTTCTCTTCACCCAACACATCTAGGTTGCTCGTGAGAGAGGCACGGGCCTCTTACAAAGTATTGTCTATTCATAAGTAATTGCTGAATTTTCTTTTCATTTTTTAAATTTATATTGTTAACTTAATATTGAAGCTTACCAAGTATAAAAACAAATCTATGTATGAAATTATCTCTTAAACTTTGGTGACTTATTTTTTATTCAATAACTTTTTTCAGATTAATTCGGGAAACTATTTAGCTATATTTATGTGCTGACCACTTACTATTTTATTTACTAAATCATTCTTTCCTTGGAGTTTAAGTTTGTAGTACAGTTAAAACTAACCAAATATTATCTAAATATTTGTCCTCCCTAAATATTTTTAGTATGCTTCCATCTCGATTATGTTATTTTTCAATGGGCTCAATTCACGACGGTCACATGGTAAAGACAAACACGTGTTCTCCATTGACATTAAGCAGACATTAAACTAACTGTACTTGTTGTTTGTTCTATTTGTAAAACTTGGGCAAAATTTCAAATTTTATAATTGGGTAAAAATTTTCAAATGTTATAAAAAGTAATTATCTTCAAAAGTTTTTAAAATGAAAAAAAAAAATCTTATCTTATGCAAGTATTTTTAAATAAAATTAATTTTGTCTGCCTATGTGCATTATTGTTGTTGACAAATTTTTTTTTAACAGAAAATTTCTGAAAAGTTCAAAAATTGGAAACAACGAAACGCATGAACTGATTAGCTGGAAACACATGATTACTATTATCGTGTGACTATGACGTCGCATGAGATTTTGAACCGATTGGCTAAAAACACGTGGTTATAATTATCATGTGATTATGACGTCACATGAGCTCTTTCACCCGTGTGATGAACGCGAACATACCAGCTAAATTAAAATATGATGCAATGATACAAAATTATGTTTAAAGCAAATATAGGATGAAATATGCTGTTTACCTCGTCTATCATCAATGATAAGTTAAAAACGAATAATTTTTTCCCAATATTCCAAAGTTGAAGAATAAGTGAAAAGAAATACTCTATACTTTTAAAAGTAACCAATTTATGAACTAGAAGCAGATGGATGTCGTCTTGCGTTATCTTTATACTAAACCAGCTATTACTCATTTCCGCTAGCAAAATTTAAAAGTTTAACCTCTTTCTCCAAGCATACAATTTTTTTAAAATTCTTTTTGAACGACTATTATATTTCTTCGTTGACGAGGTAATATGTGTACAAATTAACATGGAGTGTTCCTGCTATATTTATACCACCCACTATATCTTTAAAAATATCTGGCTAAAATTGGAATGGTAGCAACCTCTACTTTTAATTTTTAATTTAATTTAATTATTTTTTTAATAAATAATGCAACAAGAGTAATGAACTTTGTGTTTTTGTATAGTAAAAACTCAATTTAATTTTTGTTAAAGAGAAACAGGCATTTTAGAACATTTTAAAATTTATTGCAATGAGAGTACAAGAAAAATAGTTACAAGAAAAAAGCATCAAGTACATTTAAAGTATCCGACTGCTTGCGACTTCTTTTTTTTTTAAAAAAATGAAAATATGGGGATTTTTTGTGATTTTTAGATTTGTATAATACATTTTTTTAAAAAAGGTAAAATTAAAAAAAAAAAAGAAATTATATTACTAAAAAGGGAAAAAATCGGTAAAAGCGTACAAAAAATTATATAAGCAGGGCCCACTTTGTACAAAAGTCTATGAACAAATTCAATTTTTCAATTAGGATGAGTTAATTTGTTATTCATTTTTGAAATGATCTTCGGGATGAGAGATGTTGCAATTTTTACAAACTAATGCATTTATCCTAGTTTTATATGAAATTGCTGAAAAAAAAGTGATTATATTCACAAAAGGAGCTGCGAATTTTGTAATAAAACAGGCATTGATAAATCTGAAGATTAAAACACTTCTACTACTATACAGAACACACACAAAAAAATTAAGTGAATTATTTTCAAAACTTTTTGAACAATTGCTGTTCCCGTTTCAGCATTTTCTAAAAAAAAACACGTTTCGAGTAAAACGCATTTTAAAGTTTGATATCTTGCTTAAAGTTGTAACCTTGCTTTTATTAAAACACTTGCAGTTTTTGTTCTAGAGAATAGAAAATAAAAATCTTGGTATTTTTACAAAGCTTAAAAGATCGACTATATATAAAAGAAAATTATAAATAATTGAAAATTGTCCACACAATTTACGATTTTAGGGTAGTCGCGGATTCTCTCCTTAACAATTTCCTCAATATTAATTTTTTTAAAGAAAATCTACCGTCGAAATGACGGTGCTCGATAAAACGGCTGATTGAAAAAAACTTGGAATGAACAGATTCTACGTTGCGGGGAGACAGCTGCGTTTATGAAATGTTGCAATACTACTATTCAATACTCAGTATTCACTGCTCAACAATCATCACTTATGGTTATTTATATTTTAAAAAATTTATTTTATTTTAAATATAAAATCATCTACCCATAATTAAGCCTCTTGCCATTTTTTTAAAAAATTCAACCTCATTTTGGCAATGTTAAAACATTTGAGGAATCATTTTTCACATACAAAACTATATTTTTCTACGAATCTCCATACCAAAGAACATTTTTCCCCCATAGGTAGGTTCCAATTAACAATATTCTTTCTTTTACTTAAGGTATCCGACTACGTTCGGAGCCGTGATTTTCAAAAGGCGCATAAATGGATAATTTTCATTACATTTAGTGTCACTAAGATAAGAATACATGTATAAAACTAATTTAAGGACATTTTGAGAAAAAAATTATTTAAATACAATATTTCTGCCAAAAATTAACATAGAATAACCTTTTTTCAAAATGTTCTCCTGTAACGAAAAATACTTCTATTATAATAATATTTTGCCTGTATATATCTCAGACCTCTATACAGAGGCTCAACTATGATTTTTGAAAAATTCACATTATTTTGAGAGTTACAACCATTTGAAATAATTATCGGCGTTTTTTTCTTAAAATTTATCCGCTCTGTTGTCCTTAAACATGGATAAAACCCCTTCTAAGTTATGTATTTCAAAAATCGTAGTTGAGCCTCTGTACAAAGGTCTGAGCTATATACAGGCAAAATGTTATTACAATAGAAGCATTTTCCACAAAAGGAGAATATTTTGAAAATGGGTTATTCCATGTTCATTTTTTGTCAAAATATTGTACTTAAATTATTTTTTGTGATACTATTCTTAAAACAATTTTCTATACATCTTCTATTCTAAGTGACACTAAATATTATCCATTTATACGCTTTTGCAAATTGACTGTTCCGAGCGTAGTCTCTCGGATACCTTAAGGAACTTCAATATTTTATCCATTAGTCTCAAAACCTGCCTTGCGGTGAAGTTTTGAATTGTGGATACTTACCAAATCAGATGTGTATGTCAGTGGTTTTCAAACTTTATTTTTGGCATCACATCCTCTTGTAGATAACGGAAATCAAATTTATCCCTAAAATAGAACATTTTTAATTTATTTGTATCCGTGACTGCCTAGTAGTTATGGTCATGAACTACTGACCATTGGGTCATGAGTTAAAATCCTAGTGCCAATGAAGACCCACCGTGTAGAGGAGGGGCTGATACTCGTTAAATATGTCAAGGCTCAAAGTCCTCCCGTTGTTGTGGTGTGGTAATTTCAAGAGGGTGGTGTCGTCCTCGTCACCTGACCGAGGTTTAAAATACGAGCGTAAAGAGGCTCAATTCAGGTATTCTACTAATCCTCTTGGGGAAAATATTCTTTAACTGTGATTTTAGTTTAAAAACCACTTTCCGTACAGATGAATTGATTTTATGCAAATGTAATTACTATTTAAATGGCAGTCGTTGAGTATGCGATATAATAATTAGGCGTCGATCTTAAGCTGATTTCTAAGAGTTAGTAGATAGCGACTGGTGTTCGCGCATCTTAAGATATCCGACTACCCTAAAATCCAGATTTTTTTTTTTGAAAAATTTATACATTTTTCCAATGATTTCATTTTTTAGGCCATACTGTTATGTTAATAAAAATACCAAGTTTATTATTTTCCATTTATAGAACAAATGCTACAAGTATTTTAGTTTAAGCAAGATGTCATACATTAATATACGCTTTACTTAAAATGCGTTTTTTAAATGCTCAAACGGGGACCGCGATTGCTTAAAAAGTTTTGAAAATAATTTAATGAATTTTTTTCTGTAATTTCTGTATAACAGTGGAAGCGCTTTTTGACCTTCAGATTTATCAATGACTGCTTTATTACAAAATTTACAGTCCTTTATGTGATAATAATTACTGCTTTTTTAAGCAATTTTATATAATCACTAAGAGTTTGTAAAAATTAAATATCTCTTATCCAGAAGGTCATTTCAAACATGAATAACAAAGTAACACATCAAAATTAAAAAATTGAGAATTTGTTCATAAAATGTTTGTACAGAGCGGGCCCCGTATATGTATATATAATTTTTTGTATATTTTCACCAGTTTTTTCTCATTTTAATAATAATAATTTTTTTTCTGTTTTCAATTTTAAGATTTTTTCGTTAAAACGTACTACACTCATGTCCATGAATTAAGGATAATTCAGAATCCCACAGAAATTGAACTCTAAAATAAAATTTTCACCTGTAGAATTATCACACACATCTTGGAGAAGAATATGCAAATTACAGGAAACCACCAGAGGGCGCGGCAAGTACGCCACAATGGCCAGAGTGTAAGAGAGGGGTATATAGGGAATGGTGGCAAAGAAGTAAAACTGTTCACAAGCACTTAAAAAGCCTTTCAGTGCAATAACCGCATAGTTATGGCACACAGGAAGCATTTGGATGATTTTTTACATGATAGAATTATTGGACGACTGGAATGTAGACGTACCCAGCTGGAAGTATCCGAGGAACTTGGAATCGCCCAGAGTGTCATCTCCAGGCTTTGGCAACGATTCCAAGATGATGGTAATGTGAGTATATGTTACAGCACAGGTCTCCCCCGAGTTACAACGCCAAATGAGGACCGGTATATTTGGCAGTTACTGCCAAAAGAAACAGACGGAGCACAACACAAGACCTGTCTCATCAGCTCTCTACGGGTACGACAGTTTCAAGGCAGAATATGTACAGACGCTTAGGGCCCATTGGTCTATATAATCGTAGGCCTGTCAGATGTGTTCCACTTACCGCAACTCACTGTCTCCTACGATTAATCTGGAGTAGAGAGCATGCATTGTGGATACCACAACAGTGGTCTTGTGTGATGTTTTCCATCGAGTCTAGATTTAGTTTGCACTCTGAGTCTCGCCGGACTTTAATATGGAGAGCGCCTGGTACCCGTTACCACCAAGAGGACCCCATTGAACGACACCGTTACGGTGGTGCAGGATGGCTCGTGTGGGGAGGAATTATTCTTGGTTCCAGAACTGACCTGCATGTTCAGAGTGTAACGATGACAGGCCACATCTATCGGGATGATATTCTGGAACAACATGTACGTTTGTTTCGGGGCGGCATGGGTGCTGAATTTCTGTTTAGGGATGACAATGCCCGTCCTCACCGTGCAAACATTGTAGACGAATGCCTTCAATCGGAGGATATCACCCGTATGGATTGGCCAGCATATTTACCGGACTTGAATCCAATAGAGCATGTGTGGGATATGCTTGGCCGACGAATTGCAACCCGTCAACCCCCTCCCACCTGTCTACTGGAACTTCGAAGGGTATTGCTTCATGAGTGGTGTAATATTCCCCAAGATCAGATTGGTAATTTGATACTCAGCATGCATAGGCGTTGTAAGGCCTGTATTGCATCGTCCGGGAGACATACTCCGTATTAACCCTCATACTAACCATGTTATACTGTTTTTTGTAAATAGGTTCTTTTTTAAATTTGCTCCAGGGAGTAAAAATCGCAATTTTATTAATTATGTCAAACATATAGCATCTTTTTTTGCACTTTACCTTTTGTTTAATAAATAGACTTTACAAATAAGTCAAATTTGTTTTGTTTCTGTCTCTTTCTTTGCCTGAACTTCATTATCCTTAATTTATGGACATGAGTGTAAATAAATCTTAAAAATCACAAAAAAAATCCCAATATCTTCGTTTTCAAAAAAAAATTGTCGCAAGTAGTCGGATACCTTAAGATTAATACTTGACGGAGAATTCGTTAGTAAGTGATTAAGTAACCAAACTATCAGACTCCACGAAGAATCATTCAAGGAGCTTTAATCAAGGTAAGTAGGTAAGATAATTTTTTTATCTGATTTCGGGTAAGATTTCTTATCGCTTCCAAAGTTAAGTTATAAATGTGCATTTCGTAAAGCGTTAAATAAAATTAGTTATTCTAAATTCATGTCTGCTCCTTCCTTGAACCCTCCCACACCCACGAGGTATGTCAATAATAATCCTCGTGTAGCTTTATATATTGTGATGTTAATAAGCGTTCACTCATTCGAATGATATCACGATATAATTAAATATTAAGCTGAAAATAACTTCACTATTCACGCAACTTCTTCTGTTAGCAGAACAATTGCCTAAAGACGATTAATTATAGATTATGTATATGAATTGGCTTAAAGCTATGTTACTCAGTGACAGGAGACTGTCCTGTAATTGGGGTGCTAAGCTCTCACGTTTTATAGAAGTTAGAAAAGTTTTAAGAGAGGTGTCATCCACACCATTTGATTAGTTTAAAGTAATGCAATACGTCTACGATAATCTATTATATATCTATTGAGCAGACGCATCATAATCTTGGTTCAGATGCTTCATTCATCAAATCATTGATTATTTTAAATCTTCCTAGCCATGAGCTTTTCTGATGTATTGAAAAAATTCTGTGTTGCTTCGATGTTTTGTAAGTTGAAAGGGTTGATTGATTTCTGAATATTGTTCTTTAACAATTTTCAAAAATATATATATATATAGCAATTCAATGCCTTTCTCCCACTTAAAAAATAATGCATCTGTACAATTTGCAGTCATTGGCACGCTAATGTATATGATCATGAGAAATAAATTTTGTGCAACTTATTTATTGCACTTTTGCTCATTAAGTGCTGATAGAAGTATAAATTATTATTGAATAACGTATTAAAATACCCAAGATTCTTTATATAACACACATATGACCTTAAACAGAAATATTTAATAGTGAATACTGATAAGAGGAAAAATTAAAAGGAAAATATTAAAGAAATTGTTTTAGAATATATTTTTACCTATGTCCAATGCGTAAGTCATAAGAAAACATTTGTTGAGTGAATATAATTTGAGGCATAATGTTACTTTCTATTTTTCCTTTTTATGTGACCAACATAAATAAAGTAAATTGCTAAAAATAGACATATCTTATGTTTTGGAGGTTATTCCCATAAAACATAAGGAAATGGAACGATCCTAGGTTTTAATAAGAAATTGCATTATTGATCTAGAGCGTAATTCATTCTATAAATAATCTTTTTGTCTTCTATAAACTAACCAATTTCGTTTGAAAACAGAAATTTCTTATCTAACACCAACAGCCACTTTGAATTCGCAATTTGTTGTTAAATCAATAAACCAAATACTCCGTAAAAACTCTCCTCCTGTAGAAAAAATTTATTTTGTAATGTATTTGTAAGGTATCCGACTACGTTCGGAACCGTGATTTTGCAAAAGCGTATAAATGGATAATATTTATGATGTATAGTGTCACTTAGATTAGAAAATGTATATAAAATTGTTTTAAGAATAGTATTACAATAAAAATTATTTAAGTACAATATTTTGACAAAAAATGGACATAGAATAACCCATTTTCAAAATATTTTCCTTTTGCAAAAAATGCTTATATTATAATAAAATTCTGGCTGTATATAGCTCAGACCTCTGTACAAAGGCTCAACTAGAATTTTTGAAATATATAACTTAGATGTGGGTTTATTCATATTTTACGACAACAGAGGGGAGCAATTTTAAGAAAAAAACGCGAATAATTATTTCAATTGGTGGTAACTCTGAAAATAATGTGAATTTTTCAAAAATTCTAGTTGAGCCTCTGTAGAGAGTTCTGAGCTATATATATGCAAAATATTATTATAATAGAACCATTTTTCACAAAAGGAAAGGATAGACATTTGGAAGAAAGATTATTCTAAGTTAATTTTTTGCCAAAATATTATATTTAAATAATTTTTTTGTCAAAATGTCCTTAAAACATTTTTATAAGCATGTATTCTAATCTGAGTGATACTAAATATGATGAAAATTATCCATTTATGCGCTTTTTTAAAATCACGGTTCCGAACGTAGTGGGATACCTTAATTTGATAAATTGTTGTCTGACATGCGTATTAGCACTGTTGTTGATCTTTTCAGAAGCTTGTTTTGTCACTTCAATCCCTTGTTGGGTGAGCTAAGCCTCCCTTGTGTGAAAAAAAATTGTATCAGCCTTTTGGAAGTGAGTGTCGAAGAGAAGAAAATAATTTTTTTTTCTTTTGCAGTGATATATGCTCCATTACAAATGTGTTGGATTATTTGGTAATGAAACAGCATATTTGCTTTCAAGGCAGGGCTAAAAATCAGGATCTCTTCCATACATCACAAACCTATTTCTTAGACAACTCAATATTGTATAAATAACAAATGTACGTAATATAGTCCATTACTCTAAAGTATTTTGGATTATTCTCTCGGAATGTTTTAGAAGTTTAAAGTTTTCAGACAGCACCAATCTCTTTTGACTAGACACTTAAATGGATACTGCAGACGTATGACTTTTACAGAAGGAGTCGAAAATTATCATCCTGTTAGTGTATAGTGTATTTTGAAAACTGTGATTTGTATTAATACTCGTACTTACACAAGAATTTCTCAAATTTATCTTCTAAAAGATCAAAATATTTTCACTTTGCTTCACTCATAAGATTTTCTTTCGGGAACTTACTCTAATTCACTAACTGAATTAAGAAAATAGAAAAAATGACCACAGAGAATTATTTTTGTTGAAATATTTCACAAAAAATATAATTTTGTTATGACTTTATGAGGTTTACAATTTTAAACCACGGTCTATACTGAAAGGAATTCTCTACAAATAGCTTTCAACACTGTATAGAAAACCTAAAGAACCATGTTAATCACTATAAGACAGATGGTTTCTATTTAACCCGAAAGGATTAATATCTTATTGGTTTAAAAATCAACCGAAGAGCTCTTTCCCTAATTAACTACTGAAATAATACCATTTGGACTGTCAAATTCAGTAAAGGTTAATCATTTAATAAAACTATCTTGTTTTAAGACAATGAGGGGGGTAAAATTTTTACTTTAAAAACATTTTTTTATAACTCTAAAATTCCATTGTTCAAAAAGTGAACAGAACGTTCAAAGGTAGTGTTATCGCGGCGCTTCGTCCTCCTGTTGGCTGAGGTGGAAGTTACACTTTTTAAGGCTACACAGTAACCTAAAAATTTCATTTGTACCGAAAAATTTTTTTGCATGTTTTGATGGCCCATATCATTGAGATGCTTGCCACAAAATTTCAGATCTGTTAGCAAATTAGTTTTTAAGATATTTGAAGTTTTATGAGCTATGGTTTTGGTTTCGGTTTCCTTTTAAAACATTTTTTCACACTTATAAGTTGAATTAATTAAAAATATTTTTAAGCTTTTAGTTTGAAATGGTTATTAATTCCAATTTTCATTACTAAAATCATTTCTGCTTAAATATGTTTTGAGTTTTTTTGAGTTCTCTCATAATTAATTAATAAAAATTTATTTCATGGCCAATTTTTGCTTTTAAAAAAGTTTATATAACTTAAAAGCTTTATCGTTAATTTTTTCCTGTAGAGCAGTGCTTCTCAAACTTTCACTACTGGCGCCCCCCTTTTCGATCACGATTTTATCGCGCCCCCCTTATACATTAATAATGTACTGAATGCAATAATAATGCACTTTGACGCTAAAGCAACGATCTTTATTATAAACCGTACAAATTCATGACATAAGTATTAAATTTTGTATGCTACTTTTAAGTAATAAATAAATAAATAAAATAATAGGATAATTATTATGTTATTTTTCCTTTCTCTAATTTTGAAATTGAACATATTGAAAAATGTGGTAGCTGCTTAGAAGACAAAATATACATACCTGCTAAATATAGAAAATGAACTCAGAGGGTGAATTTATTATCATAAGCATTTTTCTTATAAAAACTTTGCTTTGAAAGACAAGCCCATGGAAGTCATTAATACTTATTAAATCTGTTCTTAATTTAGGATTAATTAATTAGTTATAAAATACTCTGTGCAACACTGATACATTAAAACTATACCGGCTGAAGTGCTCGCTCTGTGCACGAGTTCATTTATAAGAAAATAAAACATTATTGATATAATAGCTGAATTGTAAGGAGTGCAACGGCAAATACTGACAGTATTTACAAAAATGTAAAAATGATTTTTTTAAATGACTGCTCAAATTATAATTAGTTTTAAGTGAATGGTAATTTTAAGCTCACAGAATTAGCATTTATATTTAATGTTAAATAATGAATTATAATATAAAATGCCGATGAAGAATAACTGTATTATTTTTAATATTTAAAGCGAAAAGACTTCAACATGTTTTAATCCCGGAGCAGGCACGCACACGATACGGTCGAGTGGGGTTATTGAGTCACCCCAATCCTCTTTTTCTTTATAATTATTTTATTGTACACGATACAAATCGTCATTCATTCCAGCGAATAATTTAATTAAGAGAAAGTAAACTTACCTACTTTCAAGAACTTTTCAATTTTTCTTAGGTAACAAATAAACAGTTTTGCCAGAATTAACGATTTCGTAATCTGTGCGTCCCGCGCGACCACTTCCGGGTAAAAAGTGTATTCATTATGATTATATGAATTTATGTAAAACGTTTTTCGCGGTATGCTTCATATGTATAGAAAACTCGTAAAAATAAGTGTTGGCCAAGTAATCGCTCTAAGTGTGTGTGTGTTCTCCGTGTTTTTCCAAATATCATAAAAGTCTTTTGCATGCAAAAAGCCTATCAGAGAAATACATTACTTACAACTTCCCTATATAAATGAGAAACAAACACATAAGACAGAAGTCATAACTAACTGTACCAATAACTTAGAAGGTTAAACAGATTACAGCTATAATGTGCAGTATTTCAAAAATAATGACAGTAATGAATTTTTTATGTTCCTAAATTTTTCGATTCTGCGTCTGGGGTTTGTTTTTCTCTGAAAGAGTTGTATGTTAGGTTTAAACATAAAGCGTAATAAAAAAATCTCTCATCATGGGATTACAGCAAATCAAATAAAAGTTTTTTTATTTGGTTATAGGATCAAAGTTAGCTAATTAGGTATTAAAGAAGTTTTTTTTTTGATGACTTAATGTTGCGCGCGCGCGCCTATAAATTATATTAGAGTAAAAGTGCATTTTTTAATATGTCTGAAAGTATTTTGTTTTAATTCATTCAGTAAATTAATTATTTTAAAATCTTTTACTTTCGATATGCTCGTACTCCCTCGTAGGGGTTATCGCGCCCCCGCAGGGGGGTGCACCCCACAGTTTGAGAAACATTGTGTTAATGACATCCCATCACACCCCGCGCACAATGATTAATCTTTACGCAGATGACACCACGATTTCTGCCACCTACAGAAACATAAAATCTGTTTCAATAGCTCTAAACAAACACTGGCCCTACTAGAAAACTACTTCAATAAATGGAAAATAAAGATTAATGTGGATAAAACCGTAGTGGTTTTATTCACAAAAATTGCAAAAAATCACACCACCCACCATATATTCCACATCACTACGTTGGTCTCAAACCACTAAGTACCTTGGTGTAATATTTGATAAAACGCTCACTTGGAAACACCACATTCTACACGCGCGAGGTAAAACCCGAATCGCGTTAAGACAAATTTACCCCTAATTAACCGGAATTCCGATATGTACCTTTACAACAAGTTACTTCTACACAGCCGTTTTGCGATCAATTCTGAGTTACGCTTGTCCTGTGTGGGCTATGCTGTGAAAACGAATATCAAAAATTTTAGAAATTGCACAAAATTCAATTACTAGATGCATTGTACGAGCTTGCATGTTTAATTCAAACGCTAATATTTTTAGAGCAACTAAAATTACCTCCTTTAAAAATTCATCCAGACCCTCGCCAAAAATTCTTTGATGATCTCCCAACATTAATAATCCCAATATCGCAAATCTTGAAAAATACACCCCCTGAATCGACATAAGAGACCTAGGAGAATTCTCCTAGACACTATAATCCACCCTAGTTATATTTCTTTTTTCATTCACCGTTTCGGTGAATGAACCCAATTGCTAAAATTTCCTTTTCAAAATTATTTTTATTCAACTCTAACTTAAATTTGCTGCACCCAAACAGGCAAGCTCCCAAAACTTTACCCCTGTAAATTCTTAACCCAACCCCTGCACAGCAAGTTAAGAGGTTTCTCACTTGCTAGTATCATCCAATAGAAGTGCTTCCTCTCCACTTACAGAACTGCGATCCACAATCTAACTGACAGAACAACAACTTGAGTGCTCGACAGCTTCTGCTCCCACCAAGTGCTGACGTCACATAGATGACACGAGACCAACATCAGACGCCGACATCGTAAATCTTCCCCTGCCCTGGAAAACACACTGCTTCCCTGAGAGTCCATGCAGACAGATCAGGCTCCGACATAAATCATCAGGACTGACAACTGAACCGCAGGACTCCCAAAGATGATCTTGCATCAATTAGACTCAGTATGAACAATATTAGACATAATTGAACAATATTTGATGTAATAGACTCTATTTTTCAGGGACTTTCTCATCCGTTTTTCCACATTAACCCTCTGAGTGGATGACCCGCTAATTAAATTTCACTTCGAAAGCGGTCTACTTTTCAAAGCTAGCGGTAG
>BMAU01016510.1:0-99314 GCA_019973935.1 Trichonephila clavipes
GGTGAAATTACGCTATAAACGAATGCTTCGTCTACAATTTAATAAAAATACTGAACAGCCAATAAAATCAAATAAACCGATTAAAAGGAGTCCTGACTTAAGGAGCATTGACTCTTCTTGCCTGAAGAAAGTGAACGCTAATGGATTCAAGTATATAATCTCAAAGCACTTAATTTAAAATAAATGAAACTACTTTCTTCTATGAGAATAGCAAATACTTGAATACTTCTTGGCGAATAACAAGAACTTCTTCTGAACCCCAAAAGGACTTTTAAAAATAAGTTATTTCTGCGCAATTAATGCAAAATACTTACGTTTCATTTCAAATGACATTTTTTTTTCTGTCTGTGAATGGTATAAACATTTTGAAAAGTATATGTAGCGTTGTTAGACAGCGAACTGTCTGACAATAATAATGCTGAAGTGCGAATGACACGTTTGAGACACTAATACAAAAAGTAGACACGAAAGGAAGAGTAAAACAATGCTTGTGTTGAAAATTGTTTTTCTCTCTTTATAGTAATGGTTACAATTGTTATATATATATATATAATCAAAATTATGTGCCCGAATATTCCGCTTTTATTATTGCATTTTAATTTTTCGATTATATTCTAAGAAATTCTTTTTTGTACACTGAAAATACCTAAGAAGTAGAAATACGGTGAAAATCGCTTAACATGAAACTAAGGTGACAGAAATATTTTTTCGTGTTAAAAGAATCTTGTATTAAAGAACATTGCAAGAAAAAAGTATATATTTATCAAAATTAAGTTTATTAGAGTACATTTGATTTGCATAGAAATGCATATAAGCATGTATTTATTAAAAATAAATGAAACAAAAACATTCACAATAAATTAATGTATGTATGATAGAAGTTTCTTTTTTAAAAACAAAAGATTTATTGAATTTTTGGAAAATAAACTGATATTTTTCTTTGCATTGTCTTTTTTAGCATCAAATTGTCAACAAATTGTTCGGTGTTGTCCATTTTGTTATTCATTACACCATTGAGCGTCTAAATAACTGTACATACTTTTTATGATGTTTCTCACTTCGAATGACATTGGGACAACAGCTGCATTATTTATTTCATTTTCTTCATCGGAATTTGCATCAACTATACTTTTTGAGCTTTAAGTAAACTACAAAATGTATTTGTCTGCCTTTATTGGGGGATGTACACACATTATTAACTACTGCAACTAATTCTTCCGTTGATCCAGTCCAATAATACAGAAACTTGCTCAGACTTCTATCTCTCGGTGGATGCTTTCCGTAATTCTTTCATTATCAGAAAGGAAATCTTTTCGTGTTAAGTGATTTTCATTTCGTGTTAAGAGAACAAAAGTGATTGCAGAAACATAGTAGTTTGTCGAGGGGTTTGTATTATTTCGTATTAACCTATCTTTCGTCTTAAGCGTTTTCGTGTTAAGGTATCCGACTACGTTTGGAACCACGATTTTAAAAAAGTGCCTAAATGGATAATTTTCATGATATTTAGTGTCACTCAGATTAAAATATATGCATAAAGTTGTTTTAAGGAGATTTGGACAAAAAACATCACTTAAATATAATATTTTAGTAAAAAATTAACTTAGAATAATCTTTTTTCCAAATGTTCTCCTTTTGTGAAAAATGGCTCTATTATAATAATATTTTGCCTGAATATAGCTCAGACCTCTCTACAGAGGTTCAACTAGAATTTTTGAAACATTCACATTGTTTTCAGAGTTACCACCAATTGAAATAATTATTGGCCTTTTTTTCTAAAAATTGCTCCCCTCTGTTGTCGTAAAATATGAATAAACCCACTTCTGAGTTATATATTTCAAAAATTCTAGCTGAGCCTCTGTAGAGAGGGTCTGAGCTATATACAGACAAAATATTATTATAACAGAAGCATTTTTCTCAAAATGAGAACATATGGAAAAAAGATTATTCTAAATTAATTTTTTGCCAAAATATTATATTAAAATAAATTTTTTTGTCAAAATGTCCTTAAAACAATTTTATGAATATATTCTAATCTAAGTAACACTAAATATCATGAAAATTATCCATTTGTGTGCTTTGTAAAATCACGGTTCCGAATGTAGTCGGATACCTTAACCCAGTGTTTCTCATGCCCCCTTGGGGGCATGATAACCCTACGATGGGGGCGCGAGCTTATTGGAAAACCGAAGACACAAAATATTATTTTAAAAAATTATTAACTTACTGAAAGTAAACAAACAAAATACATTTAGGCATAATAAAAAAAATAAACATTTCTACTGAAATAAGACACTTAAAAATTTATAAGTACTGCGCAATGTTTTTTATAATTAATTTAACAATACTAAGTAACGAACAAGTTTATTAATTAGCAGTGCCCCGGTGGGTTTCTGATATCAAAATTTAATGCAAAAATTAACACTTATCGTGATAATTTGTTCGGTTTGTAATTAATCCCTCGAATGCCGATTAAAATGTACGCAATCTCGCCCAATGCCTTCGTTTAACATGTAGACGAGCGTATGTGATGTATTAGGAATGAAGGGGGGAATAGAAAAGGAATAAATAAGCAAATCCTTTGAAATAAGTTAATCCTCCGCAAACACTTTCCAGCTGATTTTATTGCATTCTAAAGCCTTCGAAATAATTTTACGGAGGGTGGTTCAAAGAAAATATCGCACTTAGGATTTTTTATATATACGTCCGGGACAATCAGTGCACTGGTTGAGCTAGACGTTTATATACGCCGGTGGCATTTAAGAGGTTAATGTTGTGTTGAAGGTTTAGCGTCAAAGTATAGTATTGATCAATTCAATTTATTGTCATCGCATGGAGGAGGGGAGGGAGCGTGGTGAAAATTGGGTCGCTAACGTAGAAAGTTTGAGAAGCACTTTGTTAACCGATATTTTGCGTTTTCGCTTTAAACGTATTTCACTGTAATTATATTAGTTATAAAATTAGTAATACGGTATTTATAACAACACATTAAAGACTAATTCGTTTGAGTGAAAAACTGCAAACGCAGAAATGTATTTACTTTGGTATCCTATTTTAAGCACACATGGAAATTCTGTTCCTTTCAGATATTTAAAATTGATCAATGGTTCATTCAGATATATAATGAGATCCATCTTTTTAGTTTCAAGCAATTAGAACATTAAGGGTTAGTTAAGTTAAACATTAACATTTTTTTTCATAAATTGCTTCCTTAACATGCCCTGAATACAGTGGCAAAGCGTTTTTTAAAATTTTAAGTCATTATAAAGAAGCAGGTGTTAGAAGAGTAGCTTATCGGAGCGCTAAGTTAATATTTTCATTGTTTTAAACGGACATTAACTATTTTTAAACGCGTTTTTCTCAAAACTGTGTGTTTTTCTAACTTTCTTCCATGATATCTCAAGAACGGTTCAACCGAATTATTTTAAATTTGTAGGGTAGACTCAGCACAGATATACACACCAAATGAACTACAATTATTGCAAATTTCAAAATATTTCTATTTTTTATAACAAAAACATAACAAAAATCCCCCATGAAATTCGAAACTTTTTCTTCAGAGGTCTATTAAAAGTTCAACTTTTGATATTTTCAATTGAGTATAGTCCAATCTGTACATTTAAGTTTGTAAATTAAAACGTCATTATTTTTTTTAATTTAAGGTAAGCCAAGCAGCCGAAATCGTGGAGGAAGTGAGCGTCCATTTTTTGAAGTGGGGGTGTTCAGAGCGCTATAACTCACGTTCAATTGGATATCTTTGGCTAAACATTTATATACATATTTTTAAAATACATATAAATACATGAAAAAAAAACTAAAAGTTCGATCTTTTTACAGGTCGTCAAAAAATTTTCCTTAAGAATGTTTAAAAAATAGGCTGTCGCATATGTGAACCCTTAAGGTAAGGTGGTAGTGTGAACTTCATCGCTTGATTGCTACGCGCTATTAGTACTCGTATTTTTATCGTTTGGTGGATTTTATGGTAGATTACTTAATAATGTCGAATTGGAACGAAATGTTTGTCGTTTACATTTTATTCACGTATCCCTTTAATTTCTATTAGCTATTTTACTTAACGAAATATGCGAATAATTTTTTTAAAAAAACTTGTCAATTCGCTTAGTTTTGTACAAATGTACTTATTATTCATTTCTTCTCATATAGTTAACAAATAATTTTGGTGTTTCATTTAATTATAGTTAAATTTAAGTACTTTCGTATACTTATTTTGAATCGTAAAATGAAATTTATCAAAACATGAAATTCGCACACTCTAATATCTGATATCTTTAAAAATAATAATATTTAGGATCATGTATTTGTTCAAATCCAGTTTTATCAATGTTTTGGAAATTATTATAGAGTCATAAAATATATATTTTTTAAATTTCAGATTGTTTGGCAATTATTTTCCCATTTGTGTTTTTATAATTATGCTGATACAATTTTTGTAATGAAATATTCTTTAAAAATGTATTATTTTAATCCCTCTTTTAAAAGAAAAACTTGCATAAAATTATTTTAAATATTGCCTCGAAACTTTGCTTTAAAATATTTGAAATTGAATGCTAACTAAGGAAATATTTTTATCTTTTATAATATTACTAAAATTTCAAGCATTGCATTTGTCCATAAAAAGTATCACAGTAAAAATTATTTAATATTTTTCCTTTGGAAATTCTCGGAATATTACAATAAATACTCCAAAATACAAATTTTATGTTTCTAAAAAGTAACCTAAGTGTCAAAATAAAATATCGAATAACCTCCGAAATGGATATATGTATTTCCTGGTTTATTTAATTATATGTTAAAATTAATTAAACTGGTTTTGTTCACGGTCCGTATGAAATATAATATTCTCTATAAATAACTAAATGCTTATTGTTAATATTTATTCTGATTATTTTGAAATTGTCTTTTTAAAAAACTATAAATAATAAATGGGATTTGTAAGAAATGTTTTACGCAGAACTGTTTTGAACGTAATTCAAAATGAATCAAGCATATTAAATGTAATAATCATGGTATGCATTCTCGAAACAGTGTTTCCTGTTTAATATTTAATTACATTTCAAAACTCTAATAATTGGACTACTATCCTGAACATTTATAAAAAAATATATTAACATGCTTCTTTATTTAGCATTTTGTAAAGCTAATTATAATTTTTAAACATATAATAAATGTGATACATATTATAACAAAATTTCTTTTACTAAACATTAAAACACGGAAATATCAAACGATAAATTAATAATAATTAAATTCCGCGAAAAATATCTCACGGATCACAAACAATTTATTATAATTCCGCAGGAAATTCAAAGAAAAAGGAATTTTATGAATGGAATTCTTTCGAGCTAATTAAAGGTAATTACAAACTAAAATCTCACCAGAAACTGTCTAAAAAATTATTATTAAGCTGAATTTTTGATATAATTAACCAATTCAGATTACATATCTAGATGAATTTTAATAGCTAGTAAACAATTTTTACGCCTTTGATTAAGTTATCTTTTATTCATGAAAAATAAAAATGTATTGACATATTTAAATTATTTGATCAGGGATTAATTCAAATATTTTCCTGATAAAGCCCCTAAGTTATTTACAGAATTCCAGCGATTAAATACATCTTCATTTAATTAATAACATATGCGTAATATTTAATTCAAGCTTAGGCAAATATTGATTTATTACTTGACTCGAGAACGACCATTAATTTGACAGATAGCAATGCACTTTAAAAAGGCTCGTGCTTAATTTTAATGTGACATTGACTCGCCACAATTAATAGATGCTTAAAGATCTTATAATTAAGGAATGCATATTAGATAGATTTTTTTTTCTTATCTTAAACAAGTAATAAACATTTTTCTTAAGTTAATTTCTATTTTGAATGGATGCATAGAAAAAGATATATATAGTATAATAAAATAAAAGGGAAAAGGTTCTAAATCCTTCAGTGCCTAAGAAGAGAGAAATTGGAGTTCATAAGACACAACAATGTAGATACAAAAAGATTTTGGATTAAATTTTAGACCTATTATGATTTCTAATGCTGTCACTGAATTAGGCTATCGATTTAGGGTTAAGCAAGCTTTATGGATCCACCTTCTCCGTACAGAAGAAATTTTCAACATAATAGAAAAAAAGAAAAATAGAGCCATGTTGAAAAGTGTGAAGTCTGTTTCTAACACGTGGATGAAAAACCTGAGAAAATAGTAAAATGAAATTATGAAAAGAGAACATTAACGTATCTCTCTAGGAGATGAATTTTTAGAAAACTTTCTATGGAAAAATCAGGATAAAACTTACATGTAATAATAACCCCCCACCCCACATGAAAATCTAATAGCAATTCTCAACGCTAAGGTGTAACGCTAATAACAATTCTCACCGCACAAAATGGTGTTAAGATTGAAATATCAACGAAAAAACGACGAAAAAAGCCGTGGTACTACTTAGATAGTTATTTTGCAATTAAACAAATCACAAAGTTATTTTAAAATAAACTAAACATAAGAAATTTTAAATAAATTAATGAACAAAGTTAAGAACAGTTGATATAAAAAAGAAATATATTTAAAAATAAATTTACATGGATAATTATATTATAGATAGTAATAACTAAGTACTTAAGATATTTTAGTTATTTTAAAAATAAACTAAAATAAGAAATTTTAAATAAAATATTGAACTAAGTTAAAAATAGATTTAATATGAAATAGAAATATATTTAAAAATAAATTTACTTGGATAATTGTATTTTAAACAAATATTGCAAAATTTCAAAAAATTACGATATTTTAATACCTTATCAGTAACAAAATCATTGTTTCTTTTTATAAAATTTAAGATAATATTTCTAACTATTGATAGGTGTAAGTTACTACCATAGAAGGCCATTTTTATAATGTTAAAATCAAATGAGTCTCTTTTATCAAAAATATTACTAATTAGCAAATTATTCTTAACGTTTAATGGAAGGTCCAAGAAGTTAGCTGACTCATTATTATTACTAGTTTTTAATAATTCTAAATATTGGGAATAATAATTAAAGCTAATAATTAAAGTCTACTATATTAATAAATATAATACAGCCATCTATGTATCTATAAAAATAACAAGTTTCGTAACTAATACTATCATTATCATAAAAATGCAAGTAAATATTAGCTAAACAGTTACTAGCTGGTCCCCTTTAAGGTAAACCTTTGATTTGCTGATAATAAGCGTTATATACACTGAAAAAAGAATGATTTGTCTGCATTGTTGTAACAATGAACACCCAGTTAGGCTAGTTTGGCTGAAAAATAGGTTTTCGACGCCAACGTTAATAGTTACATTGTTACAACAATGGTGACGAATCTAAGTTGGCGTTGAAATCCGGTAATTAATTGAATTAATTAAATTTAATTAATGAATTAACATTTTAAAAAAACTATTAACATCAAGAGAGAGAGAGTGTCATCTACTACAAGCTTAAACAATTTATTTGAACTTGACCGGATGAATAGAAAGTAAAGAGTGTTTTTTTTTTCAGGTATAGAAGTTTAAGTTGGTATTACTTTCCAAGATGGCGACCGATTTAACAGCTGTCAAGTGATTTATTCTCAGTTTGGTTTGGCAATTCATCAAAACGATCATCAAGCAAGGCGTAGATTCGTCGAATGGGCCCAAAAGAGATTGCCGTTGTTCCCGATTTTCATAAGCGAATTTTATTTAGCGATGAAGTGCACTTCTGGTTGAATGGCTACGTCAAAAAACAAAACTGCCGCATTTGGAGTGAAGCTAATCCACAAGTGTATGTCGAAACACCGTTACATCCAGAAAAACTGACTGTTTGGTGCGCTTTATGGGCTGGTGGAATCATTGGTCCGTACTTCTTCAAAAACGATGAAGGCTACAACGTTACAGTCAATGGTGATCGGTATAGAGCCATGATTACTAACCTTTTCATTCCTGAATTGAACAATCATGATGCCCAGGAGCTGTAGTTCCAACAAGAAGGCGCAACAAGTCACACAGCTCGTGCCACAATCAATTTATTGAAAGACACGTTTGGTGACCGCCTAATTTCACGTTTTGGACCTGTGAATTGGCCTCCAAGATCTTGTGATTTAACACCGCTAGACTATTTTCTGTGGGGCTATGTAAAGTCATTGGTCTATGCGGATAAGCCACAAACGCTTGACCATTTGGAAGACAACATTCGCCGTGTTATTGCCGATATATGGCCACAAAGGTTGGAAAAAGTCATCGAAAATTGGACGTCCAGATTGGACTACATCCGAGCCAGCCGTGGCAGTCCTATGCCAGAAATCATATTTAAAATGTAATGCACAAGATTATCTTTCGAATAAAAAAATTCATTTCAATCGAATAATACATCGTTGTTTTGTTGCAATTTAAAGTTCTATACCTCTAAAAAAACACCCTTTACTTTTCATTTACATTCATATTCATTTTCTAATCTAAGTGACACTAAATATCATAAGCATTATCCATTTATAGGCTTTTGCAAAATCACAATTCTGAACGTAGTCGAATACCTTAAGAAAGAGAAGACGTCGTTGAATTCTTTTTTATTGACAAGATTTTCCTATTTGTGAAATTTAAATTGACAAAGGATGAATTTTGTTTGAGTGAGTGAATATTGACGTCGCACTTTTCAGCTACAAGAGGGCTTTTGGCGACGAACCACGTCATTTTGAACCATGGTCAAGTGACATGGACACCTGAGCTGGCACCTCTCTCCTAACTACCACACCACACCAAGGGAGGACGTTTTAACTCTTGAAAGATTTAAGGGGCATCGCTACCCTTACACGACGGGTCTTTTAGTGGTACTGGGCTCGAACTCATTACATGCCTGCCATGATTCGATACCTGGACGACTGGGCCACCACAGCCCTCATGTTTAATGTCTTACCATCAGCTCCAGGCGATCAGCATCTCAGCTTTCTTTCTTCTAAATTCTATTCTACCATTCTACCACGCGAATACTAAAGCTCTATTATATATCTATTAACTAAGTTGCATATCGTGGTTTCTTTTTGAGGGGATTGGATATGAAATAACTCATTTTTGGCTCCAAAAATTCCCCAAGAGGATTAGTGTCCGATAAAGCCCCATTACAACATATAAACAATAACCCCATTCCACAGATAAGAAATAAATAACACAGAATATATTATTATGGCTAAACATATACATCAGCTGAACGGGAAGCGGAGAGTGAGTAATCGAGTTGTGTAGCGCTCAAACAAAAGACGAATCAACGATATTTGAAAATCGGGTTCACTTAAGTCGAGGTATTACTGTACTCCCAACGAGGAATTTAGCTGTGCAGAGTTTGAGCCTTAATTTTGGGATAGACCTGTGTAGACTATATAGCAGAAAAATTATTCTTTTAGTAGTGCAAAAAGTAATTTTTTCTAAATATTTATAAATATGAAACACGCCTTCAAAGTTGATAAATAAAACAATTAATTAATCTGCTTGGAATCTGGTATTATTTTGAAATTTTTGAATGGAGAATTGCATAAACGTCGCTATTCTTAATTTTTAATTTTCTTTTGTATCAATTAAACTCTTTTAGAACTCTGTATTTTGTAAAATAAAATATACATATACATTAATCCAACGGAAAGGACTTTTAATGTAAGAAACAACATTTGTTTCTAAGAATAATGTTTCAAAAATTGAATAATTTTTTTCTTTTTAAAACCAATATAAAATTCTTTTTCTTTTTTTGTAAATGCATCTTTTTTAATTTTCAACACTACAGTATATAACTAAAAAAATGGCAAAAAAAAGGAATTAAAATAACCAACCCCAAATTTTTTTTCTACAAAAAATGTATGTAACAAAGAAATCAATATTCTTAGGATAATAGGAGAAAAATGTTATGAAGGAGCTGTGATAATAGCACGGAATTTACTCAAAATGAAATTTTTTGCCAGAACAATTCGGTTGAAAGGAAATTATTATCATCAATTAAAGAATTTTCTTCAGTCGACAAGTTTTTTAAACAAAAACAAGTTTCAAAGCAATAAAACATTCTTACAACTAATAAAAAGTACCAAATAATTTTTTTTCCTTTATTTTAATACATTTTTGTTACTTTTTAAGCAGTAGAATTTCTTTTAATAAGATTTATGACACCTCCATATGTTTGGCATCGTCAATTAATAAATCCAATTTAGCAAAAAGAAAATATCAAAGATATAAAACGTGCTTAAAATTATTAAAAATTCTTTTTTACTTTTCTAAGTTTTGAAATTTTTAAATATTGTTTGTGACACGACCAGGTGATTAGTATGTTTTATTTTTCTTTAAAAAAATGTCATTGTAAAGGGGAAAAACGATGAGCATAAATAGTTATTCAAGAACCCTGAATTCTTCCAATGATTGGAATTTTCAATATTTAGTCAAATAACAATGAAAAAGGAATATTTGTCAGCACGGCACATCGAATAAAGTTGTACAGCAGCATATGCTTTTAATAATTTTTTTACTTTAAATACTTTTACGAATGTATTTTTAGTTATAAACATGTTAAAAACACCAGATGCAACTGAAAAGGATAAAAAAAAATTGAAGAAAAACAGAAATTGAATTAGCAAAAAATAACAACAAATGATACTATTTTAGAAAACATAAGGTTTTTAAAAAATGTAAATAAATTTTAATTTGCCAACTAAACTTTTTTGAGACAAATGGGAATAAATCGATTTTTTGCTATGTATGTCGAGCCTATAACGGGTATTTTTTTAGAGATATAGAACTTTAAATTGCAATAAAACAACGACGTATTATTCGATTGACATGAATTCTTTTTGTTCAAAAGATAATCTTGTGGCATTACATTTTAAACGATCATCAAGCAAGGCGTAGATTCGTCGAATGGGCCCAAAACGAGATTGCCGTTGTTCCCGATTTTCATAAGCGAATTTTGTTTAGCGATGAAGCGCACTTCTGGTTGAATGGCTACGTCAACAAACAAAACTGCCGCATTTGGAGTGAAGCTAATCCACAAGTGTATGTCGAAACACCGTTACATCGAGAAAAACTGACTGTTTGGTGCGCTTTATGGGCTGGTGGAATCCTTCTTCAAAAACGATGAAGGCCACAACGTTACAGTCAATGGTGATAGGTATAGAGCCATGATTATTAACTTTTTCATTCTTGAATTGAACAATCATGATGTCCAGGAGCTGTGGTTCTAACAAGACGGCGTAACATGTCACACAGCTCGTGCCACAATCGATTTATTGAAAGACACGTTTGGTGACTGCCTAATTTCACGTTTTGGACCTGTGAATTGGCCTCCAAGATCTTGTGATTTAACACCGCTAGACTATTTTCTGTGGGGCTATGTAAAGTCATTGGTCTACGCGGATAAGCCACAAACGCTTGACCCTTTGGAAGACAATATTCGCCTTGTTATTGCCGATATACGGCCACAAATGTTGGAAAAAGTCATCGAAAATTGGACGTCTAGATTGCACTACATGCTTGGCCAGCCGTGGCAGTCCTATGCCAGAAATCATATTTAAAATGTTATGCCACAATATTATATTTCGAATAAAAAACGTTCATGTCAATCGAATAACACATCGTTGTTTTATTGCAATTTAAAATTCTATACTTCTAAAAAAACACCCTTTACAAAATTCAATTTCTTAAATCTTACCCTGTCAGAACATATAGTTAAAATCTTTAAAAACTTAGATCTAACCTAGAATGTTTCAAAAGGCATCTTTGACAGAGAAGTTATGTTGTAATTTAGAAATTTAATCAAATACTTTTTTATTTGCGAAGTTTATAATATATACAAGGCAAAAAAAAATATTTGTTCTTTTTTTTTATTTTAAATAAAATTCACAGATTTTAGAAAAATGTCAAATTTTAAACTGGAAACTTTGTTATTATTCTTATGAAAACATATTAACTTCTTTTTTTTTTTGCTCATAAAAATAAGTTTCTGAGATCTCAAAAGATAATATCCCTTACCATAGGGCCTGGGTTTGGATCCCGGAGAAGGCATGAATCTTTATAAATGTATAGTGCCTGTGCGTCAATAGCCGTTGAGCCGCAAGTCCTGTGGTTAGGTTGATGAAAGGGAATGAGGAGTGGAAGGCCCCTGACTACCTCCAGGGTCTTTTCGCTCAAAATTGGAGTAGAACCGAGGTAATTCGTATTGTTACCTGTTTGTGTTCAAAGCTATGGCTAACGACAAACGCACTTCTAGCCCTTTGCCGCGATTAATTTGTGGGCCTCGTTTTGACACCGCCAGACAGATGGCATTAGCACAGGGCTTCTCAAAGTTTGAAGGTTTGCAACCCAATATTCCATCATAATTTTCATCGCGCCCCCTCCATATAATGACAATGTATGGAATTCAATAATACTATACTTTGACGATAAAACTACAATACGGATTAAACCTCTCAAGTGCCATCGGCGTATATAAACGTCAATCTCACCCAAAGTGTTAATTGTCCAGGACGTATATATACGTCTTTCCGAAGTACGATCTTGTCTGTGCGCTGCTATCCATACAATTATTCCAAAGGCTTTTAAATGCAAAAAAGGGGACCTTTATAGTGTTTGCGAAGTATTTAATTATTTCTCTCTCAGATGATTTGCTGATTTATTCGTTTCCGGTGGCATCGGGGAGCGAATCTCGTAACTTTTAATCGGCAGTTAAGGAATTAATTATCAAGATAAGTGTTATAAATAATCAAGATAAGGGTTACTTTTAGTGACAAAGCTCATCGATAGTTATTTTGTTCTTAACTTAGTATTGTTAAATTGCTTCTAAAAATACATTAAGCAGTTATTATACATTATGCATTACTAATACACTTATAAGTGTATTATATCAGTGTAAAGGTATATTTTATTTTTTATTATGTCAGAATGTATTTTGTTTATTTATTTCTGTGAATTAATAATTTTTATAAATAATCTTCGGTTTTCGACTTTTCAATATGCTCGCCCCCCTCGTAGTGTTATCACGCCCCCTAGAGGGGCGTGCTCCACAGTTTGAGAAACACTGCATTAGCAACAACAGCTAACTTCAAAATGTTAAGTTATGTAATTTAAATTGCTTTTTTATTGTGATTTATAAAGAAAAAAAACAAGGACATGGATTATGTATCTAAAAAATATCAAATATATTAAACTAATTTTCATAAAAATAACATTTTAAAATACTTAAATTATATTTCATATTTGAAAGGGATTTTTTTTAAAAAGTCTTTGGGGCAGTGTGTTTGATTTTATCTAACCGATTTCGTTCTTAACTGTTTGATAATTTTAGTTTTTATTCTAAAATAAATATATTTAAAAATTTAATGTAACCTTCGACAAAAGTTATATATTCTAATATAAGTGTTGTCAGAATATGAGGTTTGATCTAATTTTTTGTGTCATTTTGTATCAGCTTAATTATTCTATTTTTTGAATCTATTTTCTTTGTCCCAGAGATCAGCGTTCATTTTTCGACCTTACGGCAGGTCTCTTGGAATTGAAGTGAATTCAACCTTTTATTTTTCCTTTATGTTTTCTTGCTAAACCAACTGACAGGGTTGATTAGCATAACAGAGACTAAGAGAGGTTAATTTCAGCTTGGGTGTAAGTGAGAGATTGTAACATAAAGATGTTGCCTAAATAAAAAGTGGACATATGTAGTTGCGTTAGAATGAGTGAAGCTACAGCAGAGCCATCAAACAGGGACACGAAAGGAAGGAAGTGTGCATCACATACTATGTTTAAGAGTGAAACCTATTAGTGGTAGGGATTGCAATATCGGACCATAAGTCCAAAACCGTTATTTGTTATTTTTTAGATTTTAATACCGGGATACCGGTTTTAGTACCGGTAGTAGAAATTTTTGAAAAAGAAAGAAAACACAGGTGTTTTTTTGTTTCATTTGCCAGTTTTATTAGAGAGTGTAAATATCACAAAAAAATGTGTAACTTATAAATTATAGCTGTATATAAAGAATCACGAAAAAGAAAAGGAACATCTTATTTACTCTGGTCCACCATATTCTTTTCATCTTATAAATAATGAAACCAAATTGAAGTATTATAAACTGACTTTTTATGTCCTTTAAAGTTATGCTTATTAATTATTATGGCTTATTATTTATGAGTATATATCTAACGCATTTGAAAAATATTTTGAACCCTAAAGTATGATATGCAAATACAATGTGAATAATAAACTCAACACTATAAAAAATATCGAACTATTACACACTTCGTTCACAACCACAACCTTATTTTCACAGACATGAATATCAGACTACGAATCCTGCGCGTGTGCAGTATCGCTCTGAGCTGTAATAGGGTAGTTATGGCCCACCTCCTAAGGTGATTCTCTTGATTGTGCAGTCCAACTTTATATCCACAGTCTAATTAATTTCGCCGGTTAGGGAGACACAAAAACAAAAAAGTATACTATTTTGCTATGTTAGCGATTCCTGAACATATAATGGAAACAAGTAAAAAAAAATTCTAGTATTCGGTACCCCGGTATTGCAATCCCTAGTTAGTGGTAGAGGGAATCAACCGAAAGTAAGATCGTGCATGTAAGGATCCGTTCAGATCAGAACAACGTACGGTTGTAAGTTTTCTGATTGTAAGAGGGGATTTTATTGCGGATGTATCGAAGAACAGTGGTAGTCTATGGTGAGCACTGCTTAGGTCAAATGTTTTGGAACTGCTGGTGTAAGAGTTTTTCAGAAGGGCAGCAAACGATATCGGATCTCAATGACAATGTCTGCGCACATGTCTTCCGTGCTTCCAAGGCAACTTAAAAATACTTTGGAAAATGCTAGAACAACCACCGTTCGGTCCAGATTTGTCACCTTTTAACTTCTAGGATTTTAGGACACTTCAGACAGTGTTACGTAACTATTTGTACTGTGAAGTGAAGGAAGCTAGGCAAGTCTTCTTCAAGAATCAACCACCTTCTTTCTAGAGTGAATAGGCTACAGAAACGATGGGAAATTTGTTACAACACCCAGATATATATATTTTTTAAAATTTTCAATAAAATAATTGTTTTTATTGAATTTGTACACTATTACTTTGGGCAACCTTTATATATCATAATTCTATTCTATAGTTGGCAGCGTTAGTAGTGATTCACTAAGTCTGGATTGTTGTTTAGATTTAATAATAGTTGTATTTTTGTTTGTAGTTCCTTTAATTTTATTTTACTAATTTCTGCTTTTCTCTTAAATTGAGATCTGCTACTATAGTTAATGTATAAAAGCAATTTTTTTCATTTTCTAATAGATATATCCTCAAACATGAACATTGAATCCTCAAATCCTACAAACGCATTTATGAATTGTAATTAACCCTTTATCTACCGACGGTACTTATAAATACCATTCCCTTTAAAATCAAATAGAATAACCACTTTTACGAATACTCTGATGATACTTAGTAGGAGACGAAACACAACTATCGTCTGTTGATAAAAAGCGATACTTTACACTTTCTGTAAACCCACTCAATCGTTGGATTCGGGATATTCTTCCATACTATTCCTGAAGCAAAAACGTATAAGAATATCTAACACGCACGATCGTGCGGGTTGGGTCTTAAAGGGACATATTACTAAAATAAAATTATGTAAAACTTTATTTATAATATATTACAATAACGGCTTAAACATTGTTCCTAAATTGAAAGGAAAGTTCATTTTTTTTTTATCAAAGCCTGATGTTAGAAATATCGATTAATCAGCACGACATGAAAATATTGATTGGCAGATTAAATATATTTTTTTCATAAATTCTTTATTAATTATATTTTTAGAATAGAACGGTTGGCATAAATTGTTTCAATATTTACAATTTGTAAAAATAATAGAATGCAGAAATAATTGCGTTATTTAATTGATGTGTGTGGATTTTAGACTTGTAAAACTTTTTAATTTTGTCTGTCATTCTACAAGTAACTCGTTATTCTGCTCATGTGTGTGAGTGGCTTCATATTTATACTGATGGTTCCCCTTTGGACTTCATCCATGGCGCTGGTGCTGGCGTTTTCTGTGTCCCATTTTCGTTTTAGCTATCATTCAACCGACTTTTATGGTGAAATCGAAGCCATCCATTTAGCTTTTCGCAGATTTCTACCCTCCCCACCCAATAAGGATATAAGTTTATTGGACTCTAGTTCTGTCCTACAGGCCCTGGTAAGTAACCTAGAAAAACAAAGTTCACGAGGTCAGAGCTGCAGGACGCTACTAAACAGAAATCAAACAAAGGTTGCTTTCCAATGGGAGCCATTCCATTGTGGAAATGAAATTTCCCCAATTCTTTGGGGTAATGAAATGACGGACCTTTTGGAAAAAAGAGGTACGGATATTCTCCAAAGGTCTTCCGAAGATCTACCTTTTCATTCTGCTAAGCCCAATATTAATAAGATCTATAAAAAATGCTTTCGGAATGCAGCTGATAGTGCCACTAAAAATAAACATTGGAGGGTGCTATTAAAACATCAGTGTGTCACGGACTCTACTCGGACATTTAAGAATTGAGACTGTATTGTAAAAAGGCATTGCAGAGCCTGTTCTTTAATGACCTGATGGTCAATAGCAAGGCATTTGATAATAAAATTTTACGCTCAACAGGTAACAAATATCTAGACAGGATTAAATGGGGAAGAATTTGTCTTTTTTAAGTGATATTCATGCATCTTAATATTACTGTTTTTCACATCCTAAGAGAATGCGTTTTAAAATTATTTGTCTTTTTGAAGTGAAACTTCTTTAGGTGCGAGAGTGAATGGGAAATTTGCCCAGTTTTGCGTTAAGGTGAAAAAACGAACGGAGGTAGTGAGTCCCTCCATCCCCCGAATCGTCGCCATGGTGAGGAGATAGAGAGCGGGAGGAAAATAGAGTGAAGGACACCACGTGACTTGAGTCATATCTGTGAAAAGTTGGATGATTGCCAAGGGGAAATTACATAATAGATATGGAGTGGAGTTTTTTGCTGTTTCGGATGAAAGGCGCTTATGTATTGGAGGTATTAAGTGGGTATCTTTGCTACTCGTAACGAACTCGCGTGGCGCATTTTCGTATTTTTTATTTCATAAACGTGCCGTTTTTAACGAATAAACGCACCCAAAATATTACCATTATATCCCTCTTCCCGTTACGGAAGTGCCTGGGGCATTGTGTATATGTCACTAACGTTCGCGCCAGAATCACCACTTATAGCGTTTTGTAAACAAACACAGTGACTTCTGCGAGTAATGCATTAAGTTCATATTATTAATATTCATTTCCGTTGAATTATAATCAATTCTAGTCAGAATGTCTGGAAAAAATCCAAAAAGAGGAAAAGAGTTTCGTGAAAAAAAAAAAGGAAAACTAGCAGCAAGTCCAGAGTCGAAAGTCTACATATCATCAGGTAGCCCTGTCGCATCAGTTATCCCCTTCATCCATAAAGTTTTAGTGCTGTACGCACCAGAAGCTACTGCAATTATTGGTTCCTATGATGGTTAAAAGCCTTTTAAGTTAACTGGAGACTTTAATGTTAATTTTTTTCAGAAGGAGCAAAGCCACTCATATTAAGTTTTAGAAACGGACACTGAATTTGACAATTAATACTGATTCCAGAGAAGGAATAACAAGATACGGAACCACGATTGATGAAGTTTTCTCACGTTTTCTTGATTGACTCCAATCGAGGATTTTTAAAAATCCTACTTCAGGTACCACGCACCTATTGTGCGTTTCTTGGAAAATGACGATGCAGAAAATTGAATAAAAATATTTCAATTTTCAAAATATTCAACTTGAATTTCATTTATTGTATGAATACAATAAATGAAATTCAAGTTTTATTTGATTAATGTAAGTTACCATAGCAGTTTAATATAATTATATCTTTTCCAGCATTTACGACCAAAGAAGTTTTACTTCTATCGCGTGGCTTTCCACGTTCTTTTTTTATTGAAGGAATGATTAAAATCTTAGAATTATATAGGAACTGTGCACAGTTCTAAAGTTTGCATTACTTTTTTTGACCTTTCCTTTTTCTAATACATAAAATGTTCAACAAGGATTCTTTTCACTTGATACGTTGCGCGGCTAAATTTTTATTTTACGTATCAAGCGATTCACGGATATTATTCAAATATCGATCAGCTGCTTGCTTGGACCTCGATGGAGATAACTGAAAGTATTATAAGGCTAATAAGTTTAAAGTGAGTGAGTTAATATTAACGTCGCACTGTTCAGCTACACGAGGGCTTTTGGCGACGGACCACGTAATTTTGAACCGTGGTCAAGTGACGTGGACGACACCTGAGCTGGCACCCCCTCTCCTAACTACCACACCACACCAACGGGAGGACGTTTCAGCTCTCGACAGATTTAACGTGCATCGCTGCCCTACACGGCGGGTCTTTAGTGGTACTGGGATCGAACTCATGACATGCCTGCCATGGTTGGATATCTTAACCAATGGGCTATCGCAGCCCTTTAATAAGTTTAAAAGAAGATTAATAAGAAATTTTGTTATGATTTTATTTTTAGGCTGTCTTATTAGCTTTATAAAAATACCAATGTTTATTTTTTTATTTTCTGTTCACTAGAACAAAAACTACAAGTGTCTTAGTACAAGCAGATGCTTTAACTTTACATAAGATGAGAGAGAGAGATATTTTCATTTTGGAAATATTTACGAGCGGGGTATTCTTGATGCTGTTAAGAAACAAGCCTGCTCTACTTAGATTGATATTGTAAGAGCTTATTTGAAATAATCTTCTCATGGAAATAATCTTCTCGTTAATAACTCAGTGGCTACAAATATAAACTGTTTACCCCATTTCTTGGTTATCTTTATATAAATTTTTATACAAGGTGTTCTTTCACATTATTCGAAGTTCTATTTTAAACAATCGAAGGCTTTTAAAATAAAAACATGGAAATTTTATCTGTGAAAGCTATCTATATATAAGCAGTCTCGAGTACAAACATAAAACAAAAAGGGAAATAATAGTTCTTAAAAATAGAAGGAAACTTAAGAAAATGAATGCTTGAAATGTAGTAATGGATCTATATTTAGTATCTGTGAATGCTTGTCTTGTTGAGTTCATCTAAGAGAAGAGTAGTAATATTTTAGGAACAATATAATATTACTTTTGCGTTTACCATTTTTTTAAAAAAGTGGGGATTAATGAAAGTGGTTGAATATGGCAAATGGGGAAACAGTCATTTTATAACATGCAAGCATTTTTCTTTGAATTTCGAGTCCAATACGTTATCAATATTTTGTATAGTTTAGAAAAGTATTGGCTAAAGAAAGTAAAAACTAAGATTTGGATCATGCTACGCTAATTTGATACTGAATTCTTTAAGACATTATATATAAAGAGTATGGGGTAACTTATATAAGAATATTTAAAAACAAGTAATATAAAAAAAATTAAGTCAATTCCTATTTCAATCAGCAAAGAAAATTTTTATTTTAGCTACTTTTTATTAAATAGTTACAAGTATATGTCATATGTATGTACATATGACAGAATCACAACATTAAATGCTAGTTAAGTTTTATTAATTATCATTAAAGTATCGTATTGTCATCCAAAACAATCGTGTATATAAAATTTTAGTTCAACTGAGTGCACGTGAGAAAAAGACCTTTCAAGTGTTGACACAAGTCACCAAAATGGTCGCTAAGTCACCAATGTAGCTGTATTAGTAATTCTTTTAATAAATAGTTTTAATCAATTAATTTTTATTAATTAGAATTAAAAGTTATTGTATTGTCGTCCAAAATAATCATCTATATAACATTTCAGCTCAATTGAGCTCTTTAAAATGTATTTTATTAACGGTTGAAAATTCCACCAAGATAAATAAATTAATAAACAAACAAATACATAAATACATATATAGAGAGTGTGACCTAATAGTAGGCATTGGAAAAAGACGAAATATATGTTTAATGACGAATCAATTTTATTTTTGGATTAACGACATTATATACAAGAAATACATTTTATCTTCAAGAAAAAAACCAAACGGATAACTACTTTAAAATTTGGCGTACAACCGTATACCGTGCACTTATACTTACAAGCTGCAATTTTTAATTTTTACATGTATTCGCCGTATACATCAAAGCACCACCTTTTTTTATGAAAAAACCTGAAATGTGTGTGTGTGTATGTGCGCAATGCTCTTATGTTTTGGAGTCTATTTTCCGAAGTATTATCTCAAACTTTAGAAAAAAATAGTTTACTTCTAGAGCTTCAATCTTTAAAGTTCATAGGGTATGTCACTTCTTTTAATAAACAGTTTTTCTATACTTATAATTTTTTTTTATTTTTAAAGCTCTCATTTTTATATCCGGTGTATAACATGCTCCCATAAATTTCGATAATTTTTTTTGTGTTCACAGTACGCTTTATACGCCGGATTTGAAGGTAATTAAGAAAACAATTTAATAAAAATTATCAATAAATAAAAGAAAATTTCAAATTTCTCATTGTTTCTTTACCCACAGTGCCTGATTCTCTAACGTGTTCTTTTTTCTTTTTGAAATTCATGTTGGACTAAATATTAGATTAGAATGAAATTTGAAAATGCTCTTATTAGAATATGTTTCTCTGAATTCGACAAAAAAAAAGTCAAATTTCAAAATGAAAAATTACTTTATATGTATTAATTAGGTTAAAGTAATTTGATTAATTCATATTCTTCACTATTGAGTTCTTTTTTTAATTAGTTATAGGTATACAAATTTTATCCATTTGCGAAGGAAACTGAAAACTAGTAATGATGTCCAAATTTTTTACGACTGTACTATAATATAGTATAGTATGTGTACTATATATAGTTATAGTATGCTCCACTTGGCTATAGTGTGTATTATAAAAGATAATTTGGACAAAAAATTCTTATATGAAAAGTATTTACTGAAGAAAGTTGACTGTAAAGTATAAAATTATTTTTTAAAAGTATTTGAATGAATTTCACAGGAAAGGGATTGAACAACTCAATTTAACTCTGAAAATCGTTCCGAGTTGAGCATTGATTTACCAACTCCTAATTTCTATTTTCAATCAGTTAATTATTGTTTAGAGTAGATATTTTTGTTTAGAATAACTAAAAAACAAAAGTTTAATGAAATCAATACAAAACAAACAGAATTTAACATACATAATAGTATAACGAGCAATTCATTTCTTACGAGGAAAAAAATAAGAATACATTTTTGCTTATTTTACTTTAAAACATTTCTGGTGAAATCCTAGGAGAGCCCACACCCTTGGCGACAAACCATAAAAACGCGAAGCCAGAACGAGATGGCGCCAAGCGAAACCGACTATGGCGGCAAGTGAATATAGCGGGATAATGGAATGTGTAATGAAAATATATGTAAACAATACAGAAATTAAACATTTAAGATAAAAAAAAATATGAAAACAGCATTTACTGCTGATCTTTTCCGAGTGGAGGGTACAGAGTAACAACTGATTTTGAACAAGCCTTGAAGGTCTCATCACTAAACGAATGACCGTGTGAGCGCTGCCATACATACATTTTGAGAGGTAATGGTCGAACATCGAAGAAAGCGTTTTATTGTCGACCATTACATTTCGGACTATAAGCAATTAATCCTTCCTTCATACATCATTCTATCAATACTTTCTTACCTTTCGCATTCAACAAAGTAAAAAATTCTAAGGTATATTCCTTCACATACACAGCCATACTTCCAGCCCGGTGTCCAACAACAAAAGGAAGTTTGAAAGGCCCGCCAACAAAAAACGAAAGTTCCAGAAATAGTTAGGTTTGCCATACCTAGTGAATCAAAGTAGGGTTACCAAGATGGCGCAATTATCGCCAAGCAAAATAATTCGCGGCAAGGGTGTGGACTCTCTTAGGACCGAACCACATTTCTTGCTTTAAAATTGATGTAACGTATATGAAGAATATTAATTGTTTAAACAAATTATCCAGAAATGTTTTTAGAAAAATAGTATTTGCGTACAACTACATCAAAGTAAAAGAGATAAAACACATTACTAATAAAGTTAAAGTTTTTTATGTCTTTTTACAAGATTTCCCCACTTTATTGAAGCGAAATGCAAATACATTGCAATTGATAATTCTTTAAATACAACAAAGAAAAAAAATATTTTTGAAGTTATTACTTTCAGTTGATTTACCTTTCGAATTTTGAAAACATCAAAAAGATGTTAGTGAGTGAATATTAACACCAAAAAAGCTATCAAAATACAAAAAAAAAACACACACATTTTTTCGCTATTACTGAAATTTGTAGGGTACTGTGTAATCTTAAAATGTGAACTCAAATTATCGGACATTTTAAATATTAATTACTCTGCGAAATAGCACTTTTAGTATAATTATACAAACGCTTTACTCCAAGTTGAGTTGATTAGAAACATTTTATGCGTGCACGTAAATGCTACAGCTATTAGCTGATGGGAAGCAGGTGTTTTCTTCTAAAAATTCCGTTTTATAAGTAGACCATAATGCAATTTCATTAAATGTTAAAACACATTATGCTGGGTAGAGAGAGCTGTGGTTTCATATCGTTATAAATATTGGGGTTAGTTTAGAAATGTTACAAGGCCAACGATTGAATTTTATTTTAAATCTCGTTACAAATTATTATTGGAAGTGACTATAACAGTTGTAATGCATAAATTAAGGGTTAATAGTGTTGTGTGTTGCAAAATGATTATAGATTCAAAAGAGGATACTTACTTATTTTATAGGCGAATACAAATAACTGTTCCATAAAATGAATAATAATCGAAGCGTTAATTTAAACCATTCAATCAGCTTTCTAATATACAGGGAAACATACAAATATATTTCGTACACATTTAACCATGAAAATAAGTTTTAATTTTCTTCAAATTGGTGTTTTATAGATAAAAAAATTGATGATGAATTTGTTGTCCACACACATGCGTATAAATAATAGAAAAAGAACAGATTAAAATTTTGCATTGGTTAAATTTGTAATCGCAAGGTAAGCAAAACTTAAGCAACAATGTAAACCTTAAGCAGACAGCCATGAAATTGATGAAAAAGGGTTATTGCGATGAGTACAAAGAACACACAATTCAGTAGAAAGATGATTTGTATGCAAAGGTCAGGAACAAAACGTCATAGGTGGATTGAGTGAACTCAAAACGCGTGTGGTCGGCACGTGCTGCTCAAGACATTGGCTGCAAGTGCAAGGGAGTTCTTTCGTGTAATAAGGTTAGAAAATATCATCTGGGCGATTTCACAAGGGGAAGAATTCTCGACAAGCTGGAAGATGGACCTGTGTAGCTGATAATCTCGGAATAAACAAAAATGTCATTTCGCGCGCTTGGGAAGCCTTCCAAACCATAGGTAGAGCTGTTAGAAAGCTGGTGGCCGCCTTAGGAAAACAACTGCAGTGAATCACTGATATATTGTCCTGCAGGTGAAAAGAGCTCGATACCTGTCAGCAAGTACCATTGCTCGGCAGCTGTGTACAGCAACAGGGCGACAAGTGTCGCGTTTTACCAATGCCGGATGCCTTCACAAAGATGGTCTATTCACTCACTTTCCTGAGTGCTGCATCTCTTTGAAAGTTGGCCATTGGCGGCACTATTTAGAGAGGTGTAAGGAGCACAAAAACTGGACATCTCATCAATGGAGTCGTATTTTCTTTACGGATCAGAGTTGTTTCAATGCTACAAGCAATTCTCAATGCCAGTTGATTCGGAGAGATGTCGGGACACAGTTTCATGACAGTAATATCACGGAAACAGACCGTTATGTTGTTGTCGTCTGGATAAACATTATGCTGAATGAACGAATTAAGCTCCTCGTTTTCGACAAAGTTTCTGTAACTAGATGGCTGTTATAAGGAGGTGATCCTTCCACATGAGTATCGGTTCTGAAGTGCTATTGGACCAGACATAGTTTTCATGGATGACAATGCACGGCCACACTGGATTTCTGATGCTCTGCTGCTACTGGAGAATGAAAACATCACTCAAATGGTTTGGGTAACTTTCTTTCCTGATTTAAATACTAGGGAACATGTGTTGGGTGCTTTGAGGAGACGCCTTGTGGCACAAATACATCTTCCTGGGGAAAACCTAACAACTGGAAAAGATTCTGATTGAGAGATGGGCACTCTTGCCTCAAACACTGTTGGATACTCTGGTGCTGAGTATGGAGAGATGGTATGAAGAAGCTATTGTATTAAGGGGAGGGAATATCCCATACTAAGGAACATCTGGTTGTTCTTCCTCTTAGATAGATAATCATGTGTCTAGGAGTTAAAAAAACGTTTTTATTATTCCATGAATGCGCTGTATTCATTTTTGTGCAACTATGCTTTCGTCATCGTTTAAGTGAAAAAAAAATGTCTCTCATTTCTGAATTTCATTTCTCTCAGATGATTTCTCTTGGAGTTATAGCTACAAAACCAACATGTTGCTTAAGTTTTGCACAACAGTATAATATATATAGCGAACCAATCAATTAATGGCTATCCCACATCTGAACCGTACGCAAGCTATTATCCAAATTGTCACTGATTCGTAGAATTATTGCTTCTACGTGGAATATGCACTATTCAAATTCGAAGGTTAACAAACGCATCAGACTGACTGTACGACTAGGTGTATCTTCTCACGAATCGTACAACGCAGAAACTCGCCGAAAATACCAAAGATTGGGAATAATCCGAGGAATCCGTTTTGACCATTTATATTCCGATATTCTAATTAGTAAAAAATATATTAATTAAAAACCTTAAAACGCATAATTATTGCCATTTTTTTCGGCCAGGTGGCGAAGTTCCAATTTCCGACCCTTTTTTATTACCCCAGACGTTTTTTAAACATGATCTAATTTTCTTATGAGACTCAGACAAAAAATAATTACAGAATTGGAAAGATCATTTACTTCGCCACGATACGGTATAATTTACTTTACAAAATAATGATATTTTCTATTTTTTATGATTTTTTTCTAAAATGAGTCAAAATCGAATACGTTTTTATGAAAATGATTTCTAAATCGTTCCGCTTGCATTTTATTTCGCGTTAATAAAATGATATTTTATACTAAAAAAGTTCATGCTTTTCTATTCTCGAATCAAAACTTTTTTTACGATTTTTCAAAAAATACTCAAAATTTTATTTAAATACTGAACAACTTCCTTATTTATAAAAATAATCTTACGAAATTTTCTTTCTGTGAGTAGAATGATATTATCCGTAATCTGTACAAAGATTGAAAAAATTGCTTAAAAATTACGTTGTTTTTTTTAAAAAAAGGGGTTGTTTTTTATCTCCTTTTTTGCGAGAAATATATTAGCATTATTTTTGTTACATTTTTTGTTTAAAAATTACTATTGTTTGCAATAGATGTGTTAAGTTTGAAAGTATTAACCTAAAAAAAACATGCTCTTAAAATATTTTTTTAAAAGATTTCATGAAAAGGTCTGTTTTGTGGAAAGGTTCAACTATGACCATACGGGAGAAAGTTTAGCGCATGCGCGACAGAGAAAGTCACTCTTTTCGCGGTTTTTGAAAGAGAAATTTCACTGCTGTCATCACTTGCGTTATTGGATATTTATAGCAGTATTCAATTAATTACACAGTACAGATAAATGTTTTAAAGAGTGCAAGGCAATTGATAGTTTTCTTCATTCTTAAAGAATGGTTTATTGAAGAACAGTGAAATAAAAAAACTTAAAAATTCTGAAATATATTTTTATCACATAGTATATTTTCTTTTTGAATGATTTTATACAGTGAATGTAAATAAATCTCAAGCCTTTTTACCTTTTTGTTCTTATACATTTTTAATTCATTACAATTCTGTATGATGTTGTTTCTTCTTTTTTACAAAACAACGAAACTTTGCATATAAATAAATTTATTTAAAAAAAAATTATTGACTATTAAATCATATTTTAGAAAATTACTTTGCATTTTAAAAAATAAAATAATTACTGTAATTACATAAAGATTTATATTATACTTCATAAAATATTTTTTTTAATTAATAATACTTTTTGTAAATTTTGTTATAGTAAACATTAAATGATATTTTATATAAAAATTAGTTACAAAAAGTTTAATAAAATGAAATACAATATGTTATAAATAAGATGTTATATAAATTTGTATAATAGTGCATAAAATTATTGTTAAAATAATGAATATGTCAGTTTTGTATTACATACTTATTTTGGCAGATACGTGTTAAATAATTTACTAAACACATTGGAATGAAAAAAGTTAAAAAATTAAAATATATATATATATATATATCAAAATGTTTTTTTCAGTTTTTCTTCTTTTTGAATGTTTTTTCAGTACATGTATATAATATATAGGCTTTCCCCATACTTTTTTTTATAACATATATATTTATATGTTTAATCAAACATTCAAACGTTAAAAAAAACAACCGCTTCAATAGCTATCTGTAAATTTTTCTTTTATGTATCATTTATAGAAATTAAATTTAAAAAAAAATATATGCATGCTTTTTTAAAAGGATTATTTCTATTATTTCATTACTAAATTAATTCCTTGTTAATTAAAAAGTACATCGTCTATTACCTTGGATAAAAATACATTTAAGATACATTTTTAAGCTAACTATATGTAACGATTGATTGATTCATGAAAATCTGAAATCTATTTCATTATTTTAGATTTTTAAAAACTAACTAGTATTAAAAATGCTGAAAGTTTTTTGTTTTACTCTTAGAGAGCATCAGAATCGTTTTTTTTTATTGCTTCACATTAATAATTTTTTAAATCTAACTCAATATAGCTTTTTATAAGTCATACATCAAAATTTGAAGCTATATTTTATGTGTGAGAGGGAGGGGAAGATAGGACACACAATAATTTTACACTAAAAAACCCGTGTTATGCCGGGCTATAGAGACGGGAAAGAAACCCGTCTTAAAAAAAATAGGTGGAATGGAACAAATTTCGAAAAAGGCAAGTTTTTTGACATAACTGTAGAAATTCCTCACATTGTGCGGGTACAAACACACACACAGAAATGCTGGTGTCATGAGGGAAAGAAAAAGCCCATACAACGCCGGGCCGTGCAACTAGTTTTTATTAAATTCTGTAAGTGATGAACAATCGGAGGTACTTATTCCTTAGACTTCTTAAGTGTAGTAATGAGGGGAACGTTCAGGTGATCTAGGTCGCTAGAGAAGTATCAGGCACGTTAAAAATCATTAAAAACAACTGTCAACATTAGGATTGAAATGAAAGCCTGGAGTACCTTGAAAAAAATAAGAATATAAAAATATGTCATCCTCTTATAAGGTGTTTCAGATAAATAGCCCTTATGGTCTTGCTACACAATAAATTTCCTACATCCGACACAAATAATTACTCAGTTTGAATGCTGGGAGGACGATTAGTTTAATATCCTTCAGCTGCCTTAAGCATGCTTTCGATGATCTTTGAGTCTTAAACTCACAGCGGCATTCACAGCTGAAAACAGTTTTATTCTCTTTTGAATGACACTGGTAATACTGAGAATTACGACTTACTACCAAATAGAATTACTACTTACTATTCAGCTTACTCTACCCAAAGCCCAAACTATTTGAATTTATATATAGGTGAAATAAGATAGAGATATTCAAAAGGACCATTTTACTGTTTTTTGAATAGATTTATGGATTTTTGCTTGTCAAAATGATTAGTGTGAGTGTGGCTGAAATTGCATCCGCTTTTGAGGTCGACAAGATTTTACTCAGTATTGCAATCGCTGTTAAGTAATATGTGCAAAACTTGTCGTTAAGGTATTCGACTACGTTCGGAACCGTGATTTTCAAAAGCGCGTAAATGGATAATTTTCATGATATTTAGTGTCACTTTGATTGGAATGTAAGCATAAAATTGTTTTAAGGACATTTTGACAAGAAAACTTTATTTAAATACAATATTTTGGCAAAAAATTAACTTAGAATAATCTTTTTTCAAATTGTTCTCCTTTTCTCTACCAGGCTTGCTCAACCCGTGGCTCAATTGAAGTTTATAACTGGCTATAACAGGGGTAATCAACACTTTTTTCTGCTGGGCCGCATACATATATGCCAGCTATTTCACGCGGGCCACAACATGAGGGTAAATGGAAGGGGGGGGAGAAATACTTTAAGACCAAGATAACATTGGAAATTTAAAATGTGGAAAATTGATCAAAATATTATAACTCCTTTCTTGCTTTTTTAATTATTATTTTTTATAACTTTTTTACCAACACTAAATTAGAAGCATTTAAGAAACACTCTTTCACAATTTCTGCATTAGTAAATGGTTGCATATGATTACCAATTATCTAACAAACTTTATTTGTATGTCTTTGTTACCGCTGTGATATTACCACTGACATAACACTTTGTTGCTGTTGGAAAGATTATTCAAGAAAGCCTATTTATCACTTATTGAAAGAGATCTTCGTGGAAAAGTGTCATTAAATGATTCCTGTTTATTGGTATTTTTTAAATACAGCACTTTTGTGACAAAGCAAACAATTACTGATCCATGTTTGATTTACATTACAAAACAGTAAACCTCAAAATTGTCTTGAAACGATATATTTTCATCGAATATTTTTCGCTTGCAAGATATGAAAGATAGTTAAAAATTAGTTTCCCTCACTAACTTGTTGCTACTCCACTGTTGTCTGCTATCTCTAATCGCAACCGTTTCAAATAGAAAAAATATCATTTCTGCACCCATGCGACATCGACAGCAAAAAGCAAAAATTGATATACTATTTGATTTCTTCACGAAGAATTTCCCACCATATTTTAATTACAATGTTCTTAATAAAAGTGAATTTCTCAGAGAAATGGGTCATGACTGGTCCACATAAAAAAGATCGGTGGGCCGTCGGCTGGGAATCGCTGGTCGATATTATTTTAGACATTTGGACTATAGACGGTCCAATCGAAAAAATAGAATTTTGCCCCACCCCAACCTCTTCACGTGCAATGTTTTCCGAAATAATTTTTTTACTTCATTTGACTTCCAAGCAATAAGAAAATTCATATTTCATAAGCAAACTGTCCAATAAATTGATATTCTCAGCGCTATATATCGAGTAGCCCACATTACTGCAAAAAAATTTGAAATCTTTTACAGAAGGTAATTATTTCCCGGAACAGACATTATTCTTAATTTATGGACATGATGGTATATTCAATTTGTTGTTGGCTAAGAACTTTTAAAAATTTATTTAATTGACTAAATTTAAATTTACTTAAAGATTTACTCCTAAAATCATTTTTTTTCTGCAAAGAATCTTTACTAAATGTGGAAAATAATCCGAGATGAATTTTAGTATCAGACGGGTTAATAAAGCAGAGGTAATGTGATGAAAAATACAGAAATATGTTTGCATTCAAACTGAAAGAGTATTGCAAAAACTTTATGGTTTCTTTGAGTCAAATACTATGACACGAATTTTGTATTCCAAAAACGCATATAAAATTCACTTCTGAATGCGAAGTATCATGTCGAGTTATTCAAAGTAGAAGCCTTATTTTTAGCATTTTTTTCTTGCACATTCATTCAAATACAGAATTTGAAAATTTATGTATCTTTCTTTTATATATAAAGTATAATATATCTTTGAATCTAGTGATGGATTTGTGTTTGAATTTAAGTTTTTTTTATGTCAGAGATATTTTACAATGAAATAAATATATTATAATTCAAATGAATATATATATATATGCAATACATTACACAGAAAGAAAGTATGTTATATATTTTTACATTATACTCTGCGTTTCGTAACTTTTATACCATAAGAAGTTTTATAATATAATATATTATTTCTTAAAATATTGTCTTCTCCATACTGATATATATTATGCATTTGATACACATTGTAAACTATTTACTATACTTTAGTTTCAAAATCGCTCGTCCAAACGCATGCTAAATAAAAAAACAAAATTAAGAAAAAGTAGCTTGAAAGTATTGAGGCTAAAAGAAAATTTTGCCCGGTTTTCAATCACTTTATCCATTCTGGATTTTATATATATTATAAAATATATAAAATTTTATTTATGTATTATATATGTATGCTATTTTAAAATAGATAGTTATATTCGTAACATTTAACACGCGCGTAAGACTTACATGATGCGAGATGATGCAATACAGTTGAACCTGTTTTTGTGCGATAGATAGAGACCGCATAAAAATAAGCGCAAAAAAATTCAAAGTTTTTAAAAATTCTTACATATATATATATATATATATATATATATATATATATATAAACTAATTCGTAGAAATATTACAGAAACTTTTGTTATGCGGTGGATAAGGACCGCATAAAAAAAGTCGCATTTATTAAATATGCCAATTATTTACTAAATTTATGTAAGAGTACTTCCATAACAACATAAATAATTAAATATTACTCATGGAAACATTTTTAAAACGTATAGTTTCTCATTGTATACACGAATAAGCTTTCAAAATGCACATACATAATTCGTTGCTACTCATCGTAATCCAAAGTCCTGTAATGAATAAGTTCAAAATCGCTTTCGTCACTTGAAGGTACAATTTCAATTGATTTATTTTTTGGCAACATAAAGTAAGAGATAATTTTGTGTGACGTAGGTCGGGTGATCAGTTGCTTGTAAATGTCACGACAACCAGATATACATGATTGTAGCCCTTTTTGGAATTTTATACTCCTTTCTTAATTGTTATCTATTTTAAGAAAATTCTTTTCAAATTTGTTGGAAAGCTAGATCCCTGAAGATTTTTATCCGCTCTTACAGTATCCGGTTCTTCTTATCCGTCTTCATAATCTATCAAATTATTGTTAATGTCATTGAAAGTTTCGTCTTCAATCAAGCGCGGGCTGCTGGAGCGTTGAGAGAAAGCAATTCAATGCGCATTGTCATGAGACTGTTTATAACAAATGAACAGAGCGTCTTGAAGCGTTTATATTTCAGTGGTGTAACGTACAACCCCGCAACACGGAGGGGGGCAGGACTCTTGGGGCCCAAAGCCTGACTTACGCTAAATACGTATTTACCGAATTTATAAAATATTAAAGGCAAAAAATGACTTTCAGGTGGCGTCTTAACATTCTCCTTTACACAACTGGTAAATACATAGAAAATATTACAGTGGAGCCAAAGCCACTGAGTCCTACCACGAAGGGCGGAGGTGGGAAGGACTCTTGAGGCCTAAGGCTTGACTAACGCTAAATAGGTATCTACCCAATTTATAAAATATTAAAGGCGAAACCTAACTTTCAGAGGGAGGGAGTCCCAATATTCTCCGATACGTCACTGGTAAACAGATATAAAACATTACAATGGTGTCAAAGCCATTGAATTTCATACAATGCGTAAAAAAGATCGCATATAAAAAATCGTACAAAAAGAAAATCGCATAAAAAAGGCCGCACAAAAACAGTTTCTACTGTATTTTGTTATCTTTTCCCACCATACACTAAACCTTGTCTGTAGACTTAGTAGCCATCTATTTAGAAGCACATAACCAGTTAGAGTCCTGTTAAACTCCATAGACCATGACATTTGGGGAATTTGTCTGTTCTCTATATCTTCTGACTTTCCTTTTTAAATATCGTCGTCTTCCTAAGTCCAGGTTCGTTTAACTGTTACCAAGCATTGTGTGTGTGTGTGTGTGTGTGTGTGTGTGTAACACGTTGTACCAGTGTTCTCCTTATAAAGGAAGCCCGGTGCCTTCAATAATAATAATGATAATAATTATACAATCAATATATATAGTATTCTTTTTTTGTACATTAGTTTGTTTTCTATCCTGTAAGAACTTTAAGAAAAACGTAAATTTTTCAAATTTAAATAAATTACTAGTAATATTAGGTAACGTAAAAAAAAGTGTGTGTGTACTTATGTACGCACGAAAGAAGTTATACTTCTTTGGCGTAAAAAGATAAAAATCTTCCTAAAAATTTTATCTTTCGCGTTATCTTACGTTTGTAGAAAAAACGACAGTAATAACAGAGAAAAAGTTATTTAATACATTGAAATTTTTTTATAACACATTATCTAGTTAAATAAAGTTTATTTCAATATCATAATAAAATTATTTCTACATAATTAAAAAAAAATGGACAACTTTTAGCATGCAACGTATACATATTTTTATATTTATTATTGATCAATATAATTTCATAGTCAAGTTACTTTGGAGAACGAATTAATAAGCAATCAATCTTTATCTATCGCCATAAGCCAGTTTAATTCTTTAATAACTCGTTCTCAGAAGCAATTGCACGGAAATGCCTTAATATAAAAATGTTAAAATTTCAAGAACATTATAATAATTTAAAGCTATAAATACACAGTGAGCTACAAAAATTAACTATTTGGCAATAGAAATAACTATTTCATATTTAAAAAATAGCGAATTTAAAATGAATTAATATATATTCATTCCAACAAAAATATTATCTTGAGCTGATGTTTAATAACAAAAAACTGTCTTTTTTGCATTAATAGATGTCCTTTGAGGAAGATAAATTCATTTAATTCATTATTACAATCAATTGTTTCAGTAAATATATATTCTTGATCAGAAATAACTTGTTTTTAATTTTTGAAAAATCTAAATTTTCCATTTATTTAAAACATTACTTTTCAGAATAAAGTTAAAATGATAAATTTATAATAATTAAAACAATTTATTTGAAAAAAATTAAAATTTTTACGTTACGTATCCACAATTGGGCTAATGTAACTGGAAGTTTTGATTCAGAAATGCCAAATAACAAGAGTTATGGCTGAAATTCCTCCCGTTGTCGTGGTGTGGTAGTTTGGACAGGGGGTGCCAGTACAGGTGTTGACCTCGTCATTTGAAAGAAGTTCAGAATAACGAGGTCTGTTGTGATAGTTATATGTCTAGTTAATATGAAATATTCAGTCATAGAAGCATACTACATCTTTGATCGTCTTACATAAAAAATAAAATGAAAAAACTCGTTTTATTTAAAAATGCGATAGTTAAAAGCACATTAACGGTAGTGTAGAATTTATCATTTTGAATAATATGTACAAAGGAATTTTGTGTATGTGCAAGTTTTCAGCTTTGAAAAAAAGTAAATACAAATTCTAAAAAAATTGATTTGTCAAACAGAAAAAATTCTAGTTTATAAATTTGTTTTCTTAAATACAACTATTATTTTTTTCCGTTTAAACAGTACAAGCAGAAATTTGACTGCAAAATATGCCTGAATTCCTTAAAGAGAGAATGACTTTCCTATTTTAAAATAATAAATTAAATCGAAATGAAAATAGTAAATATGATGCAATAAATTATTTTTATTTTAAAAAACTACACTTTTTTTTCACAAAAAGTTCAAAATAAATCACCCTCACATAGAGAAGATCTAATTCTTTTTTTTCCTTTTCATATCAATAGGTGACTTAATTAAGTGTACAAAAATAAATAATGAAATACGAAATGTTCGTAGCAGTAAACAAATTTATTTTATATGGTTTTTAATTAAAAATTTCCATTTAACTGTTTCTAAAGGAAGAAAAAGCTGGTAACATTTTGGTATAAGAACATATTTTACAGAAGTGTAATTTTTAGTTATCAAAACATCTATCTTGTAGGAAACAGTTGAAACATATGGTGTTATATTAATGATAATAAAAGTTATGTGAATTATACATTGTAATACTGCATGATAGAATTTGAAGTTTTGAAGAAAAGCCATTAGAAATTTAAAAAAAATTAATTTGTAAGAAGAATATTGTTAAACAGATGTTATTTCCAATTAAAGATAAATTAAATTTAAAATATTTGTCCATTTTTAAAGTGTGAATTATTAAGATTAATTAATTTTATCAGCTTTGCATTATTGTTCTTCTACATGAGATGGCGCTGTGTGTATAAAAGAAATCCAGGCTGTCGGTTTCTTGTGACGGTGTGCGCTCGCATCGTAAAAATTTACTCTCATCATTTTTCCCTAACACGCCAAAAGAAGTATACCTTCAAAAACTCTACTTTTTTAAATTTTATTGTAGGAAGCTATTTTTAAAATTGCCGAATTTTTAAGTTTCTGAAATATTTTGTAAACATCTTGCCAAGCTTTTATTTAATCTTATTAAAAAATGCGCTGGAAAGCAATCAGTGAATTTAAGGGGAGTTGGAAACCTCTCTCTCTCTATACTGACAATGTTAAATTGGCTGTTTTCGATGTACCTTTTCTCAAAATCTGTTTTATGTACATGCTTGAAATTTTTCATACTATTAAAGTACACCTCTCTCATTATACTAAAAGGAGCTTTTAGCTAATTTTGAATTTTTTAAGAAATTAGGAAATATTTTATCAAACATTGCGAAATTTGACCCATTTTTTACTTAAAAAATTTGTAAAAATTAATCTTTTGAGTTTTTTACAAAAATCTCATTTTAGTATATATTAGACATCATTATAAATAATTCATAAAAAATTTACATACCTGTGAACAGTAGTTTCTAAGAAAAGGTACATCGCACATTAAAATTTACATTTTGAGATAAATTGATTTTAATGTATACAGTGAGACTTCTAATTGGCTAGGAAATAAAAAAATAAAAGGCTCAATTTAAAATAAAAGATACATGTTTTGGTTTATATCAGTCGTTACGTTTTTAAGCAAAAACAAAGTAATTTGTTTTACAATTTTCGCCATTAAAATGGCGTGGCTCAAATTCAACGATTATTTAAAAATACGTTTTAAGGGCTTCTAAAATCCCTAGAGGTTAAAGTAAGGTATTTTTAAAAAGGTTAAAATTTATACAATTTGAAAATGTAAAAATCTCAAACTGTCAAAAACATAAGATTTTAGCTTTCCAACACCCCTTAATTAATTCTTTCTTTTTAGAAGAATATTAAAATGTCATAGGTAACGTGAGTATACTTAAAACGCTTGGGGTCGGCAGCTCAAGAGTACAACAAAAGGAAAAACGAAGGTGCAATTAAAAAAAAATCACTGCAAGTGCAAGGGAGTATTTTCGTGTTAAATGTCTTGAAGAAATCATCTAAACGACGTCATACGTGGAAGAATAATCGGAAAGCTGGAGAAGAGGTATACTTTGAACAATGTAGCTGAAGAATTGGAATCAACAACAGTGTCGTTTCGTCCGCTTGGAAAGCTATCCTAACCAAAGGTACATCTGTTAGAAAGGCTAGTGGTGGCCATCGTAGGTAAACAACTGCAGCGGATGACTGATATAAAGCCCCGAAGATAAAAAGAATCCAATACCACTCAGCAAGTACGATTGCCTAGCAACTATGCAGAGCACATGGCGAAAAGTGTCGAAATTTACTGTGACCAGATATTTTCACAAAGGTGGTCTATTCGTTCGTTATCTAGAACGTCGTATCCCTTTGTAAACTCACTATGAGCAGTACTGTTTATAGTGGAGTAAGAAGCTGAAAAGGTACTGGGCATCTCATGAATGGAGTAGGGGCCTTTTTACGGATGAGAGTCCTTTCAGTGCCGCTGGAGATTCTCAACGTAAGTTTATTTAGTGGTAGGTCGGGACACGGTTTAATCCTATTAACATCATGAAAAGACATCATTACTGTAGCTCTGGAGTTGTCGTCAGGGGAAGCATTATGCTGAGCTCCGCGTTTTTGATAGAGTTTTTGCAAACATAGAACGTTATTGTAAATATGTGATGCTTCCCCATGTCTGTTGCGAAATGTTATTGAACCAAGCTTCGGTTTTATGGATGGGTCCCATCAAACTGCTGATGTTCAGAAGCTGTTGGAAAGTGAAGGTATCACTTGAATGGCCTGGCCAGCAATCCCCTCTGATTTAAATCTCACAGAACATGTGTGTGATGCTTTGGGAAGACGTCTTGCTGCATGATTATATCTTCCAGGGTAGACCCCCAAACTGAAACAGATGCTGATTAAGGAATGGGCACTTTTACCTCAATAACTGTTGTGCAATTTGGTACTGAGTATGGAGAGACGGTGTGAAGCAACCGTTGCAATAAGAGGAGGGCATATTTCACACTAAGGAATATTTGGTTGTTCTTCCTCTTGCACAGACAATCATGCGTTACGATACTGTGTGATTCTAATAAAGCCTTTTTTTGTTTGATTTCATACTATATGCATGGTATTAAAAAAATGTTTGAGCAACTATTCTTTTGTCATCATTTTTCAAAATGATGCCTATCATTTCCGAATTTCATGTCTCTTAAATGATTTCTCTTAAAGTTATGGCAAAAAAGAAAAAAAAAGATGATGTTTAAGTTTTGCAGAAGAGTGAATATATATTTATGAAAGAATATGAAGACGCTCCAAGAAAAACTTAAAAAATTTTGGGATTATATTAGTTCTCAATGTTTGGATTTAACATCACAAGTTTCCAACAGATTTTATACATAATTATGCGTTGTTTTCTTCCATTTATAAGGCAAAAAATACATAATTGTAAAATATTTTACATGTATTGAACACCAGATGGGATGATTTAAATAAAAAAAAATCTTTAATGAAAGAATAACAATAACATTCGAATTCTTTTTTTCTCTTCCTATTTCCGTCATTTTCTGATAAGCAAGAAATAATTAAAATATTAGCTGCACAATACACGGAAAAGTAAAGTGTGTGAATGATGATTTTTTTTACAACGAATTGAATTTTCTTCCCGATAAAATACACTGCAAATCAATCATCACGAGTGTTTTTATTTGCAACCATGATATAAAATGGCATAAAAATCATTAAACAATAAATTTATTAGAAATACACTATGCAAAATTCATTTAAATATATGTAGACTTAACTCTATATTTAATAATTTTTAGAGCTGCAACTAGATTTATTAACACAAACTAAACATTAAAAACAAAGGAATACAAAGGTTGCTACAAATATTGCTTCTTATTCTTATTAGAAAACTTGTCTTAACTTATAACAAAAGAACTTTTTGTTTATTTTCTGTATTCCCATCGACTAAGTTCAGATACATCAATTTTAATTACACTATATACTTTGAGGGATACAATTTTTATATTTTATCTTTAAAATTTAATTATTACTAAAATTTTCTGAAAAATTCCCTGAATAAGTCCGTGAGATCAGAAATTTCAGAATAATGCACTGTGTAGATAATTAATTATCAATCTTCAAACTTGGCTAAGAGGGCAACTATGATATCCAAATCTCAGTTTCATCCATTCCGTTTTGAAATTACCCACCGTATCTTTATCTAATTAGGACTACAGTCATTCCCTCCAAATTGAAATCATTGATTGGTAGCAAATGTATTCTAACCAAATTTAAATTAAAATATATGGCACGGCATTTCGTGACTATATGACCCAGAGGTTCTGTTGGAATCTCTCTTCGGTAGACCTAGTAAAATGTTTTAGGAACACATCACAGAAGCAGTTACAATTAAGGAAACATATAAACTTTTTGGAAAGCTTGTATTCTAAGCAATCTGGAATCTCTTTTTCAATTCCTACTGTTAGCGCTCACTCTCTCTATATATATTTATTCATATATATATTTATCTTGTTCAAATTTTTAATTGTTAATGAAATACTTTCTATTCATCCAATCAAGTTCAAATTAATTTTTTAGACTCGTTGTGGACGACACTTGATGTTAATGTAGATTTTCTCAAATATTATTAATTAATTAAATTAATTTAAATTAATTAATTGATTTTCGACACCAACTTAGATTATTCTACATTGTTATAACAATGTAACTGTTGAAACAATGACAAAAGTTGGCGTCGAAAACCACTTTTTCCGCCAAACATGCCAAACTGGGTGTGCATTGTTACAACAATGCAGACAAATCATGCTCTTTTTTAAATTCTTACTCTTAGTTCACTCTCTCCCTATATATTACATATAAATTATATATCTTGTTCAAATTTTCAATCGTTAATAAAATACTTATTATTCATTCATTCAAAGTAGGAATTCACTCAATTTTCTTTTATAATACTTTTTTATAATACATTTCACATCAGGAGAATTAAGACTATAAATCCAGTTTAAACAAATGCTATGTGGATAACGCAAAAATAAATTCACAAGAATTAACAAGAATTTAGTATTATATATATTTAACTCACCACTGCAATTTTAGAACTAAGTAATTTTAGATTAGAAAATTTCTAAAATGTTAATTTTTTTTCAGATATTGCAGCATCTGATATATTTATAGAATCGTTTTTACGAAGAAATTTGTTAAGTCTTGTAAGTTATTCGAAATAAGCAGAAATACTTGTCCTCTCTTATAAATTAGTAACAGTATGAACAGCAAATCGTCTGTAAACGAGACAAACCATTGGAACAGACAGAGATTTATCATACATTAGCACACATCTTTCAAAAATAGGAAAACATCTCCATAAATCTCACTGAAAAAGAGAGAACGATTGCCCAAAAACATTATGGTGCAAAACTCAAATATTGAACTTTTGTTTGCTTCCGATACTGCTTCAAAATTCGATACTCCTATCCAGAGAACTAAACATCTTTTCAAATAGCCAATACGGCAAGAACTCCCAAGATTTCTAGTTCTTGCAGAGACGCTGGAGGTGCCAGAAGCTGAGTTTGTTACTGCTGTAATCATCACAACTGTAACTGACTATCTCAACAGTAGAAGTGCCCTCTAGCAACAATTCAACGTCAGTACAGACCAAGTGAGAAAAGAATGTGGTCGCTATGAAAAAGTGTTCATGTTTTTTGTCCTTAATTTTTGTTGATAATGTTTTCAGTCTTTATGTAACCTAGTATAAATTAATAAATAATTGTTACACCAAAGAGAGATTTTACGAACCAAACCCCGAATTTAATACAGAGTGTTTTTTTTCCAGGTATAGAAGTTTAAGTTGGCATTACTTTCCAAGATGGCGACCCATTTAACAGCTGTCAATGATTTGCCCTTTCAGTTTGGTTTGGCAATTCATCGCATGAATAGATTCACGCCTGAACAACGCTTTCAAATTGTGCAATTTTATTTAAAAAATGGTCGATTTTCATAACCGAATTTTGTTTAGAGATGAAGCGCACTTCTGGTTGAATGGCTACGTCAAAAACAAAACTGCCGCATTTGGAGTGAGGCTAATCCACAAGTGTATGTCGAAACCCGTTACATCCAGAAAATTGACTGTTTGGTGCGCTTTATTGGCTGGTGGATTCTTCTTCAAAAACGATGAAGGCCACAACGTTACAGTCAATGGTGATCGGTGTAGAGCCAAGATTACTAACTTTTCATTCCTGAATTGAACAAATCATGATGTCCAGGAGCTGTGGTTCAACAAGACGGGCTCAACATGTCACACACCCGTGCACAATCGATTTATTTGAAAGACACGCCACAGGACCACCCACCTCACGCTTTGACCTGTGAATTGGCCTCCAAGATCTTGTGATTCAACACCGCTAGACTATTTTCGTGGAGCTATAAAGTCATTGGTCTATGCGGATAAGCCACAAACGCTTAGACTCATTTCGGAAACAAATATTCACCGGGCATTGCCGATAGCAAGGCCACAAATGTTGGAAAAAGTTATCGAAAATTGACGTCCAGATTGGACTACATCCGAGCCAGCCGTGTGGCAGTCCTATGCCAGAAATCATATTTAAATGTAATGCCACGAGAGTATCTTTCGAATAAAAAAAAATTCATGTCAATCGAATAATACATCGTTGTTTTATTGTAATTTAAAAATTCTATACCTCTAAAAAAAAAAAAAAACACCCTTTACAAGTTTTGGAGGACATAGATAATTTGACAAAGTTATCTTTATATCATTTACATTATTAATTAGTCAAAATTGTTTCTAACTTTGTATGAGAATAAATCGTTTTTTTTTCCTTTGCTTTATGCATATTACTAATGAGATTTAATTATTACTTGTGTTTTTAATTGTTACAATTGAGAATTTACTGCAGCTAGATGAATAGTATTGAAAAGAAGTGAGGAAACATTGCATTATATATGTTATAGGAACAAAACAAAAATGTTAAATTGAAGCAACACAATTTGTATTCTTAAACCAGGAATCAGTATCATTGCAAAAAAAAAAAAGATTAACAGATTATGTACAGATTCTCTTCTGTAACTTTTAATTTTGTACGTGATAGAAAAATGTTTTTACGCATACAAGTTGAGTGTCTGATAAAGAGTTTCGATTGCGTTAATAAAAACTTTCACCAGAGAAAAACTTCAACAATACTAATTTAATAGTTCTCTATTAATTAGCTGCGATCATATAAAATGAGATGGTGACATCAAATATTAATTTCTGCTTTTATTGTTGAACAATATTAAAAATGCAACTTGCTTCTCTATTTTCTTGTTTTGTTTTTACTTTTTAGCAGTATTAGGGATTGATTTTATTATGCATATTGCAATTTATACATTAACTTTAAACATGTATAGCCTTCGTGAATTTTATCTGAGAAAGGGAAAAAAGAGAACCAAGTTAATGATATGGTAATATTTCTATTCCTTATTGCATGAACTGCAACCCGAACAGACAAGTATAACAATTACTATATTTTATCATGCAAATACCAATACACTGCGTTCATAATCTTATTATTTCAAAAACACAGAAACTTTTCTGTATTATAAATGGAATTATAACTGCAGAAGAATTAAGTCTAATGTAAATTATTTCTTGTTTGAGGCTCTTTTTTTTAAATATTGCGAATGAATTAACCTAGGAGTGGCCGCATTGGGTACATAATCACCCCAGGCTCAAGAAATCTTTATTGTTTATTTGTTGACCTTGTCAGAGTACCCTCCTACATAACAATCTTAATTAGAACTGAAACGTATTTGTCAAAAATCGCCCTCTTTTTAGGGAAGGGTAAATGTTATTTTGCAATCTTAAAGTTGTGTTGTTGTTGTTACTATTGCCACCTGATCGGCAAAGGCTAGATCAAGGCCCACGAAATTCATCATGGCGAGGGGTTAAGTTACGCCTGTCGTTAGCCGTAGCTTTAAACACCATAGAGATGACAGAACAATTTGTCTAGTTTTCACTCCAATTTTTAGGGAGAACACCCTGGAAGTGGTCAGGAGCCTCCCACCTCTCTTCCCCTTCTACAAATCTCACGAGAGGACTTGCAGCTTGACGGCTATTTAAAGTACCCTCATGCCGCGAAGGCACTATTTATTTACAAACATCCAAGTCATCTCCAAGATTCGAACTCAGGCCCTACGGCACAGCAGTCAGCGTCACTAACCACTATACTGGTTGGGCAATCTTAAGGTATCCGACTACGTTTGGAACCGTGATTTTTTAAAAAAATGCATAAATGGATCATTTTCATGATATTTCGTGTCATTTAGATTAGAATATATGTATAAAATTGTTTTAAGGACATTTTGACAAAAAAAAATTATTTGATTACAATATTTTGGCAAAAAATTAACTTAGAATAATCTTTTTTCAAAATGTTCCCCTTTTATAAAAAAACGCTTCTATAATAATAATATTTTGCTTATATAAAGTAAAGACTTCTCCAGAGTGTCTAAACTATGAGTTTTGAAAAATTCACATTATTTTCAGAGTTAACACCAATTAAAGTAGTTATCGGCATTTTTTCCTTAAAATCTTTCCTCTCTGTGGCATTAAAATATGGATAAACCCACTTCTAAGTTATATATTTCAAAAATTCTAGTTCATCCTCTGTACAGAGATCTGAGCTATAAACAGGCAAAATATTATTATAATAGAAGCAATTTTCACAAAAGGAGAACATTTTGAAAATGGGTCATTCTATGTTCATTTTTTGTCAAAAAATATTGTACTTAAATAATTTTTTATAGTAATAATATTCTTAAAACAATTTTATATAAATATTGTAATATAAGTGACACTAAATATCATAAAAATTATTGATTTATACGCTTTTGCAAAATCCCGGTTCCGAACGTAGTCAGATACCTTAAGGTACTTGGAATGAATGAGTTCTCTACGCGACCACTTTTATTCCAAAACATTTTCAATGAACATGCTACATTTTCCTCCTTTAAAGGATTTTGTGGTTTTGATGAATGTGTTGTATGACTCATTATAGTTGATAAATGTAAATAAACAGAATATAAAAAAAAGAAAGAGGCATCTGCTATAGCTATTGGATGAAGTTGAAACTGATCGAGCAAGGGAGAAGATGAAATAATGGATATTAATCATGATAGCGGAAGTTAATTTAGGAAAAGTGATGAACATGTAACGTTTAAGTTGAGAAGAAAATTTTCAAATGCTACCTAAAAAACTGAATCAGGAAAGATATGAAGGCAAAAGTGTACCACAAGAAACACTGTACTCTGTCAAAAAGACACAAGCAAAATAAAAAGTTCATCATGCTGTTTGTAAATCATCAAATGACAATAAAGCTGTAATAACTGGAACAAAATACGAGAGTTTTGCTACAAATATCATTCATGTAATGTTAGAGAAAAGTGTCTGTGATTTGGGTTTTTTTTTAAAGTAACGCATATGTGAAGCATTTTACTTCAGTTTGATTGGACTTTTTCTCCAATTATCAAAGAAAAATTGGAAAGTCCTTAAAAGTAGGAAAGTATACTTTCTCTTAAATAAATTATTCACAGGAATTTTACGTTTTTTATCGTGTACGAAAAAAAAAAAGAAAAGAAATGGGGTGACGGAGTCACCCCACGCGACCACTAACTTTAGTATCGAGGGCGTGTCTTTTCCCTGGGTATAGGAAGAAATATGTGAAGAAGAAACTGTGATGAATATGAAAAAGAATACAATCTGATTTACCATGGAAAATATCACGTTTAATTTGGGGAATAGTCTTCGAAAGAAGGACTCCACCAGTTCCCTTTCGTGATTTTCAATTCCAGGAAATGGCAAAGGAAAACATTTGAAGTTTTAATTCAAAGGAGAACTGGCTGAGATCATATGGGCTTTGCTAAATGTAATGGATCAACGTAACTTTTGGTGAGAAAAGCGCATGTTGAATAGCATGCACATAATTATCATTAGTGATATCGAGAAAAAAAATTAGTAGTTCATAAAAGCATAACTATTTCTCATCATTTTATCTATTTCTATACTTTTGAAGGAAGATTAGAACTGGGTACCTGCCGATATGAAAATGAGTATCTTAGCCACCATGCCAAAATTATCATCATAGCATGGAGGCTATTACTGGTTTGTATAGATATCACCACCACACTACTCCTCTGCCTGTGATTCGACTAATAGGTGAACGTCGATACCATATTTGTGGCGAGCGTGTGAGCAGTTGGGTCATTTTTAAGTACGTTGTGGTTTGCGTCATTCATGCGTGACGGCATGTGCGATGCTCCATAATATGTGACGGCTTTGCTGGTTGCGTCATTTGTGTGAGATGGCTTTGTTGGTTGCATCATGTGTCTGACGGCTTGGTTGCATTTGTGGTGGATATACGGCGCCATGATTGCTAGGATTCTCTTTGCACGGCCAGGATCATTAATGAATGGAGATTAGAACTGGGTACCTTCCAATCCAAATAGCCTCCATGCTATGACAATCGTCAAAGCATGAAGGCTATTACTGGTTTATATATATATCACCGCCACACTCATTCTGGTATAGATATTTCTTTAAACATTTAAATAAGTACTTAATTCATGTAACATTATATTTTAATCAAAATGTTGCTAAATGGGATTTCAGTTTTGAATTAAAGACATATTGTACATAAAGCAATAAAAGTTTAAAAAAAAATATGTGTATTTTTCACCAAAGTAAGCCATAAATATAGAGCTTCACTGAAACATTAAATAGAGAAAATCTTATTTAGATGACAAAAGGGAAAAATAAGTTTTATGTTTAAAGAAAACACTAAAGTATAAAAAACTGTTATAAACTGAAAAATGCTGCTCATTTAAAAAAATGACTAATTTTCATGAGCCTCATTTGGAAATGAAAATGGATTTTGATTCTCAGAATAAAATCACATAAAATATTAATTGAATGTAAATAAGAGCGATAATCTTTTACGAAATTAAGCACGGGTTCGATAACGATGTTCAAGGGATTCAATAATTTACACGGATCATCTAAACCCAGATGAAAAACACTTATATTTTCTTCAATAACATTGTAGAGAACCTGAAAGGAGGTTAATCCACGTGATGGGCTCAAAAAAATCAAAACCATTTTTTTTTCATAATACTTCATTAAAATGTCCAGAATATGGTGGTAAAATGATTTTTTTTAAAATTCGAAGTCGTTATAAAAAAGCAGGCGTTAAAAGAGCAGCTGTTCGGAGCCCTGAGTTGGAAATTGAAGGCTGGGCCTATTATGTTCAGTCAGCTTGATACCATTGAGCGTTCTATGCAAATATGCGTTAATACAAGTATAGAAGTTTGTAGAGGTTTAAAAGGAAATCTCTACTGTCGTGAATATTTTGTCGAACTAGTTTTGGTCTTGGTTTAGCTTCGAAGAACACCGTCGATTGAGAGTAAGTTAGATTTTTATTGTTTTAATCGGACTTGAAATTTTCTTTAAACGCTCTTTTCTCTAAACTGTGTTTCTCAAACTTTCCTCCATTCTATCTCAAGAACGGTTTGGTCGAATGACTTCAAATTTATAGGGTAGACTCAGCACATATATACGCACTAAATAAACTACTATCATTCCAAAATTCAAAATATTTCTATTTTTTATAACAAAAACATAACAAAAAACCATGAAATTAAAATTTTTCTTCAGAGGTCTACCAAAAGTCCAATTTTTGTATTTTTAATTGAGTATAGTCCATTCTGTGATTTAAGCTTATAGATTAATTCGCCATTTTTCTATTTCAGATAAACCAATCAGCGGAAATCGTGGAGGGAGTGAATGTCCATTTTTTCTGGGCGGGTGCGTTCAGAGCACTATAACTCACTTTCTATTGGATATTTTTTATTAAACATTGATATACATATTCTTAAAATATACACTGCTGGCCACCATAAATGCAACACCAAGAAGGACAAGAGATAGCACAACAAAATTTATTTTGTAGATAACATGCTGACCAAGTATCAAATGATTAAATTTATAGACTTCTGTGAAGTGTGGTTCCTGCCAGAATCAGTAGACAGAGTAGCCGCTATTGTTGGAGATCACCGCTGTCACACGCCTCGGCATTGACTCAAAGAGACTTTGGATGCGTTTTTAGGATACAGCAGACCAAGCAGCTTCCACACGTTGCCAAAATTGATCTGGTGTGGAAGCTGGGGTTATAATCTGAGTCAATTGTTGAGCAACCATGGACCATATGTTTTCTATCGGTGAAAGAACCGGAGAGCAAGCCGGCCAGGGAAACAATTCAATCTGGTGATTGACGAAGAACCTTTGGACAATGCGTGCCACGTGTGGTCGCGCATTATCCTGTTGAAATATGGTTGTGGCCAAGCCCTGAAGGAACGGAAGGACAACAGGCTCCAACACTTTGAAGATGTAGTGCTGGCTGTTTAAAGTACTGGTAATGCGTACAAGAGGAGTACGAGAGTGATATCCTATCCCACTCCAAACCATAATACCTGGTGCAGGACCAGTGTGGTGGTGGATAACGCAGTTGTTCAGCATCCTTTCTCCACGGTGTCTCCAGACTCGAATGCGACCATCGTGCTGTTACAGACAGATGCGTGACTCGTAAGTAATGACAACTTGATTCCATTCTGCCGCCCACATCCTTCTTTCATCGCACCATTGGTGGGGGAGACGTCTGTGGTTTTGCGTCAAGAGTAGACGAAGCAATGGATGTCTTGCGGAGTGACCCCTCTGCTGTAAACGGCGTCGAATGGTACGCGCAGACACTGAATGATGCGTTACAGACTTAATGTGCTGTGCTACAATTCATGATGTGACTGAGCGATCCGTCACTGCCGTGGGTACAATTTGCCTATCCTCGCGTGAAGTGGTGCACTGAGGTGGATGCGATCAACCACGTCGGTCCGTCGTACCCTCCTGCATCGAACGGTCACATATCCGCATTACAGTTGTTTGGTTTCGTCCAACATGACTACCGATTTTCCTGAAAGATAATCCACAATATCTCGGTAGGCCACTATCCTTCCTCTGTCGAACTCGGATACTTGATCAAAAGCTGATCGCTGTTTTCTACGATTGTTTTTTGAAAAAACCACAAAAAAAAAACACAATTGCCGTTCTTGAAATCGTTGAAATCTCCAAGCCTTAAGGCGCGCGTGATGTGTGTCAGCGCTGAAATTTTAATCATTTCTATGTCTCACCTCCGCTAATGCATGTTGTAAATTTCATGTTATTTGCATGCTTCCTTGAGGGTGTTGCATTTACGGTGCCCCCCCCCAGCAGTGTAAATGATAAATGTTAAAAAACTTAAAGGTCTATCTTTTTACTGATCATAAAAATGCTTAAAAAACGGGCCGTCACATGGGTGAACCCTCTTAAGAAAATAACATAATATAAAATGAAAATCTTTTAATATAACGAAACGGTTATATACGTGTTCCAGGCTTATTATATACTGTAATAAAAGATTGAGCAATAAAAATAAATGCTGTCTCTAATTACGAAAATTATTTATGAGATGTTATAAGTTGTGTTTATAAATTGTACCGTACCGTTTCTCACGTGAATTTTTCTTATCGGCATTTTATGAATGAGTTTTTCACAAGACTAAATTTCTTCAAAGTGTTATCAGAAAAAGACTTTTGTAATGGATCCAACAAGGCCCCTTAGGAGTGCTAGAGAGGCTATCTGTGACTAATCCAAATCCTGGAAATAACCGCAGGTACGATTTTTTGAAATAGTCATGTGTGTGTAGCGTGATTTCTCTGTTATTTTTTATATTCTGCGCTGTGATATCTGCAAAAAAATATACTGGTGTTCAAAACTATGAGAATTTTTACATATTTGTGTTGAAATTCATAAAAAGAATTGAATGAAATGTGGAAAAAAACTGCTTTGAAACAAAGATGCAAATCTTGCACGTCAAAATACATAAGCGTACACATGTGTGAGGATGAACCTAGTCGAGGAAACGGATTTATAAGCGCGCACTCCAATATCCGCTATTCGTTCGTAAGCACACCTCGCTCAATCTCTTGATATTTTTTGTCGCAATCCATTGAATTAAAATTAAAAGTGTAAAAATAAGTAACCTACAACATTTAGATGATGAAATAAGGTGGCGAATTGTGGGTAGATTGAAATCAGGCGAGTCTTGACTCAAAAAGTTTAGAGAATTTAATTCAAAGCTCAGTATTGTGTGTTCAACTTATGGAAACAGTTTCAGGATATACCGTATAGGCCAAGATAAAGCCTGGGTAAGGTCGTCCAAGAGTCCCAACAGCCAGAGAAGATCGCTATTTTTCCATTATAGCGAACTGTAGAAGAGATGCTACAGCCTCTCACATGTCTCGTGAGATGTATGCGAGCACAATAGCCCAAGCTTCAAGGGCGACTGCTTCCAAAAGACTTCATGAGAGAGAGAGGTGTTTGCAAGAAGACCTATTGTTTGCATTCCACTCCGTTCTGCGAAAAGGAGAGTACATTTAAAATGATGCAGAGATAATATATATTGAAGCCTAGATCACTGGACGTCCATCCTCATCACTAAAGTGTCTTGGTACAACCTAACTTGCAATTCTCGCCATACTTTTCCACGGAAAGTACCAGGATTGCACTATCTGCCCTTCAATGTTCAAAATAATAGATCGTTACGGCAGTAATATGCTTGATGGTCTGGGTAGGCATCACGTTGGCGGGCTGCACACACCTCCACGTCTTTGTAACAGGCGCTGGGACTTCTGTGAGGTATAGGGGTGCCATCTTTTTACTCTATGTTCGCCTTTTCAAGGCTGCAGTTGGCTCTGATTTTGTTTTAATGGATGACAATGCGAGGCCACATAGAGCTAATTCGGTGGACGAATTTCTGGAAAGTGAGGATATTGCTGGATGTGGTGTCCAACCAGATCTCCACCCAATAGAGAAAGTTTGGGCTATTGCAATTCACAACCATTCTCATAGTACATCCAAGGCCAGAAAATAGCATTTTTGTACGAGTTGGACCAATTGCCACAGAAATTCATAAAACTACCTTATTTCCAGTGTAAAATGACAGTGCGATCACTATATGTGTATAGAGGGACCATACCTCCTATTAACCCATTTTTTAGTTCCATTCTGCAACAGCTGCTTCATACCTGTAGAATCCGATGAGTACTACGCACGACTTTGCATATTTATTACTGAATATGTACAGAGTAAAAGTACTTAGTTATAATTACAGAATAGTTATTTTTTTATTATATCAACTCTATGTAAAAACCAATATTAATTAAAATCTGTCCTGTAGTTTTAAAGATAATCGACCAAATTTTAAATTTCGTTTAATTTTGAACACCTGTTGCGACGAATCTATCTGCAAACTCTAACTAATCCTCTAGGAGAATCTTTGGGCTAGCATTCGCGTTTAATTAACAGCCATCCCTCTCAAGAAGAAACCGCGATGGGCAGATTAGTTCGACTATATAAAGTCAGAGTTTTATAATTATACGAGAGGGAGGTAGAAGCTGCTACATTCGCTACGCAGGTGAGATTGAATAAAGTTGACTTTCGCACGTGAAGAGTAAAAGTGGTGTTTGGCCACTGTGTTGAATTAGTAGGTTTAAGGTTTAGAAATCACGTTAGATTAGGTTGATAAATAAGTTACTTGCACGTATTTGCTTATTAATCATTGCTTTCCCTCTGCTACTCTATTGACATTCACTTTGAGAAACAGTTGTTGTTGGTTAGTGTATTTGAGTCAATAAATAATTGTTATTATGGAAGTTTCTGGTTCTCTGATTTCCTTCCTCCTACATCCTTAGGTTGGCAAGACGGCAAGAGAGCTACTTCAGGTGTACGTCACTCACACAGTTTATAAATGTATACTCTTGCTAGCCAGACTTTATGGCTCTAAAACTTCTGAATATATACTGTTGTTTGTAAAAAATGCAACACCATGACGGAATCATCAGAATTAAATTAAATTTAATGCACATACGACTTGTATTAGTACAAATGAATTACGAAATTCTCAAAGCAAAACATCAATATTGAGTGTCTGAAATCAGTATTAGGTGTAACCATCACGCTAAGTGATGCTATACGACGTGCCATGGAGTGAAATAGATTTTGACTGTCTGCTTGTGGAAGAGAATTCCATAGTGTTTATATGCGACGCAACAGTTTGTCTTTTGAAGCAGCAAGACGCGAATCACGAGCGAGACGCCGACCAACCAAATCCCACACGGGATCGATAGGGGATATATCCGGTGAATAAGCAGGCCAAGGAAGAAGTTGTATGTGTTGGGCTAAACAGAAGTCTCGAAAAGTCTTTGCAACAGGTGAGTGTGCATTATAATGCTGATCGATTGCTCCAGGGATGCCTTAAAGGAAGGGAATGACTTCGGGCTGGTGCATTTCACAAACGTTCCTGTTCCTATTAAGATTACCCTCAATTTGTAGCAAAGTGGATCGTTCATGATACGAAATCGCACCCCAAACCATAACTCCGGATGTTAGGCCACTATGTCGTTCGATAACGCACTCTGCAAGGCAGCGTTCAACAGCATAGCATTTAGTATGAATTTGGTCCTCATGGTTTCACAAATTGAAGCGTAATTCATGTAAAAAGACAACTTGGGGCCAATCAGCTTAACAGGCACTTTGCTCATGAGCCCATTGTAGACGCAGCCATCGATGGTTTGCCGTGAGGAGGATCCTGTATAAAAGCACCCTTGCACGCAATCCAAGGTGCAGCAGACGTCCACGAATTGACGATGCCGACATTAGTACACCTGTAGCAGTAGACCAACGTGCTGCCAACTGCCTGGAAGAAGCTGTAGATTCATTCACCACCATACAGAGCAGGTGTCGATCGTCGCATACTGACGTCACCTTCCGTCTACCACTGTCACTTTTTCAAGTTGTTCCGTGCTCGTCGGTCCACTGCTTCCAAACTCGCATCACTGTGGAACTGTTCCACTGCACACGACCTTTTATTGTGGGATAGGTAAATCTTCCTACTCGAAGGCCCGATAATGATCCCCTTTTCAAACTCCGTAAGTGGTTGTATCCCTCCTTATTTCGTCGTTGAGGCATACTTAGGTCTCTCTAAACAATTGCCAATAACAAATAATCATTAACAATTTTCAACATCCCACTACAGCTCTCTATTTATAGGCTTTCAACATCAGTTTAGAGAGTGCTGCGTACTACACGCATGCACGGTGGCTCTGAAACTTTACTATTTTACGTAACATTCTTTAATTGATATTTGCTTCAAAGTTCATTTAATTCTGAGGATTCCTTCATGGTGTTGCATGTCTTACAAACAGCAGTGCAAAAAATGACAGCTTTCTATTAACGTCTTTGAGGTTTGTTACATACATTTCTATGATTTAAAACAAATTATTTTATAATGGTTGATGAAAAAAAATTTAACTGAAACAAACATTATGATTAATTAGTTGGGAAATACTGAAATTAAGAACAGACGTACATTTCTTCAAGGAATACTTTATTTGTTAAAGATCTGCGCACCCACATAAAATAAAGCATAAAAAATCTTTTGAAAATATTGGAGAGTAATGCAACTCCATAAAAACCTTTCATATTTATTTATTTTCTTTTTCGAATGTATTTTATTCTACCAAAATGTTTTTCATCAGTCGAGATTTGAAAAATTACTAAGAGCATTAGTATTCCAAGAAGAGATGATATATTAGAAAGGAAATCCAACAAATATTTAATGTATAATAATTCTATTCTTCTAAACTCCTGAAAAATGAAAAAAATACGTAGAATTCACAAATAACTAAATACCAGGAATGCATTATTTAAATAACTATTGCAAAATTCAACTTAAAGGGGAATAAATAATTGCTAATGGAAATTATAAGTGATTAATTTCCTCCATCTAGCAAGCACTTATAACTTAAAGCAATTTAAATCACTTCTCGATACATTCTTGAAAGGGACCAAACGTTTGAAAAATTATTAAATTGGCTCCATTAAAATATTAATGCGGCTTTGAACATTTTATCTTGGAAGTTTTAATAAATGATTTAAAATTTAAAAAAAAATATGAAAATACGACACAAAAAAGAGGTATTAAAATAAGACACCAAATTAAGAAATAGAATTTGCAATAATGTTTAATATTTACGAAAGAATATTTAAATCAATCGATTACATGGTGAATACGCCTTCTGAAATATTTTAAAAAATGTACCGAATAAATTTAGTCTTTTCTAATTCTTTACTATGGCAACGAGATCATTAAAGATAAAAGAAATTTCGTGACTAAAATTTCAAAACTTTGTTTGACAACTTTAATGGGGACATTTCTTTAACGTATTTTAGCAGCCATGTTGGCGAACTTAGGTTTTTTTTGTGTGCGAGAAGTATGATGATCTCACAGTAAAAAGTCATTCAATGCAAACGTATTATCTTGCGTAATTCATTTTATTATAGGCATTTATTAACATAATTATGCATTGCTGTATTTATATACATTTTAATAATATGTTAATTTACTTTTTAAAAAATCTGCTGAATGCGGCAATACAATATTGTTAATTAAAGTTTGTTATTTTTTTGGGGGTGAAACACATTTCACATATTTAGTAGCTTAAATATACACAGACCCATAGACCAAGCGGTTGTTTGGAATTGAATCCAAAATTTTAATTTCAAATGCGTAAATTAAGATTTTTAACATTGCATTTCCAAAACACCTATTTTCCAAAATATGGCTTTGTAGCATTTGGATAAAAGCTTTTGTACTTCTGAGATGAAATGATTTTGTTTTGAAACAATTTAAACACATTTTCATCTGTTGTTGACAATCCTATAAAACTCATTATTAGAAATTTAGTTTTAGTCGAAAATACGAGTAGGTGGAACAAAAGAGAAGACTAAAACCCAAAAAATGAACAAAATTAGAGCTTTGTTATTCGTTAAAACGTAATTGAAATTTCATACGTGATTTCTAGGAAGTAATGGTTTCGGGTTGCAAGAATTAAATGCAATTCTAAAAATTGGCGATTCCTACTAAATGGATTTGATATTTTTGCGTTAATACGAGAGTATCATTTTTTTAATATGAGATAGTTTCATTCAACCCATAAAACATACTTTAAAATAAATTATAAAATACGTTACAATTCCCCTTTCTGTCTCTTACATTAAATATTATTTTAATAGTTTTTCTGTAATTGTCACGAATATTTTGTACTTCAGTTTCCATGTGTATAGAATACTTTAGACTTAGACATCGGTGACATTTAGGTGTATTAAAAATATTGAAACGAAACATTTATGAAATTAATAATTGAAATTGCTTGTATATGGAATATAAATGTCAAATTTCCCTTTGAGAATAATTTCTACTCTTTGGCACTTTTCATTTCACATTTTGAAAAATATTTTTTCGATCTAACAGTTTTCAATTCATATCTTTGCTTCAAAACAAGCAATTTTAAAATAACCTTACTAAAAATTGGAACTTCTTTTCTCGAAGGATTTCTTTAAAGTATAACAAATTAAGTCTAATAAAATGCAAGGGAAAATACCAATCACAATCTTATTACTAATACAAAGAAGAAGTCAATTGCAATTTGATATTCCTTCGGAATTCAAATGATATAAAAAATAGCGTCTTAACTATTCTTATAGTTATTTTAAACTAATCATAACTTCCGAACAAATAAGTTATAAAATGAATTGAGGCGACTTCTTAATATTTACAAATTTTCTATGCCACTAATATATACTAATATTATTTATTAAAACGTTACAATTTTTTTACTGGTTGTTTTTCTTATATAAATGCAAAATATGTTAATTGTGAAAAATATTACCTTCTTATTAAAGAAAGCTATAGTGGAATTTTTTTTTTAATCTTAAAAAGAAAATAAGAATTAAAATCATTAAAATATTGTACTTCAATGAAAAGGTAAGTGAAACTCACAAAGTTTTAAATGGATTTTAATTCATTTTTATCAAATCTTATCAATTTTAGAATATAAAAATTTGAATCATAAAGTTAAAGAAAACAATGAATAGAAGACATTTTATATAAATGTACTTGTTTAATTCATATTAAAGAATATTTTAAGTTTGATATACTCATATAGATTCTAGTAAGCTTATTTTTTTAAAAAAAAGTATAATCCAATCGATACAAATGATTTTTGGTTCATTTGATATCTCATGAATAAGGTGCTTTCTAGCTTTTCAATTTAAAAATGGATCAAATTCTTGGTATCTGTGACCTTAATCAGATATCCTGAAACTTTTTTTCGAAATAAAATTCTAAGATTCAGCCGTATATTCAAAAACATAAGACAAAACAAGAAATTATTCTTACTTTCCTATTCTAACGAACCAGAACTTAAACAACAATCGTAATCCTTGCATAATGCAATAATATATTCAAGATTTAAAGCAAAGTATAAAAGACTGGTTCCTATCTTTCAAGTTCTTTCAGACGGTACTGGATCGTATTCAACTATTAGTATAAACAAATGTTCACTAAGATTATGTTTCAAATCTTCCTAATAGGAATACATTATTCATTGCTATTATCCACCTATGTTAAACTATTGTGCATTTGCATGAACTAATTATTCACTCTCAAGGAAGAGAAGAATATATTAGAGGAAATCTATTTATTGTAATATATCAGGAGTCTACCGGTTATCGGATATAATGATTTCGTTTCGAGTAAGAAAATGAGAGGAAGGAGAATGTTTTAAGGTATCCGACTACGTTCGGAACAGTGACTTTAAAAAAGGAAATAAATGGATAATTTTCAAGATACTTAGTGTCACTTAGATTAGAATACATGTATAAAATTGTTTTAAGGATATATTTACAAAAACAAATTATTTAATTACAATATTTTGGCAAAGGATTAACTTAGAATAACCTTTTTTCAAAATGTTCTCCTTTTATAAAAAAAGTTTCTAAAATAATACTATTTCGCTTATATAAAGTAAAGACTTCTCCAGAGAGTTTGAACTAGGATTTTTGAAAAATTCATATTATTTTCAGAGTTACCACCCATTGAAATAATTATCAGCGGTTTTTTTTTCTTAAAATTGCTCCCCTCTGTTGTCGTAAAATATGAATAAACCCACTTCTAAGTTATATATTTCAAAAATTCTAGCTGAGCCTCTGTAGAGAGGTCTGAGCTATATACAGGCAAAATATTATTATAATAGAAGCACTTTTCACAAAAGGAGAATATTTTGAAAATGGGTCATTCTATGTTCGATTTTTGTCAAAATATTGTACTTAAATAATTTTTTATCGTAATACTATTCTTAAAACAATTTTATATATATTTTCTAATCTAAGTGACACTAAATATCAAATATTATCCATTTATACACTTTTGCAAAATAACGGTTCCGACCGTAGTCGGATACCTTAAGTAAATAATACGTTTGATTATGCATACGATTGAGTCATTCATCAATAGTTACAAGTTTGTTCATGTTTATTTACAAAAGGTTTTATAACTCTAAAGTTCCACTCTTTACATCAGCTTTCAGATTTCTTTTAGCGAAACTGCACCTCCGGATGTATAAGGCAAATTAACGAAGAGGACATCACCCGGGGAAAGTTGAATTCAAACATTTTTAGCATTCGCTCAAGTTTCACTCCTTTGGATAAAAATCTATCTTAATTCACACCTTTTACAACGGATGAAAAAAAGAGGGTCGAATTACGCCAATAGCTTGCTTTGCAGTATTGGACTATAATTGGCCAAGTGGGCGATCAATAAGGATATACTCAAAAAAAGGAACTGATCTTTCTCATTCAATCTTTCATATTTTATTGAAAAAGTAATCTTTGTGTATTCGTGATATGTATTTATGTTGAATATATGCCTTGTTATAAAGCATAGTGGCTGAGTGGTAGTGTATTGCGCTTCCAAGTCACATGTCCGGGATTAAAATCTCAGCTTGAGCAAGGTCGGCTCAGCATTTTATCCCTTCAATGGATCGATAAATGAGTACCAAGCTTGCTGAGGAACTAAACACTGTGGGTTTCGTGTCAGACTGACCGCCTGACCGGAACATCTACACATTCACCTAAGCGCCCAAGATCACAAAAACTGAGTTGGATATAGAGGCCTTGGCCGTCATGGGATCTAGTGCCACTGAGTTTAGTTTAGATGCCTTGTTATAGAGCTATATCCGTTTGAAAATGCTAAACTGTTCTCATAAACGAATTAGCTATTGTTAATGCTGAACCAGGTCTACGAGTCCAAGAATGTTTAAAAATCAAAAACAAGATTAAGATTGCAGGACATGTCCTTCTCGGACGGTTCAACGGATATTTCGGAGAGACCTGTGCTGAGCTACAGTTAATACACATGGAATAGGTTTTTAGTCTAACAAATTAGAGAACTTAATGCGATTACTTACAAGTCTGGAAATGGATAACTGCATGATTCTATCCACTTTAATGGTAGCCCCCCCACCTGGAACCTGCCTATTATATCCAGGATATGTCGGGGGAATTTTCCATAGCTGTGGGTTGAGATTTTTATTTTGGAGCAGATCATGTAGAAAGTAAGATGTTATACATGACACTTGAATCTCAGTGGCACCTTCCTTTGCCAAAATGTCAGTTATTTTTTGCCACAGAGTCCGATGTGGGATAGAGTTCATTGAAATAGATATCCCGATGCTATGAAAGCTCTTTAAGATTATTGAGAATTGTAATAGCAGTTTTACAACCACGTTTAGCTCATTGATATAAGTGTTAGGTGACACTACGGCTATCAGAAAAGGTCCATAAATTAGTGGAATATATTAATGACGTTCACAGTGCCACATCAAATGCTTTTAGCTCAGATCTAAAAAAAGAGCAGAAGTCTGGATTCGTAATCTTAAGATTTTGTGAGCAATTCAGAGCTCTGGAAGGATGCTGCTGCTACAAATGTTATGTTCATTCTTTTTGCCATCGGTATAAATTTGAATAGAAGTTTCTGGAATTTGGTTGATGAACTTCAGAGAAAGTTGGGTTAAAGTTATATTTTATGTCTAACTTTAAAGCTGCACGAGGGATACTGGTGACAATCCTCGTTATTTCGTACCATCTTCTCCATCATTGCAAGGTGTCAAGATCACGAGGCTTCCCCCGAACACAGAATGCGTTACATGGATCTCACAATGAAAGCTATGTACACAGATCCCCTTCTTGTGCTTGATTTTCTGAGAGTTAACGATTTAATTGATCTTGTTTTGCTTCGTCACACCCTGGAGGATTAGCTACAACACAGCAACATAATTTTATACTTGGCGCATCACTCATATGATTCACTTCTATAGGGTGAACCACGATAATTATATTGCTACATGTTTACGTCTCTATTTATATTTCTATATAACTGAAAAATAACTTCTCGAAAACCAAAAACAAAACTATAACTCAAAGCAATATGAACAACTTAATTGTTTTGCCACCAATATACCATATTTATCAACCCTCACTTTCAGCTATTATAGAAATAGCTAGAAATTCGTTCAACTCAGAAAGAATATTGCTAAAAGCAGTAGCTAAAATTAATGTATAATGCCTATTACATAATGCGTTTTGTTATGAATCATTTTTGCGTGAAAATGGATTTTCCTAAAAATATAAAGGACCCAATTTTTCTAAGGACAACTATTTGTCAACCGCTCTTTTATTGTAGTGCAAGCCACATTTTTTGTTGTGAGGAATAATTTGACACTACGTGACTCGAATATTTTATTTATCGCTTGGAAAAAGTAATTGTGTTTCTATTAAGACCATTCTTTTCGAAGATAATTCATTGTAGAGTACACATAGAAATCGATCTCTAAAACTGTATTTTTTGTTTAATGGTATTATTTATTGATAAGCAGAAGAGCAATATATTTTCTTTAACCTCAAAAAATATTAATTCCATGAAACTTCCCACGGCAGAGTTTAATTTATGCTCCCCCCCTTCCATAGCATTACACAAAGAAATTTTTATTGTCATATTTTTATGACAATATGTTTTTTATGCTCGATTTCTTACGTTAATCTCAGTAATAATAAAATTCAAGGAAGTGTAATATTGAACTCTCTTCGTCATTAAGCTTTCTTTTTGTTGGGTTCTTAAAGAATTCGTGTTTTCCATTTCAAAAGGCACATTTCTTACTTTCCGAGAAATACTTAGATGTCAGATATTTTTAATATTAACATGAAACACACAGTTTTTGTTAGATCAACAAAAATTAAGAAATCTTGTAGCACCGTTTTTAAATTGAAATCATTATAACAAATCAGCAACATTGGTTTATCACTTTTTTCAATAAATATTTTATTTATTGAATCAATATTTTGAGGTAAGAATATGTTAATATAGTTGGGCAATTTATAACACATCACATTTAACTATAGTTTATTCACAGAATGAGCATCATACATTACAGAATGGTATGGATTGAGCGTGAATTTGAAATTATCTTCTAGTTTAGCTTTTGAAGTAAATGTAATTTAATCTATACAGCAGCATGCATTATGGATTATCAATTATATGAATCACAACACGACCATACGCCAAATTGTAAATTTGCATTGCAATACGTATTTGCAGGATCATGATTAGTAGACAACGTTGAGTTCGAATTGAGTACATATGTGATAGAAACTTAATGCATATTTTATTCTTACTGATTAATGTAACAAAAGTATTTAAACATGTAGTATTTACCTAACTGAATCCTAATGATTTCTTGAAGAAGATGTTCCACTGTCTTGAAATAAGTTTATCCAAGATCTTTTCCATTATTGCTGATAAACTGTTAATAATTTCTAAAACTTCATTTATCATTTTGTTATTATTCACTGACACTTTGTGTTATACTCACACAATTTCCCTGAAATTTTCCCTAATTATTCAGTACAGTTCCTTATAATTGGTAATGCTTATTTGCATACACATAATAATCTTTCACGGTTCACGAATCAAGTAGTCTCATAAATGAACCCGATATATTACTTAAGGGAAACGTGAGTGAGAATTCTCTACAAGTGTACCGAAATTGTTTCTTAAACAGGATTCGTGTGACAAACACTGTTGTAACACTTTAAAAGAATGGTACTCGTTTGGTTATCTGAAACTTTGTACCTATCCTAAATATCACACGGCCACATACATTAGCTCACTCATGTACACCCGCGATCACCACACACGAACTCAAAACCACAAACAGACCTACTCCACATGCACGCATGTATATTCACACATACATACCACACACACACTCTTGCACACATACAAGTACAGCCTACTCAAGCACCCTAATGAATATCACACACACACTCATATAAATACTATGTTAAGTCTTAAGTATGTTAAAACGCTTTTTCATAACTTTTCTCTTAAGCCTTTTTTTGTACTCTTATATCCAATCTGTTTGAAATATTGAATTATTTTTCAGATACCAAAAATTTTACTCTTGTAATAGGTCGCAATGACCATATAACAGTTATTTCTCTCTCTCTCTCTCTAAGTTAATAATGTACGAGTATAAATCTTTTTTTTTCACAAGTATAAACTTCATAACACTGTCTTGAGTGTTTAAGGGTTTTTTTTAAAAAAAATGAGTAAGCGTTTAATTTCCTAACGTTATTTTGAAATTTAGTGATAAATTTAATGCAATTTCTGCTCTTTCATTAAGTAATTTGATCACATTAAAGTGAAAAAAATTTTAATAAGCTTTATATTACCCCTTTAAGTGTCTCCTGCGTATACGTCCGTCTCGCTTAATCGGTGATTTGTGTTCCCCGGACGTATATATCTGTCTTTCCGAAATACAATTCTTTTATTTGGATTATACTTTCATAATCTAGACAGTGTTTACGAGAGATTTATTTCAGTGCTTCTAAAACTTTCAATGTTTACGACCCAATATTCAATCCTAATTTGCATCGCGCCCCCTCCATACAATAACGATATATTGAATTCAATAATACTATACTTCGACACTAAACCTACAATACGACTTTAACCTTTAAAATCCCCCTGATGTTTATAAAAGTCTCACTCAGTCAGTGTGTTAATTGCCCCAGACGTATATAAACGTCATTTTGAAATACTATATTTTCTGTGAATAACTATCCATAAAATTATTTCGAAGGCTTTGGAATTCAATAAAAGGACCTTGGCAGTGTTTGCGAAGGGTTTACTTGTTTTAGAGGATTTGATTATTTTTTTATTCCTTTTCTACCCCCTCCCCCCACTGAATACACCGCATACGCTTACCTACGTGTTAAACGATGACATTGGGAAACGAATCGCAAAATATTTAATCGGTATTTAAGGGATTAATTATATAAACTGTACAAATTATCAAGATAAGTGCTAATGTTGGCATAAAATTTTAAATATGACAGCATCATGGGGGGGGATCACTGGTAATTATTAAACATGTCCTTAACTTAGTATTTTTAAATTAAGAATTAAATAGATTGTGCAGTATAGATGCATTTATAAGTGTATTATAGTATAAATGAGTATTTTATTATGCCAAAATGAATTTGCTTACTTTCAATAAATTAATAATTTGTTTAAATACTCTTTTGTTTTCGACTTGCAATATGCTCGTGCCTCCCTCTTTGGGTTATCCCACCCCCGTAGATAGCGCGCCCTACAGTTGAAGAAACACTGATTTACTTATTTCAGAGAAAAATGCACTTATTTCTGAAAACGGTGGCAATGGGGAGAGAAGCGCGAAACTTTTAATAATCAGTTAAGGGGTTAACAGTATTTCGATCGCTGAGCATCTTTATTCTTCTTACAGCAACTTCAATTTAAATTTCCATCAGGATTTGTTTTTATTTGTAATGACTCGTCATGTGTTATATTTAGAGCACTTTAAAATCACATGGTACACAGCTTGTTATGTAAACCACTAACGGAGAACATTATCATTCAAAGAGAAAAATGAATTATTTATAGCGGTTTTTTTCGATGCATCTGAATTATTACGTAAGAGAAACATCTTGCATTACTTGTTCTAAAAAGAAAAAATTTGATTAAATTTATTCCAAATATTTCAGACACAAGTTAGCTTAAGAAAACTGCGTTTATTCAAAAATAGATAAGCTTTGGTACATATGAAACTAATATCAGCCATTGAAATATATTATAATGTTAGTATAAAAAAAAATACTTCGTAAGGGAAAGACAATTGGGAAGAAATTTAGTTTAATGAGTACTTTTAAAATATTCCATCTAATATACTGCTTTATTTGCAATTTTCAAAACCTGTTGAAATTTCCCATGTCTGAAATGATTTCAGAATAAGACCAGCATCCATCTAAACTGACACATCTTATCGCTATTTTGGCATTAATAAAGGTTATTTGATGTATGTATACTTATATTTATAGTCGCTAAGGCACGTTAAAACTGTATCTCTATGACTGGATGAAGTTAAATCAGTAAGAAAGAAAGAGAAAAACAGACTGCAAAAACAATTATTAATACCGTTTTTTCTCAAATCTAAGCCACCATCAATTATAAGCCGCACCTCCAATTCACAACACTTTTTTGAGGAAAAAGAATTGTGTAAAATGGCTCATTAATAACCGAAACTTGAGAATTTTTTCAAAAAACTTTAGTGAGAAATAATAAGAAGTTAATAATTTATATTAATTTTTCCAGGATTAAAAACTTTCATATACATACATGAATCTATAATTAGTCTGACCATCAGTATCATGTTTCGAAAATGATTCGTCACTCCCATTGTCACAGCCGACTCTGGAATTGGTGCTGGCATCGCCATTTTTCCTCACGGTGGTGTCGTCTTTCGTACCATTCAATGCCTTTGTTATGCAACATTTTTTAAAAGAATAAAAAAGAAGTATTAAATACTGTTGAAAATGCGGTTCCCTTTGCACGGCCAGGATCACAAATGTAGGAAGGACGATTCGATTTGGGTATCTTCCATTCCGTACGCAAGTACTTTATCGATCACAACAAAACGATCGTCATCGCGTGATGTTTGGTACTAGGTTATACAGATATCACACCGCCACAAACATTTGCAAGCAAAAACTATTTTTGTTTGCGCCATCAACGCATATTTGTTTCTTCCGTGTCAAATTTTCAATGGGCGCTACTCTGTTTCCATTTTTTTCTGCATATAAAATTGCTTCCCTTTTCATACTTGCGTCATAGTGTACTTATCTTGATACAATAACCGTTATCTTTGATGTTTAGGTGATTCAAAGAAAGCGTATGAAAAGCATTTCTTAAATACGAGCCGACAACTATGCTTAGAATTAATTGATTATTGGAGACAAACTGTGGATTGGGATAAACCATCTATGCAAGTAGACATAATGAATGGTTGCATTTTTTTAAAAAGGGTGGAAACTCAATCTCCTCCACGTAATAAATGTGTTGTCTTTGATTCTAAACAGCAATCGATTTTCAGTTGCATCAATGCTGGAAAAATAGAGCGGCTTAGATTCAAATAAATACGGTATTAACATTATTCTAACTGCATTTGCATCGCGGTACTCGTCACCAAAATTCGTCAATAAGTTCATTTTTTTAAAAGGTAACCGTCTTCTCACTGGTCCAGGTAATTTTCAGTGGGACCCCCTCTCTTCTAAATTTCTCTACAAAAATAATACAGAAGGAAACATATAGTAAAAAAATATTTTCGTCATACGTTAGAAGTGAAACAACTGTATAGTGATGTAAGTTTCTGTAACATGGCTTTGGGATGATTTTTGGAGCATTCGAAGTAAAGTGCACTGAAAACAACAGAAACACACACACAAGCACAATTTTTTTTTGAATTCAGGGGTGCTAACTTTCTCTAGAGGGCGGAAAGAATAAACAATATCCAAATATATATAACTCTCTGAAATTAAAATTAAACAAATCGAAACTTTTACATATTATTTATAAGGGAATAAGGCTTCAAAACAGTGTAAAAAGTTTAAAATATAATTATAATTTAAAAAACTATAAGCATATAAAAATAAGAAACATCTCTGTAAAAAAATAATTTAGTTTTACGTTGTGTATGATATATATATATTTTCTAAAATAGTAGCTTTAATTACCAGCAATAAGTTGATTTATAAGGCTAAATATATCCTTATATTACACTGAAGTGTTTTTATATAAATAGAATAATAAATTATATTTAAAAAAATATAAAAAGTTTACATTTTTAAATTTTTTAAAAGAAATTTAATCTTTATCCAAATTTTTTGAAATACAAAATATATATATTATTCTTAAGTTAAGAAGGGTTTGAAGAGTCCGATACATTTTCTAATTTTACAAAGTTTTATACATCAAAGGCTTTTATTTTAGAAAATAGCGTGCGCAACACAAAATATACTTAATATCTTTATATATAAAAATCTTCTTTGCGTGTGTTTGTCACTAAACTCCTCCTAAACGGCTAGACCGATTTCGATGAAATTTTTTGTGTGGGTTCAAGTAAATTCGAGAATGGTTTAGATTCACAATTCAGTCCGATATCGTAATTAGTTGAAAATATATTAATTAAAAACTTTCAAAAAATACAACTCAACATTCACCTGCATTGTTGTAACAACGCTATTGTTATAAAAAAAAGTAATATAAAAAATATTTAAATCAATTCCTACTTAGATCAACCAAGAAAAAATTTATTTTAGCTACTTTTTATTAAATAGTTGCAATTAATATAAATATGTATATACATATGACAGAATCACAACATTAAGTGGTAATTAATTTTTATTAATTACTATTTAAATATCGTATTGTCATCCAAAACAATCGTGTATATAAAATTTCCTTTCAACTGAATGCTTTATTTAACACGTGAGAAAAAAAAAACCTTTTCAAATTTTGACATAAGTCGCCAAAAGGGTCGCTAAGTTACCAACGTGGCTGTATTTGTAATTTTTTAAATAATTAGTTATAATCAATTAATTATAATTAAATTATTGTATTGTCATCCAAAATAATCATGTACATTACATTTCAACTCAGTTGAGTGCTTTAAAGTGTATTTTATTAACAATTGAAAATTTCACCAAGATAAATAAATAAATAAACAAACAAACAAATAAAATATGTATAGAGATCGTGAACTAATAGTAGGAATTCAAAAAGACTAAGTTGGCGTATAAAATTTATTTTCAGCCAAACTGTCCAAACCCGGTCTTTATTGTTACGAAAATGCAGATGCGATTCACGCTTTTTAGCGTTTTTAATTAATATCTTTTCAAATAATCTTTATATATGTAATTCTTCTGTGAGTGTGTATGTAACTGAACTCCTCCTAAACGGCTGGACCGATTTTGATGAAAGTTTTTGTCTGTTCCAGTGGACTCGAGAATTGTTTAGATTTATAATTCGGTTTAGAAATGTTTATTTAATTTTTATTTATTAATTGTTGATCTTGGAATGTTTTACATTGGATCCGAAAGACTGCGCTAAGATCGCAGTATCGAATAATCAAAAATCTTTTATTATAATTCAAGTTGGTCCTGTTGATTGGTGCTGTGATCCTTTCAGGAAAATATTTTGTCACTTCGTATTATTATTTTGTTGAAATTAATCGTGTGTTTATTAAATTATCACATTCAGATGTAATTAGTGTTTGGATAGTTTTGAAGTATGCATAAAAAACTATACATTTTATGTACAATTTAATAAATACACCTGTTATACAATAGTTTGAGTATCAATTTTTTCACCTTTAATTAAAACAAGTTTAAGTTTTTATTCAAACAGCCTTTACATTTATCTTCGCTCACAGTATACACATACTCACAGGCTATCGATTGATTGAATTGTGATAACCGTACATATGTGTGTAATGACGTTAGACATTGTAATAACTTTTGATACAAATTTTACTCAAAACGGTCCAGATTGTTAAAGCTTATTCATAAAAATTTGGAATTTTGAATTTAAGATGTGTGTACAGGACAACGTCTGTCGGGTCCTCTAGTTTATTATAAAATTATTTCTTATATTCTTATGCTTATAATGTTTTAAAATTATAATTATATTTTAAATATTTTGTACTTTTAAAACGATAATCCTTTGTAAATAATGCGTAAAAGAATCGAATTATTTAATTTAAATTTAAAAGAATTATATCTGTTTAAAAATTAAAATTTTTTTCCCTCGTGTCAAAATTAACACCCTTGAGACTTCTTAATGTTTTTATTAGCAAAAAAAATTAGACTAATTGTGCAGTTTCTTGAATCTTTTTTTTACGTTTCTTCCAACCACAACCAACTGCGGAATGACAAGCTCAAATCCGCTGTAAGGTCCCAAGCATCTAAGTGATGACACTTATTTGGTCTTTTGTAGATTTATTTACCCAACACACAGGACGTTCACAGACATATAAAAATATGTACAATATTTACACTTTTATAGAAATCATTAGCAATCCGATTAATTACATTTTTAGAGAAGTCATTCTTTACGCTCGCTGATGGAGCTAAATACAGTCTCTCGTCGAGAGGTAAAAAGCCGACTGCAGATATCCACACTGCGCTCACGGGTGGAGCTCACAGATTCCAACTGTTCTCGTCGAGGTAACAGCCGACTGCAGATATCCCCACTGCGCTCACGGGTGGAGCTCACAGATTCCAACTGCTCTCGTCAAGAGGTAAAGGCTGACTACTTATGGCTTGGTACTCGCAGTCCTCCGATCAGTCCGCGTTGCCACATCGAGTTTTAGAAGTGGTCTCGAGTTCGCTACAACTCCCTCCCCCTCCAGATTTTTGCTTTCTCCGGACACAGGAGAAACAAAAGTTCTTGGTCTTGTTCAGTTATTATACATTATTTATAAAAATATTCAACATCAATAATATCATTTTCAACAACGCTATTTTGGAAGCGCTCTCCACTCATGACCAGGCCATAAAAAGAACTTATGTACACAATAAAAGTAATATATGCAGCAAAAACACAAAAATATATCAAATGAAACTACTAATTAATTGATTATACATGATGAACTAAAAAAAGAATACACACACATAAATATTACACATTATAAAATGATTTTAAAACAAACAATGACAATATGACTATACACATAGATATATGACTATACACATAGTACACATAGATTGACCTATCTAGTCTGAATGTAGGGAGTTCCTACTTAAATAATCCATTCAAGTTTTCTTTCCCCTTAATGTGTACAACGAGGATATTAAATAATTGCAAGGATAAAACCACGAAAAGTAATCGTACACATACATTACTTCCAGCATTATTTTTAAAGATGCAAGGGAATTATGACCTGTCCTAATAGAAAATTCAGCCTGCATGTTAATATATCCTTTCAGTTTTTCTCCAAACAAAATTGCAGCCGCAATACATGATGCTTTTAAAATTTGTTTTACTGATCGATGGAAACGTTCTACTGTGTTTCCCTGAGGAGGGAAAATTGAATTCTTGGAAATTTTTATGTTAACTTTCTTAAAGAATTCAACGGTTAAACGACTCATGATTGATTTCCCTTTATATATCGGAATGTATTTCTCTCGGAAAACCCATCCGTCGAAACACATGCAAAAGTGCCTGTATTACAGATTTTGATGTTTTATCCGACACCGGAATGACGTCAGGATATTTAGAAGCAAAGCACTTAATTATAAGAAGTTTATTATTGCCTTCTGTAGATGCAGGCTCGCAAGCATCTACATCAGTTTTACTGGATACTTCCGAATTTATAGGGGCAAGTTCTTCACCGTTTTGCTGTTTAGCAAAATAAGTACTCGAATTTATTTGAGTCTTATGCGGCCACAAGGAGGCCAACAGGATCTCTGTGTTTCAGAGTTAGTCTCTTTCTCCTCTTCCCAATTCAACTCAGTCTGTTCATCCTTTTGGTCTGACTCATCAAACATCTCATTTTCCTTACTTTGTCGCGTCTGCGAGCGAGTAACTACAGTATTTACTTTTCCGACATACGAGGGACAATTTTCCTCAATTCCTTGGAGTAGAGCCGCGGTTTGGTTACCCAAGATATACCGCCCTTGATCCGAGTGGTTCCTTATCACCGCTGCTTTGGATGTTACCCTCTGTACCCAAATCGCATTCAATATCCACCTCAGCAACAGGTAAGCATGTCATGTGATCGTCCAGGAGAGGTCGAAACCATACTTGCTCCCCCTTCATTCTATCTCTATCTACATATTTTTGGAAAATAACATCTACCGTGTGTGTGGCTCCGGTATCTCTCAGAATTAACATTCTAAAACCGTTTACTTTTCCTTTTGATGCACAAGGATCTAAGAGACTCTCTTCCGACTTCACACCTATTCGACACAACTCTACTTTCTGAGTTTTCAAGTAAGGGCATTGTGGACGTAAGTGGTTGAAAGACCCACATTCGTAGCATTGGAGCCTTTTCCCCTTATCGAAATTCAACTCTGGTGTTTTCCCTGAATTACGTGCATCGTTATGATTTCTAAAATGCGTGCCCTGAAAAGTTTTATTTCCTTTAAAAATTTTACCATGGGAATGATTATCACCTATTTGTCTAACTGCTGTTCTCAATTTATGATCTACCAGTTTCAATTTCCCTTCGATCGTTTTTTTTTTGCATCTTCAAATTCCTCAATTTTCCCTACCAAATTTTTTGGCGAAGTAATGGTTGCCCATTCATCTAGGAAATGTTCCTTAAATTCATTTGGGGCGCACCTTTTAATTTGATCAACCAACATTAGATCCCTTAACTGTTCAAAAGTTTCTATTTTTAATCCATTTAGCGACCCATCTAAAAATGCCTTAAGCTCGTGGTAAAAATCGTACCATGTAGCCTCCGAATTTTTCTGTGTCTTAACTGGAAGTTGTCGAAACTTCTCCATGCTTAATTTAAACCTTTTAAGCAACACTTCTTTAATATGTTCGCAATCACTCGCCTGTTTCTCAGGCTCCCTAGCGATTATATTGTTTACCTCAACCGGAAGGATTCCAATAAGATATGTCACCCACTGATCCTTGGAAAATTGTAGAACTTTAGCTTGCCTCTCGAAAATTTCTAAGAACAGACTTATATCATCATTTTTTAAATTAAATTTGGGCATTAGTTTCTGAAAATTTCGATGCAATGCTGTTTCACTTACAGATTTAGTAACAACAGTGTCCCACTTTACTCTATAAGGCATTCTAGCGGAAATTCTCTCTCCCGTATCTCCTTTTCTAACTGAACTTCCCATGCTAATGTTTGCCTCTCCAAGTTTTCACTCTCCATCCTTTCATTCACAACAGTTTCTAGCAAATTTTTTACGAATTCCTCCTCAAAATTTTCACTACCACGATTATTTGTTTTAATTCTATCACTTTCATGTCTTCTGAAACTGCTTCTCCCAACTCTGTCACGACAAGGACTGAATCCTTTTTCTTTCCCTTCCCCCCAAAAGCCATATTTTTCCAGAAAAAATTTAATCTATAAGCAATTAATAATTTAGCCGTGAAACCACAGTTAATACACAATGCACACAACAGAAATACTCAAACTAACAACAAGAATTCAAAATAAGGGTATTAATGAATATTAAAAATAAAAAAATATCAGAGATATATAAATAACCCTCTTAATTTTTACAAAATCAAGCAGATTAAGAATTAAAATAAAACTCGTTAATTTTTAATTGACTGACAGTGAGAACACAACGAGTATAAAAACCTTTAGTAATATTGGGATATGAAACACACAAATTAAAATACGTTATTTTCACCTCGCACTGCGAGATAGGTAGTAGAATTTTCTTTCACACGAGCATAAATTTCCGTTAATAGACGTATTGCATCTAAATAAGCTTTTTTTTTTGTTAAAAGCTTTACCGTTTAAAATGACATGATAAAATGTAACACTCTTTACATAAAAAAACCACACACACACACACACAAACGAAAATGTCTCGTTATATTCAACAACAATCTGAGTGTTTAAAAATATTATGCACTGATGTGCCTATGGGAATGATTTCCCGAACTCACATAAACAATAGATACCTCAATTATATTTTATATTTTCTGGCCTGGAAATGAATAATGTGGAGAACACATACCTTTCTCTCTTGTCAATTATATCGGTGCGAAACCTCCGTTTATATAAGTCAAGCATCTAGGTGATGACACTTATTTGGTCTTTTGTAGATTTATTTACCAAACACAGTTCACAGACATGCAAAAATATGTACAGTATTTACACTTTTGTAGAAATCATTAGCGATCCGATTATTGACATTTTTCGAGAGGTCATTCTTTACGCTCGCTGATGGAGCTATATACAGTCTCTCGTCGAGAGGTAAAAGCCGACTGCAGATATCCACACTGCGCTCACGGGTGGAGCTCACAGATTCCAACTGTTCTCGTCGAGAGGTAAAAGCCGACTGCAGATATCCCGACTGCGCTTTCGGGTGGAGCTCACAGATTCCAACTGCTCTCGTCAAGAGGTAAAGGCCGACTACTTATGGCTTGGTACTCACGCACTCGCAGTCCTTCCGATCTGTCCGCGTTGCTGCATCGAGTTTTAGAAGTGGTATCGAGTTCGCTACACCGCTATAATAATGGTGACATTTGATATTATTTGACATTTCTTTCCTTACTACTGAACAGTCATGAAAAAAAGTTGCCAGCAACAACAAATTTGTAGAACACCTGTGTAAAATACGATTTTTTGTTCACTAAATGTTTTGAAGGAAACTTTTACCATCGTGCAAAGAAGGAGTAATAAACGTTAACCGTTAATGCTCAAACTGTAATTGTAAGATTGCCTGAAGTATACACTACCCAGAAAACTAAGAGACACAGAGCAAGCAAATCATGTGATAAAATGGAATGTAAATCCTTCTTTCAAGTGTTAAAAAAAATCTAACACACTTTCCAATCTAAATCAAGTAAAATGGAAATCTCCAATTTTAGTTTTTGTTTTATTAAAACTAAAAACAAGTAATAAAAAAAAAGGAAGTCAATTACTACTTTGAATGGATGAATAGTAAGTATTTTATTACGATTGAAAATTTGAACAAGATATATATATATATATATATATATATATATATATATATATATATATATATATATATATATTAAATTCCTAGGAATAGAAAAAAGTATCTGAAGTTAAAAATAGATTAGGAGACACTAGAGATTTCTTGTTTTGCAAAGTTCTGATAGTAATGTAAGGAAAATAAATTTGTTGATATATAGACATTTATAATTCACTATATAATTTACTATCTTTACCTCTTTTTATATTACTTATTCTTTGAGCTTAATAAACAGAATTAAATTATTTAAAATGTTCTTTGGTTTAATCTGAATAAAAAATAACGCTAAATTAAAAGATTAGTGAAATCATGAGGAAACGGAAAAACTAAGTTCAAAGTAATTGATTTGCTAATTGCGCGCTGCTCCACTCGAGAACAATAAAAAACGTAGATTCCTTATTTTTCACAATGAGTTTAATGTGTTGAATAGAAACACGATTAAAGAGTTAAATGCCGAAGTATAAACATTTAAAGTGTTTGTTGAACGTTAAGTAAAGAAAACAAAGCTGTAGGAAGTAAGAATTTTTTTTATTGAGTAGCTTTGTACAAAAATGGTTTCTTAGAAATAGCATCTGTATTATGAAAAATATTTTTTCTTATGTTTTGAGATATCAAAACTGAAGCAAGCTGTTGGAAATGTATTATTTATTTTATTTTTAATTAAATATTACAAACTTTAAATTTCAGATGGTAACGTTAGTAAAAGAAAATTGTATTATCACTTTTACACTGTTGTTCAGTATCTTGCGAATGACAACACCAGTGTCCAGCTCGTTTTGTTTATGTTTAAAATAAATGATGGAATAAAGTTCATTTTAGATCGGTGATCCTCGAAGGGATTCATCTCTTTTATCAATATTTTAAAAGAAGTATCAATTAATATATCAAAAGATTTTCAATATTTCAAAGTGCTAGCCACCGTAGCCCTAGTTTTAATTAAAACTACTTCGGTTTAGAAGTGTGGAAAAAGTGATTTGTTGTCCCTATAATATTTTTGAAAGCTAAGAAAACTAGTTTAGATTTTTTTAGGTGGACCGGAAAGTAATGTCGTTTCTTGGTGTATCGATATTCGACATTAGTTAGTGATTTATGAGCTAACTTTGTACTTCAAAGTCATGCCATAGACATTTTATGGTTAGAGTGATTTGTTTATATATATATTTCCCTATTATGTCGAAAATTTCTGCTATACGGGGAAGGATGGATCCATAAAGCATTGATAACCCTAAATCACTGACCTAATTCAGCGACAGCTTTAGAAATCATAATAGGTCTACAGTTTAGTCCAATTATTTTTTTGTATCTACATTTGTTGTGTCTGGTGAATTCCACAATTTCTTCCTTCTTTAGCACTGTAGGTTCTAGTACTTCTTTACTTTTATTTTATTATCTTATATATATATATATATATATATATATATATATATAGTCGTAAATATTTAAATCTTAACATCTTTTATTGCAATTTATGAAGAAGTGGCCATCCAGATACCAGAACATGTGCATATCCTGGTAATCACGAACTCATTTGCGATGTTTATCCAAATGCATTAGATACTCGGAAGTGCATAAGGTGGGGTGTTAAAGTTCAAATTGGGTAATTTCAATCTTTCCGACTCGCACTCTTCAAGAAGACGAACAGCTTCAGACATTGTCATGTCAAGGATTAAAGTGGAGGTAAATACATGCCAGACCAATCTAGGACAGAGGTGGGGGACCTTTATGGATGAACGTGCCATTTTTTTCCAAAGAAATGCTAAATGATTTTGACTTGTGATTATAGGGAAAATAATAAAACTAAATACTATAGCACACAAAACTCTTTGTTTACTGCAGAATAATACATTTTGTATTTTATAGTAGTAAATGTGTTTTAGTTAAACGTGTAATTCAAATTATATAAAGTAAGTTTAGTGTGATTTCTACTTTTGCAGATTAGATGACAAATAAATTATATAAGGATTGAGTAAGATGTTACTTTTAGCAGAATGCATGCCGAATTGGAGTCATCTGCGAGTTTCTAAGCGAGTCTTTAATGTTATTCATCTCTGAAAATAATGACTCGTAGGCATATAGCTCGATGAAAATATGGTTAAAATATCATGAGCCTGCTTTTTCAAACAGTTAACGCATCTGGAATCGGATTTAGCGTTTAAAAAATTCATGACTGGCATTTTTACTTATACCGCTTGTTAATCTTTTTGTTTCGATCAATTCTAACTTTTTAGTTGTTTCAATAAATTTTTGAATCCACATATGGAACTAAACTAGAAATCAATAAGTTGCATTTCAAATTCTTCAACTTTCAACGTCGAATTGGAGCAAGTTCAGTTTATCAAATGATGCCACATCAGGGTAGATGATAAATTTGAGCGTTTCTGAAAGTTCTTTGAACTGAGAAAATCCCCCTGAAAGTTCCTTGATTGAAGAATCAATCGTGGTTGATCGTTTTGATCGGTGGCGTGCTCAAAATATTTTGCTGCCCGTCACCAATAGCACGCGTGCCAATGGCTCCCCATCCCTGATCTAGGACCTGCCAAACACTGTTAACCAACTTGGTCGAACATATAAGAACATTTGCAGTCGAATGTTAAAGTGAGCAGAGCAGTGTTTGGGTCCTGCATAATTTGCCCGAAGAAAACAAAGCTACCGATCCATCTTATGCAATTTATTGCTTCACTGGCCCACTACAGAACTGTTTTTTTTTTATTGCTTGATCACCGGAGATTAATAATGAGTCCTCTATGATAAGTGGCCGCAGTAGCCTAGTGCTATAGGTATCGGATCGGGGCTTGCCTTGTCATGATTTCGATCCCAGTACCACTTAAGACCCGCCGTGTAGGGCAACGATGCACGTTAAATCTGTCGAGAGCTGAAACGTTCTCCCCTTGGTGTGGTGTGGTAGTTAGAAGAGGGGTGCCAGCCCAGGTGTCGTCCACGTCACTTGACCATGGTTCAAAATTACGTGGTCCGTAGCCAAAAGCCCTCGTGTTGCTGAACAGTGTGACGTTAATATTAAATCAACGAATCAATCAATCAACCTCTATGTTAATTCGAAACGCAAAATGCAGTGATTTCTCCAAAAGTGCGTTTTTGTGCGTTTCGTGGAGAATTCGCAAAGTCGTTTATTTTGAAATTCTGATACCTGGACAAACTGTGAATGCAGACCTTTACTGTGTACAGGTGGATCAAGTAAATCAATCTTTAATCGAAAGTTTCCCAGATATTGTCAAGAGTAAAGGCGTTATTATTTCACTTGATAATGCAAGACCACAAGACAAACCCTGGAATATGCTAACGAATTGTGATGTGAGTTATTTTCTCACTATCTAAAATACGAGACTGTTAGACTTTCGACCCTCGAACCGCCTACTCTCTTAAAAAAAATCTTGTGTGTGCCAATGCCCAGTGTCGTAGGTGTAGTGAGGTTGGAAAAGAGGTCTACAATATTTGTAAGAAATTCATAATAAATACGGAATATGTCTTTATTTACAGAACTAAAATAAAAAAGTACTAACTATTTTAAAACCGCGTTTAAAGCAAAACGCAAAATACACAAACATAATAATACTAGCCACAAACATAATAATATCAAATGATGCATTTATTATTAAACAATACAAAATACATTAAAAATAAAACATTTTCATCTAAAGTTGGTTCTTGTAATAATATAGTCAGTAGAAGGCTTAGTCTGCATACTTCAGCCAATCTTCAATATTTCCGTAGATTATTACAAACTGCTAAAATCTTCAGGCGGTCACCCGAAAATGGTGGTTCACCGGTCGATCGCCATCGACGTAATGCGCACTCACCTATAAATGCTGTAAATTTCATTTAACGTTTTAAGGTATCCGACTACTTTAAAATCACGATTTTTTTTCAAAATTGACAAATTTTGATTATGGTTTTATTTTATAGGCCATCCTATAAGCTTAACCCGCAATCACTCGCGCGGGGTGTTCTGTACACCCCAGCAGCAAGAAAACCCTCGCAGGATTCTAAAAAGAATGCGTAGAACCACGAATTTTTCTGTAGCTGCCCATTTTAGGTCATTGAACCTTCAGGCTTGATGCAGTCCCTCTTTCTCGAATGATTGAAATGTAATGACCTTCAAAAATTTATATGGGGGCTGAGAACTCCCGCGGGAAGTTGAGCATATGTATACAGTCAGCTCTGAAGGTTTGGAAAATGATTAAAATATTATTTTTCTGCTTTCTACTATCATTATCTCATTAATTACAACGTATATTTACTACTGGTATATACGTTTTACTGGTTTACGGAAAAATATAAAATTATGCGTTTTAAAATGAAAATTTTGTATGTTTAGTTTAAATTAATGTTAGACTCATTTGTATGCAATAAATTTAATAAATTTATTTGTATCATACAAAAACATCTTTTGCTTTACAAATATGTATCGTAATGACTTAATTTTATTTTCATAATTAAATACACGTGTTAAAAGTTTGGGGTGTTCTCTACACCCCTCGAGTAACGACGGTAGCAAAAACAGGCGCGAGTGACCGCGGGTTAATAAAAAAAAAATGCCACAAGTTTTTTTTTATTTTCCACTAAAAAGAACAATAACTACAAGTGTTTCAGTAAAAGCATATGCCAGAACTTTACAAAAGATGGCGAACTTTAAAATGTGTTTTACTCGAAAATGGTTTTTTGCGTAAAGTTCAAACGGGGACAGCGATTGCTTAAAAAGTTTTAAAAATAATTTGCTGAACAATTTTGTGTATGTTCTGTATAAGAGTGGAAGTGTTCTGACCTTCAGATTTAACAATCACTGTTTTATTTCAAAATTTACAGTCATTTATGTGAATATAATCACTGTCTTTTTAAGCAATTTCATATAACCACTAAGATGAAGTGCTCTAGTTTTTGTAAAAAATTAAAATATCTCTTATCCTGAAGGTCATTCCAAACATTAATAATAAATTAACACATAAAAATTGAAAAATTGAGAATTTTCTCATAAAATCTTTGTACAGAGCGGGCCCCGTTTATGTAATTTTTGTAAATTTTTACCAGTTTTTTCCCATTTTAATAATAATAAATTTTTTTCTGCTTTCTATTTTAGGATTTTACCCTTAAAATATACTAAATAAATCTAAAAATCCCAAAAAATCTCCATATTTCCATTTTTTCCAAAAAAAAAAAGTTGTCGCAAGTAGTCGGATACCTTAAGAAAAATTATGTTAAGGGGTTATATTGAAGTTTTACAATACTGCGTATTAGATTGAAAAGAATATTTAGAATGCAGTGACCCTATGCTATATATATATAGCTAAAATTCACCAATTCTTAAAATTTGTTAATACAGTATCTCTTCGGATCGCTAAGCGATGTAACTACCTTCATTCCCATAACATTGTTTTTTCTAGAAGGTTTGTTTTTTCTTTCGTTTTCAGTTTTTTCAAATGCTGAAAAATATTTAATAATATGGTATTTTTACGAATTTTACATCATTTAGAATTGCTGAACAAATAAAAAAACAGATATGGTAAATTCAACAGAAAAACAAATTTTGAGACAAAAGACACAGTTTATATGGTTTTGCATCTTTTATAGTTTTTTGATTTACTGGAACTGGTTGCTCAAAAACTAGTATACCCCTTCAATGAAATAAAATAAGTTTACATTTGAGAATTAGCTAACTATACCGGTTTATTCATAAATAGTGTTACAAATTTCAGAGTATCATAAATTTTTATTGAATAAAGTTATTTACAAGAAATTTTTAATGTGGTTCCTCTAGCACAATACACTTTACGTAAGCGTTTCGGTTAAGTTAAGAGAGTTTTCGACCACACACTCACACATTTTTGGGATATTTTTTCCAATTTCCTCTTAAATTGCTTTTTGAAGCCCTTGAAATGCTCTTACTTTACGTCTGTTTAATTATTTTTTTAATTATCCCCATAAAAAAATCGCATGAAACACAGACAGGGGATAACGATAAACATTAATCAGGTGGAAGGAAATTCATTTTTTAATATTTCAGTTATTTTATAGTTGATTTTTCAGTACGATTTTGTGCACAATGTTGGTGAAAAACGAAGTCTCCTTGAGTACAAAGACGTTTATTTTTTCTGATTAAGTGTTTAAAAACTTTATTCTGATAGTATTTAGCATCAATTTTAGCCTTTGGTTCTATGAAAAGTGGTTTTGTTAAGCCTTGAGAGGACATTCCTATCCATACCAAAATAACTGACTGCCAGCTCGGAATTTCCAAAGCAGCTGCGTCTTTTCGACATTTTTTCACATTAAATGTATTGTATCTTCGCGTTGACAGTTGCGAATGACAAATGAAACAGTGCTTCATTCGAAGTTATTCATTTGTTGTATCTACCTTTGCACAACATTGAATACAGAGGCCAAGACATCTTCGATTTTCTACGCTTTTAAAGGACATTTGTTGGTTTGTAATTTTTTTTTATAACCAATTGTCTTTATCTGACGATAAAATATCGCTTGCTATATCTGTAGTTTCTTTGCATAGGTTTTGATTCAAAGGAATTTCTACAATGAAAATTCTTTTCAACTTCTTTTTTTTTATTTTTCACTAAGGACTTCCTTTCGTTCACATTTTCCCCCTGAAACTTTTGATTACGAGCCAGATTTTTTTTGAAGCTTAGATAGTAATACAAAAGAAAAATGTCTTTTTGATTTTTAAATGCTTTATTATTTACAGAATTTGAACAACCATCTTTCAAAAGCTTTAAAGTTTCATTCCGGGTTTGAGGATCTAATTTCAGTTCTATAACTTACTCCCACTAATAAATATGAATATATTAGTATATACATAATTTAGATGTTTCATTTTTAAAATAAAACCAGTAGTAAAGCGATCGAAATTCATCATAAATAGTTATATGTTTTTAAAATCAATCACACTAATTTTGAATCAACCGGTATAGTGAGATATTGTGAGAAAGTGAGGGATTGGAACTTTAAAAAACAGTGTGTGTTGCTTATAACCTCACGAATGAATATTATTGTTGTCCTATGTCTGTACTCATAAAGAAATAGTTTTCTGCGAAGTATACAATCATACGTATGAAAATTAATTACATTCTAAGAAGGAAACAATATGTTTATGGTAGCTGAAATAGGTTATAAATACTTTAGATTCAAAATTATTTAAATATCTAAAAAAAAATAACTCCGCGCGTCGAGAGTTGCTCCGTACTTCGTCGTGCTTTCATTTGGAACATTTGGCATAATTAAATTGAATTTTGACTTTAAATGTCTACTAAAGGTTTTTATTTGTCTTTTGAGCAATCTACATTAAAATCTCCCTTTAAAATAATAGGTAATTTGTTCAAAATAGTTGATTAGGCTTCAGTGTAGGCAACTAATCTTTTGCGAACGAATTCAATAATTTTCTCTACACTTAGATTTGGTGAAATATAAATAGTAATCAATAGAATTATTTGTTAATTTTCTGCTCGACAAGTTTGCTGCCCAAATTTCTCCGATATACGACTCATTAACCCAAATGATTCAGTAGTATTGTTACCATTGTTACGAGTATTACACACCGGAGCGTAACAATGTTTGGTTTTTTAAAACGCATCATTTAAGTTCACTCTCCAGAAAAGCGCGAATAAAGAAGTTATCACGTCAAAAAGAAAATCATAAACATCTGGGCAGTAAAAGATAGTGGAACGTGAATTAAAAATTCACTTTATGTTTTAGTCTTTTGCCCCTCGCACGATATTAACATAGCAACAAAATTAAAATATGAGATTTAAAAATTTTGACATTTCATTTCTTACTTCTGCCTGAGTTTACATCTATCATGTGGTTAAGTAATTAAATCTCCCAATAAATGTAGAAGATCCACTGTTTATAAATAAATAATGACGAAAACAACCTTAAACTCGTCTGCTCAATAAATTAAAAAAAAATCACAGTAAACGGTTGGTCTAGTCAGCGGCGAGTTACGGATTTGAGCTTAGTGCCACTGAACACACGTTGTTAAAGGAATCTAAAGCTCGTCAAGTGGTTACCTTAACTGGTTTGCCCGTACATGTTACGGGTTACCGTAAGCTGGCTACAACTGGTCTGCCCTTTTGCTATACGGGCATTGCTATTTTCTGTTGAGGTTGTTGTTGCTTATGCCGCTTGATCTACAATAACATCAGATCAAGATCCACGAAATTCATCGCAATTAAAGGTCAGCCTTTCAATTAACTCATTCGGACAAGAGTTTTCAAACGGTGACACAAGTTTTCGATAGGATCGAGGTCAGGACTGTTTCCTAGCCAGCACAACAACGCAATGATCTTAAAACGGTACTAGTCTTTCAATTACTTTACTGTGTGGCAAATATTGCTGAAAAATAAATTAAGCATTGATGGTAAATAGATCCCTGTTGGAAATTGTAAGTTTGGGTTCCAGTATGGTGTCAATGTATTTTAAGACATTCAGTGTCCCATCGATGATATGAAGGCGACCTATATCATCTGCTGATATGCATGACTAAAAATAAAACTATTTGGGTACTTCACAGTTGCCTGGATGTAGCGATTATGGTTTCTACGTTTTATATATTTAAGGCTATCACTAGTGAAAAATGATATTTTAGTTCTCTCCCTCCATATAAATTGTGAAAAAATTATTTGTCCTATTAATGAGTTCCATTGCCCAGTGTAAATTCTTTTAATGCTGCTGTAAATTGAGATAGGTCTTTTTTTGCGGAATTCTACCTTTTAGTTTTACATCTGCTAATCTACTCTTGGTTGTTTTTGAACTGACAGAAACACCAGCATCACTCTGATCATTTCTGAAATTCTTTTATCTCTTAAACATAGTATTTTATTCTTTTGTCTTATGGTGCACCTTTTTCGGCCTTTGCCTCCTTTTTTTTATTGAATTTGTCTTCTGCATCTTAAACAAAACGTTCAGTCTGCAAATGTAGTCACGTAATTACCCACCTTTTACATAATTTAAACAAAGAAAATACCAGTTTCTCCTCACACATGTGTCAAATCTACTCTTTTGTTTGATGCCATTTCTTTTTGACGTAATATCATTGTTATCATGACCAGGAAACAGTCCTGAACTCAATCCTATCGAAAACTTGCGGCAACGTTTGAAAACTCTTGTCCGAATGAGGTACCCATGAAAGAAAAAGGAAGTAATTGAGGATATAATTGTTTCCTAACATCATGTAATAACGAAGGAAGATCTTCAGACTATTTTCAGCTCAATGTGATGCTGTAATAAAGAATAAACGCACTCACTAAGCTCACTGCTATCAGCAGTATTCAATGCATATCGACAGTTATTGCAGCATAACTCTTTTTGCTTTGCAAATATTTTAGTTTTCTTTTTTTAAATTGAATTCTCTACTAACTTCTCTTTAAAATAATATAAAATACTTAGCATTTTGTGCAACATAAAGTTTTCTATGAGCATACAAACTTAAAAAACATAACATCTTTAAAATGTTCACAATTTTGGCCACCACTGTATAAATAGAGCAGTGCTAGCCGCAACCAGTCAGTCTGATTCAACCACCAAGTAGTGAGCCTTGTATTGATTAGCTCGACTGTGCTTGTGAATAACCTTCTACATACGTGTATTTTAAACATTGAAGATTGTGTTTGATTGCTGTTGAAGGTGTGAAGACCTTCTGAGATTTGCTCTGTAAATATTGCTGCGGAATCCTGTAATTAAAGAGAGAATTGGATTTCCGATAATAAATTCGCATCGCTCTTAAGGAACTGTTTACTTTTTTTTCTTTGTGACTGTTTCGCATAAAATTCTTGAACCCGGATCTACTTACTAATAGTAGGAATTGAAAAAAAAAGGAATTGTGAAACAGAAATCAGGTATGAATGATGAAAGAGAGAAAGATTTTTTCTCCAATTTGTGCCTTTCGATTGAATTTGTTCCGATGAATGTTTTAGATTGAAAAACAATTAACAATTGAACCCATTTTGTTTAAAATCTCTCAAGGGAAGAGATATCATTTTAAGAAACTGTAGCAGAAATGATGCAATTTCTTGATAATTTTAAAATAAAGAACTAAAATATTTATAAAAATTCCTAATTTCCAATTTAATTTTTCCCAAACATTAACTGAACCCTTCTGAAAATTTGAATATGTAGAAATGGAGACATTTCTTTAAATTATTTAAATGTAACTCTTCATGAAGAATGTGATATTTCTTCAAAATTTGCTCTTTTTGAAGTTATAATTATTTTACGAAAAAATGACACGACGCGGGTGAAGACATAAAAAAAAAGTCAAGTTACTAAAATATTATTTTTTTAAAGATTTTCAAAAACAAGACAAATAATTAAATAAAAAGGTACCTATTGTATTTTAAAATAGCTTATTCGAAAAGTTTACCAAAAGATTAATAAAATTAAGTTAAAAATGTTTGTGAAAACACCTGATACCAAAATTACTTATTTTTAAAATAAAATTTCTTACTAATTAGATACACATAATGTTTTTTTTAAGGTATCCGACTATTTGTGACAACATTTTTTTAAATAAATGTGGATATGGAGATTTTTTTGTAGTTTTTAGTACATTTTAAGAAAAAAAGCTAAAATTAAGAAGAGAAAAGTAAATTATTAGTATTAAAATGGGTAAAAATTGACGACAAAAAATAACATAAATGGAGCCCGCTCTGTACAATCAGTAAATGAATTTTTTTAAATTCTTATGCGTTGCTATGTTATTCCTTTTTGAATTGACCTTAAGGATAAGATATACTTTAATTTTTACAAAATACTAAAGCACTTTACCTTAGTAATTATATGAAATTACTTAAAAAAACAGTGATTATATTCACACAAAGAGCTATAAATTTTATAATAAAACAGTGAGTGATAAATCTGATGGCTAAAACACGTCTACTGTTATACAGAACATACACAAAAAAGTTTCTGCAATTTATTTTAAAAACCTTTTGAGCAATCGCTGTCCATGTTTGAGTCCCCCCCCCAAAAAAAATAAATAAATAAAATAAAAAAACATTTTGAGTAAAATACATTTTAAAGCTTTACATCTTATGTAAAGTTATGACATCTTTTACTAAAACATTTGTAGTTTTTGTTCTAGTGAAGGGAAAATAAAAGACTTGGTATTTTTATAAAGCTAGTAAGATTACCTTTAAAATAAAACATAAAAAATTTATCAATTTTTAAAAAAAAATTATGATTTTAGGGTAGTCGGATATCTTTTAAGAATTTCAATGTGCTCAATTCATGTAACGTCATAGTCACATGGTAGTGAACGCCATGTGATTTTAACCTATCAATTTAAAAACTCATGCGACGTCATAGTCAGACGATAAAAACTATCTAGTGTTTCCAGCTAATCAGTTCACGCGCTATGGTGTTGCCAAGTTTTGCTCTTTGCAGAAACTTTCTATTAAAAAGTACTGTACACAAAATGCATTTTATTTAAAAGTATAAGCATAAAAAATTATTTTTTTTAAAATTTAAATGAAATCTTTTTGAAGAATTTTTTTCCCTTACATTTAAACATCTTTACTCAAATATGAAATTTGAAATTTTATCTGAGTTTTACAAAAATAGAACAACAAGTACAATTGGTTTAATGTTTGTTTTGAATTCAATGGAAAACACGTGTTTGTTTTTATTATATGACTTCATGAATTGAGCTCACGTTTCTCAGTAAATAAAATATTATAATCAAATGTGAATTGTGCTCATATAATTAATTAGAGCCTTTGAAGAATATTCCTTATTGCAACTTATTTTTCGTTTTAGGTACATAACTGATGAAACCAAGGATTAAATGCGACATAAACGAACACAACACAAAGTTTCTAATTTATATATCAGATATAATTTAATTTGCACGCTGAATTAATTTCATAGTCAAAAGATTTTCCGCTTGCAATGAATAATTTTCGGAAAAGTACGAATTCTTTCTAAGCGTAATTTTTCGCTCATTAAAATTCGCATTTATATCTATTTGATTGTGTTTTTTCTTACTGGATTTCATTTGAGTTTTGAAGTTTGCTCTGATTTTGCTCCATGATTCATTAATACAACTTTATAGATTCATTGAGCTCTAAAATGTATAGAATTAAGATCATAAGTAATGTAACTTTTATATTTTTACTAGTGTCGTTTTGTTCAATTGATATTCCAAAGATCATACGCGTCATTTTAATAAAATTGCCTTAATTATATTAATTTTTAATAATATAAGCAACATGGAAGGTGACTTTGAGATTATTCGAAATTTAATTTAAAGTTCAACTTGAATAAAATATTCATTTATAAGACTTTTATACAATTGTATTTGCTTAGTTTGAATAAAATAAAATTGATCTTTTATATTCTTAGTTTAAATTAAAAAGAAATTGAAAATACACCAAAGAATAAATTAAACATATTTGACTCATTTATTTTAAACTAAATAGAAACTTACTAAATGAACATCGAAAAGCTATATGCATTCAACACATAGGAATTTCATTGTTTCATAACATAAGTATAAGATTTACATTTGAAAGAAAATGCTAATGGTTTTAAAAAAATAAATATGTTCATATAAATTGTTTATTTCAAATATTCTTATAATGATTCTTATTTTTCTGTTTTAACACCTTTAGTTAAAACTGGGATCTTATTTCTCTTTAATCGTTAACAATTGTTTCAAATAGCGTTTTTGAAACATTTTTTTTATATATTAATCGATGATTTTTATCTTGATAGAATTGTAAATTCGCAAATAAAATATGCAATAATATTATAAATTTTTCTTTTATTTCTGAGGGGCTGTTGATTGATGTTTTACCATTGCAAACATATTGCGTCCCCAAAAACTGGTATTCTTTTTAGTGCAGCATCCTATAAGCGGATACTAATCATCGCAGGTAATTTTGACGCCCAATTTCCTTCCTAGAGGGAGAGGCACTGTGCTCTCACGGTACGAACATGTACTTGGATTTAATTTTGCCGAGAGCACACAAGCGAAATAGACACTCTAGAGATCTTTTAAGTACCGTATAATCATACGACATGACTACTGTCGATTTTCTGCAAAATGAAAATTCAACGACAAGGGCTGTGTTCAAACCCACATATTATTATAAAATAATTAAATTTTTTACTTATATTCTAATAAATTTTTAATTTAATATCATATCCTATGCTATGTGTAGAAGCACATTATAAAAACATCATCGAAAATATATGCTTATTTCGTAATATAGAAAGCTAGGTACTCATTTAGTAATTTTATTTTCAAAATTAACTGTACCAAATTCTCCCTTTCAGAACTTTGCTGTAAATTTTTTTTTGAAACTTTTATTTGCAGCAGGTGAGAAGTAAATTATATTAGAAACATCCACTTTTGACTTTCATTAAAAAAAATTACTGAAAACAAATTTTGAATCAAAAACGGATGCGGAATATTTTCAGTATCTCGATTTATGTAAAAGTCTTACCAAAGAATTTTTGAAGTAATTTTCAATTTTAATATTCCGAAATGAGAAGGAACCGATGACTGAAAATTAAAAAACAAAACGGAAATAGCATAATAAAAGAGTTTGAAAACCGATTTTGACCAAATAAATAATAAATACTTTAGAATTTTATTGTTTTTCAAATTTCTTTTTCTTAGAATTCCCTACGAGTAAATTCCGCTTGCTGAATGCCTTAGCAATTTTAAAAATGCCATTTTCTTAGCCATGTATTTCTCAAATCTCGACAAGCCTTAAAAATAAATTATTCCGATATTATCAACTAGTATTTGTGATAAGACATGCATGAAAGTGAAACAAATATAACACATTATAAGCTTATTTAATGAAGTACATACACCAAAACAAATTTTATAAGTATGTGGAGGCCTTATATTTGTTATTCGATTTAGTAACGATTTTTGAGTGTTTGAAATTTTACTTTAATTTTATAATTAAACTATTTATCGCAGCTTTTCTCAAACTGTAGAGCGAGCCGACCTTGATAGGCGTGGTAACTCTACGAGATAGGTGCAAGAATATTGAAAAGTCGAAAACAAAAATTATTTTCTTAAAAAAGCATTAATTTTTACTGAGAGTAAAGAATTAAAACACATTCTGACATAATGAAATATACAATAAACGTTTACACTGATATAATACACTTATGAATGTATCAGTACCGCGCAATGTGTATTTTATAATATATTTAATAACACTAAGTTATGAACAGCATTAATAATTATCAATAGCCCCTGGGCTTTTAATACAAAATTTAACACTTATCTTGATAATTTTTATAATCAATCTCTTATATTTCCCGCGGGAGTCGCATTGCTTCAAATATATTTTAATATGTGTCACGCTGAATCATGTTGGTACATTGGATATGCACGACACAATTAAAAGGTTGCCCACCCCTGCTCTAAACTTTGAATGCTAATGTTAAATGCACTATGAAATTAATAGTGAGCAAAAACCTAATTTCTATAAAAATGTGCTAAATAAAAATTACATGGCGGGCATCTTTTCTGTTTGGGACACGTAGTCAACACAAACTACACAGTTCAATGTGCGAATTTAACAACGTAGATAACCATCATAACCAAAAGGAGTACAGCATTTGTTTTCAGCCTTCAACGGATCATGCAAAATACATCCTCTGAATATGAGTTGCAGTTATTAGAATCAATAAATGTAAAGAACTACTGACAATGTCTTTAAAATAACGCATTCCCTATGATATTTTTTTAAAAAATTATTTGTCCACATACTAATGACAGTGCTGATCGGATAAAATCCACGTTTAATTCAACTAATGGAACCCTATAGATTCCCTTGCCTTTTTAAAGTACAGCCTTCTGTAGAATATTAATTGAAATTGTATTGCTCTGATTCTCTAATGAAAGCGCTATAATTGGGTGAAAGTATCAATAAACAACCAACGTAACCATAGTTAGGTCTTAATTACCTCTTTATTTCAATAATTTCATGATTTTATTGTAGAAATTGCTCAAGAAAGCTTTAGTTGGATGTAAATCACATATGTCACCACTGATCGCCTTTTATTCCTAAAGTATCGCATTCTTTATTTCACTCACCTCTATTAATTGCAGAGCTGATTGGATGAAACCCACATTTAATGTTACCAATTTAGCCCTAGATGCCCTTTTGTTTTTAAAGTACTGCCTTCTTTAGAACACTAACAAAATTTCATTGCTCCAATTCAAATGTAACTTCTGATTGGATAAAGTCTCATTAAATTTAACCAATGTAGGAATAGTCAATCATTTCCTCTTAAAGTACCGCCTTTTTTACTGCTGAAATTTTGACGACAGAGGTGACTCGATGTAAGGCTTTTTCGTTAATAGTTCCACCCTCTTTAAGGGGTTTCATGATTTTATTGCTGAAAAATTGTGCAACAAAGCGTTGATTGGATGTAAATCCCATTACTTTATTCAATATCATTGTAGATTGGTTTTATTTCAAAAGTACCACTTTCTTTGTTTAGTAAGATTTAATTGTTCCGATTCTGAAGAAAGCGCTGATTGGATGGAAGTTCCGATAAATTTAACCTAATTGTTCGGCATCTATTTTTAAAGTACCGCCTTCTCTTAGATGATCTTACAATTTTATTGTTCTGATTGAAATCAAAATTCTCATTGGATGTAAGGAACAATAATTGAAACCGATATTATCCAAAAGATCGATTGTTTCTTTTTAAACTTCTGCTTTCTTTATAGCGTTAATTAAATGTTATCGTTCTCTTCTATTGAAAGTGCTAATTGGAGGAACATGATGCAATTAATTTAACCAGTGTAACTACAGTTCGACTTTCAAACTTTATGTACCGCGTTCTTTCGATTTGATTTGAATTTTGATTTTTTGGTTTTACTCGCGCAAGAGCCGATTTCGGCGACACGCGCCAAACATTTGTTTTAATTTCCATAAATTTTTTAAAAAAAACAGTTAAAAATTTAAGCATAAAAATTCATCAAAGTTTAAAAATTCATGAATAATTGTTACATTTAATTAAAATGGCAAAAGTGTGAAATAAAAAACATAGAAAATAGTTTAAAATATTAACCATTATATTTTGGTCTAAAACGCGATTGAAATCCAGAGTGTAAATTTTAATTTTTGCGATTTCTAGTAGGTGTCAGGAAATGTGAATAACCAGACCGTACATGATCATCCCTTAATTTTTCATCTACATTGTATATAATCATATCCTCCTCTTCTGAGTCATAATGAATGTAGCTTTTCTTTTGTGTGTGAGGGTCATTTTAACTTCAATTTCTGCCTTTTGTTCTTTTGCACGCCTTTTTATATTTTTTGAGTTTCGTTTTAATCTCTTTGAAATTTTAGAAGTGTTAGATGGTTCATTATTGGATGCAGTAGCTTCTGATTCTGATAAGGAAACTGATGGCTGAATTTCAGTTGATAGTGCTGCAAATTTATTGGAAGTTGTAGGAAATAAACGTGTATCGGTTTTTAAAGATGAAGCGGAAGTATTTAAGCTATTGCCAGCGGAAGTAGTAGTAGTAGAAGTAAGAATGGGTATTGGTAACAAAGCCTCTTTTTGTATTGTTGGTAATATTGCAGATGTGGAAGGAATGGTGATGGATTGATTGATTGATTGATTGAATATTAACGTCGCACTGTTCAGCTACACGAGGGCTTTTGGCGACGGACCACGTAATTTGAACCATGGTCAAGTGACGTGGACGACACCTGAGCTGGCACCCCCCGCTCCTAACTACCACACCACACCAACGGGAGGACGTTTCAGCTCTCGACAGATTTAACGTGCATCGCTGCCCTACACGGCGGGTCTTTAGTGGTACTGGGCTCGAACCCGTGACAAAGCAAGCCACGGTCCGATACCTATACCACTCGGCTACCGCGGCCACGGAATGGTGATGGAAGGCAGGTCATAGATACAGGAATTTTAGGAATAGGTGGCTGGGATTTTGATATTGTAGAAGACGAACGTAATAGGTGTGCTTGAGTGGAAGAAGATGATGTAGAAACTGTAGGTATAGGTGTAGTTTTATTTTGTTTCGAGTTGGATGAGGCTGGTTGAAGCAACTCCAAAGGTGGACACTTTATCTTTGTGATATTTTCATCAGTCTGTGTAGAAGTGGATGTTATTGATGATTTAGCGGCCTGGGAGTAGGTCAATGTTAAAGGTGGGGCTATTAACTTTCGAGCTTCTATGTAAGTTATATTTTCATTAGTTTTAATTTCTTGTATTTGTTTTTCAGCTTTCCATTTCGGGCAAAGTTTTGAATCGGCGGAATGAGCCTGTAAACAGTTGATACATTTGGGTTCTAGGGTACAATCTGCAGAAAAATGCCCTACAGCTGCACACCTAGAGCATGTTAGTTGACCGCGGCAGGATGATTGAGAATGACCGAATCTCTGGCACTTTAAGCAGCGCAGAAGATTCGGAATGTATAAGGGGGCGTATTTTACAACTAAGATATTCAGCTTTTATTGTAGACGGTAGTTTTGGACTATTGAAAGTTAATATTAATGCTTCGTTGGGGAAAGTGACGTCTTTTTTTTTATTTTAATTCGTCTGACTTGAGTAACCCCTTGGTCAGAAAGTCCTTCAAAGATTTCTGCTTCAGAGGCGCACAAAAGGTCTGGTTCAGATATGACACCTCTACAGGAATTCAGTGATATGTGTGAGGAGTTACTATATTAATGGACAGTCTAAAAATACTTTGGCAGATAAGAATGATTTCGTTTGTAGAGCGGATACAGTTTCTATTAGTAAGTCTCCGGATCGTAACTTTTTAACTGATTTCGGATCTCCACCTATTCCTTTCAGAGCTTTTTGAATAGCAAATGGAGACTTCCGGGACATTTCATGATTTCGTAGCGACAATATTAAAAACCGTGAGATAGTGGCAATGGTATCTATGTTGATGTTGGGTAAAACAAGGCCTTTACCCGGGCATAAAATTTCAGGATCCATGAAGAGTGAGATAGTCTTCATTCTGGAGTGCCTCCACCCACCACGGAGTTCAACAAGGGAGGCAGTGTGCCGGTCATCTGGCAAATACCAGGCACGGCGCTTACCTGAAGTACACCCAGAATATAGTACTACAGTATCAGGGCGAGGATCCAACGGGTAAACCCACCTCCCCTTATCTGCTGCACTAACCCTACAGCAGTGTCTCTTCGGGGACTCCGAAGAGAGGTACCACCAGCCGATTGACAGGAGCGGGCTCACTCCTGCCACCCGTCTACAGTGAAGCGTGGGCCAAAGGGAACGCAGAGGTATCCCTAGGTCATCAATCTCCTCCATACGGGAGGAGCGTGGGCAAAGGGAACGCAAAGGTCCCCAGAACACAATTTTCCTCCTTACGGGACGCCGCACACGGCAAACATGCGGGTCGAAAAATCAACGTTGTTAGTCAAAAACAAATATAAATAATAAAAACATTTAAAGAAATCGAAGTAATACAAATAACAAAATAAATCGAAAAAATTACGAAAGGATTACACTAATTTAACGCAATGCAAAATGAATACAAAAAATGTTATTTTTGAGAAATCTAATTAAAACAAATCAATTAATTATACACATATGTATTTTGAAATTATTGTCTGTGGTCTCGACGTGAAATGAAGAAAAGGGCAATTTGAATGGCAAGAAAGAGGGCCGAAAATAGAGAAAGATCACTAGGGAACCCCGGGTTCGTGAAGCCCGTGTTTACCAAAGAGAGTAAACCCCTTGGGAAAAGGAAAAGATCACTAGGGCACCTCGGGAGCGTGAAACCCACACTCACCTAAAGAAGGTGAGCCCCCTGAGGGGTACCGCGTTCTTTCGAGGAGTTACTAGTTTATTTATTAGATTATAATGAATGTGTGACCACATAGGATGTTCGTCATAACCTTATTTCCCAAAGTTGTTTTTTTTCACACGTGAAGTTATTTACATTATGAATTAAGCGATTGGCGATTATATGCGTTTTAGTGATGACGTCAGACTAGCGCTTCTCACACTTTTAGTATTTGCCACCCATTTTTCAACCGTTGTTTTCATCGCCCCTCCCCCTCAAGTTAACAGTCATTTGATTGTAAAGTTCGTGGCACAACTGGCAACACCGCAATAAAAAGGAGGAGAAAGGGAAGTGGTGTAACGGAGAGTATTAGGAACTCAATTCGAAATATATACTTAAGGTCGGTCAAGCTTTGGGAGTTGTGGGGTGTACATAACGCCACTAGGGAGTGGAAGGGTGCTATCAGTGGCGCTGTGGATCGATATTTAACACAGGCGTCTCAAAAATGATTATTGTGAAAGTTGCTTTTCGAAAATATCCAATATGGGTACTATTGCGTAAGACAAGGGAGTGTTTAAACCGAAGTCATTTGAATAATAGATTTACAATTTAGAAAAACAAAATAATGGGAATAATTTATTTTTGTGTCTGTTTGCATTTTTATTAATGCTTTATTTTTTACTCTTTTCAGGTAGACGAGTTTTTAACGTCACCGTTAAGTATTAGTCAAAGTATGAAATATTCTCTAGAGGGGGAAGGCTCTACATCAGGTTTTTGCACGGGGGTGGCCGACACCTTGGGATCGGTTCTAGGTGCCACTGTGTGTCACGCTGAACAATATTGGTAGATTGGTTTGGCACGCCACAGAAAAGATGTTGCCAATCTTTGCTTTATTCGATTGAAGTACTTCTTTTGCGATAACATAAACCATTGGTTTAAAACCAATTTTGCAAACATAGGCATAGAACAATTAAATATTTTAATTATAACTAGCAAAGTGAACAACCAGCTTAGTTGGCGACATCATCATCGATCCTGGATTTCATCAGAAACCAAAATGTGGCGCATGCGTCAAACGTGAAACATGAGGTGATTACAAGTGGCACTTTAGATCCTGCGTCTTCTGATTCCTTTGAAGTAGGCTTCGCAGCTAAATCTATGTACTCAGCACCATAATTCTATAACTTCTAGTAAATCGCGTGAACTTCATGAGTGTGCACTTGATAGTCGAGCTCAAGAGCATCTTGTTTGTTTCGCTAATAATTTTTTGAGAATAAAGAATGAAATGAGAAAATAAAGTTTTTTTATGCTCCCATGAGAAAAAAAAAGTGTAAATATGGAATGAGGTATCTGATTACTTCTTGGGGTTGTAAATTTCACACTTCAATAAATAAGATAAACAGGGAAGATAGCCTATATACATAAAAAAAACTTTTAAAGTAATCTTTAAAGCATACACAAGTAAAAATAAGATATGTTATAATTGAAACACTTATCACTTATTCACTTCTCATAGAAAAGCAACAACACGCACGCGCACACATAAATAAGAGGACTTAGTTTTGGTATTCTTTGAAGTACAATATTTTTTTTTACCTGGATATGTTTAGAAGATTACTTTAAAAATTCGTTATATATGTGATATCCCCCCCCCTCGTGTGAACACCTCTTTGATTATCAGCTTGAGCTAGAGGCTTCTGATTAACGGTAGAACTACATGCAAACATAATCTTAATATATCTTTAATAAGATTTTGAACTTAAGCTTTTAACAAATGAGATATATGTGAGAGAATCTACGGTGGCAAAACACACAATTTATATAATTGTGAATTAACCTAACTCGGACCACTATCAATTACTGTGACTCACCTAAACTCAATTGCAATACTACCACTGATCCTAATATTAAATATTCAATCCTACCTTAATGTAATCTGAAGAAACGATCACCACAATCTTAGATGAAGGCGTGTAAATGCTCGAGTGCAATGGTATGCACCTTGACTCATTGTATCTCTATCACGTATAATTACTATTCTTTGCCACGTAACGTTTTCCAATACTTCTTCACGCTTGAACCCCGGATTATGTTTACATTCCTCTAATTGCCACCCCACTTACTCTAGCTTCTGATATTTAAAAGCTTTCTAATTTGTATCTTTCTTTCCCATTTCACTTTTTGGATTTGGTTGGAAAAGAGTTGCCATTAATTCTGGCCTCAAAGAACCCCAAAAACATATTAAAGAAAAGACGCGTGAGCCCGTCACATATATATTGTACAAACCCAATTCACGTTTTCTTTGATATAGAGACTTACTTTTTAAATAGTTTAAATGTTAATAGATCTATTGGAAAGTAACATAATCTGTAATATCATAGTAAATTTATAAACCGATACATATAAAGATTGCTAAATAATATCTTTTCCTTATTTTTTGTCTCAAATATTTCATATACACAATTTCAAACTAAAAGAATTTAAAACTTCAGAAAAGCAATTCAACAAATTTCTGCCTTGGATTTTTGCTAAGCTTTCCTCCTTACGTTACTCTCTTGAGCTTTATTATAAAGTATAATACTTCAAAGTGTGATACAAATAACATACTACATAGTTTTGTTTTCAGAAATTTTAAATTTACTCCATTGTCGTTATAAACGAAAGCATATTATATTAGAGTAAATTTATGAATTAATACATGTAAAGATTATAACATTATTTTCGTTTTTCCGTTTTGTATCAAATACTTTAATATTTAAAAGGCAAATGAAAGAATTTAAAACTTCAGAAAATCAATTTCAACAAATTTCAGCTATAGACAGGAAATATATTTTTCTCTTGTGCTTTAGTATAATTTATTTATATACATTTCTATATTATAATATTTATTTATATACTTCAAAGTGACAAAGATTTATTTCGGAGTTTCATTTTTCGAAATTTTAATTTTACTTCTTTTGGGGTTTGTTATGAATGCGTATTATAAGTATTATAATTTAAATCGTAGAACATGTAAATAATTCTTAGCTGAATTACATTACTTATGATTTTGAACATATAAATTTCTTGCATTTTGAAAATATGTGTCATCTTTTTTAAGTAATTTTAGTTTTCTGTATGTTTTTTAGAACTTTCAGAACAATTCGATGACGATTCTTTGAGCTGTAAATTGATTTCCTCCTCCCTTGTATAGAAGATTCGTATGTAAAGATATACTAAGTACACCTTTTTTAAGAATGTAATTTTTGAAACACTTACGAATATTAACTTCTTATCGAAGTGCTCTGCAAATATCAAACTTTATAACTTATTGGAATGCCGTAAAATGCATCCATATGACCGTAAAAGAAAAGAAATTTGAACTGCTTACTTTTATTACTCAGACCATTTAAAAGTGTATTTTTGACGTAGTTTTAGGGATTTTTAGAAAAATACCTTAATAAGTTCTCTGCTTAAACTTTCAGAAAAAGAAAGAGAAACAAGAATGGTCTCCCTTTTTCTTCTTCTATTTTTTGTTTTGTTTCGTATTACTCTAACTATAATTGAATAAATATAGTTAGAAAAAGAAATATAAAGAGATATATTGATTTATAGATATAGTTAAAAACTTTAAAATTGCGTTTTGAACTGAAAATAGAATCTTATTGGGAGTTTTTGAGCCCTGAAAACTTCCTAAGTAGAACAGTTTTGATCTGTAACGTGATCTGGACTTTTGCTCGATTTCTAAAAATATATTAACTGCAATTGATGTGTCATTTGAGAATATCCAAACCAAGAAGAGTTGATCATTGGATTCCTTTTAATAGACGTAGTTCATCTTACTCCTTGACAATTGAATACTTGTTGATGATAAAAATTGCTGAAACTCTTATATCAATGCTTTAAGTTTTCTATTTTTGGATAATTCCATCTTCCGTCGACTTTTATGGTGATGGAATGGTGAACATACTAGCAAAGCACGGTTACCACATTCCAACGCCGACCCTCTTTTCAGGAGTTATGCTCCCCGAAAAATCCCAAAATATTGTGAAGCGTACAGTGTCTCAGACTCATCAAAGGTAAGTGTTTGATAGACTGCGTTTGGCTTATGCATGGCGGAGATTAAGACTGCAATCTCACATCTTGCCAGTGGTCACATGAAGTAAAGGATGGAGCGTAGGAACTTTCTGTTTTGAAAATGCAATAAAGCATACTAGATGTTTCATTCGACTTTATTGTTATTTTCCGCCTACCACAAAACATTGGAAATTTGAACTTACACTGTTTTAAATGCATTGCATGTTAAATGTTGCGCTCCAGTATCAATACATTGATAATGCGGTCAATTTCGAAGACTTTGACATATCGACTGGGATATTGTCGATTTCGGCTCGGATGTTGTTCCATAGGACTTCCATGATAGTAGAGCGATCTTTTTGTAAACCAGAGACGTGATATAAATACACAGGAAGTAATCAGGAGAGGATAAATCAGGTCAGTGCGCCGGCCAGCTCATGTCCCGTCTCAGGGAAATCTGTTATTTGAGGATTCCTGCTCTTAAAATGTCCATGGAAACCCTGGAGGTGTGAGCAGTATCTCCATCTTGTTGTGTCTCCTACTTGTCAAGATCCCTTTCTTAGATACCGGGAAGAAGAATTGTTGGATCATTGTCACATACCGGTCTGAATTGACACGAATTCTTTCCACGTTTTTAGGTATTCTAACAGTCTGAGAGGTCCTTTCTTTGGAGACTTTCCTAGTCCTCGGAAGGCATCCATCCGCATTAAAACACATTTCCGAGGAGGAACACGACCTTCTAGAGGAATATCGTAGTACCGAAGAAAGTCATGTTGCACTGAAATCAGCGAATGACTGTTAGAGGAATACGCCTCTACTGCAAAAGCGTGCTGCTGCTTCGACCACAACATGTTTGAGACTGAGACATGTGAGGAGATAAATATCTTACTCCACCCGTTGCACCGAACCATTCCTCACGCCCCTCCCCTCCCTAGGAATATCACTGCAATATGTACAAAACAAGAAGTTCACTCGCCCCACCCTGTGTATCTTGTTTTCAGAAAAAAAGACGATCTTCTCTATTTGTGCAAAGTGTCAGGATAACCATGCATCTGCCGAGCTCATCTTGAGTTGTATGAATATCTTCACGTGTTCCCTTCACGAGCTTGACTTTTTGAAGGTCAACTGTCTTGGGGATCGTGTCTGAATTCGTTAGACTCTGGATGATTAGCAAAAAAAAAAAAAAAAAAATCCTCACGGAAAGAGTTTAGCATTATCCGGTATTTTAGCTCTGCAAAAGTAATTGTAAAGTTCATAATCTGTAAAATGCGCGTTAAAATATATTTTTAGTTTCCATCTTTTGCGACGGACAGAATTTTGAATTTTGCCAACAGTTTTAATTCTGTAATCGACAATCAATTCGTTGGTAATAATTCTAATATTGATTATATTTTTTCAGGCATATTTAACCCAATATGTTAGAAAAAACTGGGAATGGGAACTGTATGGAATGAGAAAATGCTATACGAACAATTTAATGAAAAAAGTTATAAACTTAAAAGCATTTTCACACACACACAACGATTAACAACGAAATAATAATCTCTCTTGTAATTCAACCAATTTAAAATGCTGCATAAAATAGCCAATTTAACTAATACCTATTAAATATATGGTACTTAAATTAATCTTACCATACTGTGGTATAATTATTAGAAGCATTACATATAAATTACTTAAAACTACCTATTTCGGAAGCGAATTTAATGCTATTAAATTATTATAATGAAATATGTGTAGTAAATATGAAATTAATTAGGAAATTAGTTTAATGAATTCGCAAATGAGATGTTTATATTCAACTAATGATTATAACTGCAGAGAAAATTCAGGGTAAATACTTTTGAAGGATTATGAATTTGAATAGAGAAAGAAAGGAAATTTTGTAATTCACATTAGATAAGTTTTACATTAAAGTATCATTTGCGTATCCTCTTTACGTTATTAATACCATCTGTAAAGAATTAAATATAACTTCCATAAAAAGGGGATTTTTACATGGTAAGATTTTTAAGAGGTTATAGTTTAAGTAGTACTGATATTTAAAAGATTACGAAATATTTTTCTAACATTATACATACTTCCCCATCAACACGGGAACTACTTCATGATATTTAAAAGATTACGAAATATTTTTCTAACATTATACATACTTCCCCATCAACACGGGAACTACTTCAAAAAATAATACAGTCACTCTATTTAAAACATAATTTATTATATGGAAACTATTTTGATTTTGATTTTGATATTATATTTTATTATTATTTATCAATTACCTGGTCATTAACAATCATGTCATTAGGCAACTAGCTTCAAATACTTTTTCACAAAACTAAATTCATAAGCGCAGAGCACTCGTCCTAATGAGCAGCGTCCAGAATTACATAAAACAAATAAAGGCGAGACAATCAAATGAAAATAAAAAAAATGAGCACAAAGACAGTCATGTCCAGTTAGTAGTCTAAACTCGGCCACATTGGTAGCACGAAGAGAGTTCGAGACACAGTCAGGTTTTAATAGCACCGTCCAAGGTTCATCTTTATTTGCCCAGACAACTGCACTCCGAAAGTTCTTTTATACATCTTATTAATATTGAGCTTAGCAGAATGAAGAGGTATGTGTTCAGAAGAACTTAGGAGAAAATATCCGCATTTCTTTTTGCCAAGAGATCCCCCATCTCATTTCTCCAAAGATACATTGGGATGACACCCACTAGAAATCAACATTCGTTTGAATTCTGTTTAGCAGCTTCTTGCTGCTCTGGATTTGGAAATTTTGTTTTTCTAGGTTTTATAACATAATATTTTAAATGGAAGGAAATATAATTATTTATCTGTATTCTGCCTATCATAGTAATTCTCTATTTAAGCAGCTGTTTTTTTTAAAACTTCACATAATACATATACGAGCGACGTCTCGAAAGTAAGTTTCGTTGTTTTATTTTCACACGAAAACTTTATTACCCAAAAAATTACACTATGACAGCGTTCCTCAAACAGTGAGGCACACCCCCTAGGGGCGTGATAACTATAAGAGAGGTCGCGAGCACATGGAAGATTTATGGAAAAGTTAATAGTTACCAGTGATCCCATGGGCTGGTTATATGAAAAATTATATTCAAAAAAATAATATTCTTCTTGGTCATATGTACGGTTTATAATTAATTACTTAACTGCCGATTAAAAGTTGTGAGATTCGCTACCCAATGCTACCGTTTTCCACGCAGGTGTGCATATGTGATGTATTGCGGGGGGATGAATAAATAAGGAAATCCTCTAAAGTAAATCCTTCGCAAGCACTCTCAATGTCCTTTTATTGTATTCCAAAACCCTCGGAATAAATTTATGAATAGCAGTGAACCTAAAAGATCGTGCTTCCAAAAGACGTATATATACGTACGAGACAATTATCACAATTTTTATACACGCTGCTGGAACGTAAGTGGTTAAAGTCGTATTATAGCTCTAGGTTCAAGTAGTATTATTAAATGCAATGCATTTTTATTGTGTGGACAGGGGGTGCGATGAAAATTGTGATTGAATATTGGGATCAAATAGTGAAAGCTTGAGAAGCAATGCACTGTGATATCATGAACTACTACTCTTGCTATAATTTTCGACATAGCTGCCACTTATATTGAGACATTTGTAGTAGTATGCAATCGGTTTGAAGAAACCACTCTGACTAAAACCTGTGGCCTGAGATGTAAGAAATTGTCGCATTGCTCTACCTCAGCAATGTTTTCCAAATCTGGTCCCGAGAGTACGACATTTATTGCAGGGAACAGGGAAAAGTTTGATGGGGGTAATGACGTTTTCATTCGTGGATGTGAAATGGTCATTTCGACTATCTTCCACAGTTTGCCTTTTTTCTCTGAGTATGCGACACCAGCGATCAACCATTAGATGACACATGGCCTTTTCAGCATACACGGCGTTCGAGGATAATAGCACGTACTTCCATTGGCAATCATGTTGTCAGCACACGTTTTGTGACGCGTCTGTCCACGTTCTTTTCACTAATAAGCCTGTTGGGAAATTTGGGTCTTTAAAATTTATTCTATTGCAAATCTTTCCCGCAGAAGAAGATATAAGTAAGTAAATTAAGAAGAACCTCTCTCGCTTTTAACCTCTCTCCCTTCTTCAAGTTAGAAGAGAGAGAGAGGTTAAAATTGCTAATGGATAGCAGTAATGGATTAAACGTGAAATGAACCGCCAATACTTCGTAGATTATTTGTGTAATATTAAAACTGATGATTTGTTCAACTATTGATTAAATTGGGTAGGACACTTGGAATTGGCAGGTGTTTTGCCTGAAAGTAAGTGATCCTACTTAAAAAAGACTTCACTTGCTTTCCATGTTTAGTAATTGGTACATATCTTAACTCGGTTAATATAATTTGTGTTGTTGTTAATAATAGTAAAAAAAAAGAAGTTATTTTGAATATGGCAAATCTTCCTTCCGACTCTCTCACACTAATGGACGTCGCGGAGTGACCATTACAGTATGACCGGCCATCCTGATCTGTACTAGAATGAACTTGGGCACTCTAGCGTGCTACTGCTCTTTCTTTTTCGACTCTCTGCGCATGCGTCATTCCTCCAATATGTCAATGCTCCTTCTGATATCGAACTAGCTATACATGTGGTTTCTTACAAAAAATTTTTTTCACCTGGTGTACCACCTTTTCCTTTAAAAAAAATTATGAAACTTACTTTTGGAATGTCAATCATTGAGAGAGTAATAACGACAAAATTAAGTTAAGTATACATTTATTAAAGGCAATGATTTACAAAGAAGGACTAAAAGTAAAAAAAAAAAATGGAATTAAATCATTGTCAAAAATAACTCACTGGATTTCACGAGAGGTCTATTTCGTTCACGTCGTCACGTCTTCCAACTGGTTTCCCGCGCTATCGTCTCATTTCATGTCGTTACACCCTCTGTGTCTCTATTGGTCCATAGTTCCAGTGTTTTCCTGGAACCACCTTATCATCTAGGTGGCGTTCTCTTGGATTTGCTTTAACGGGAAATGTATGGAGTATACGACCGCTCTGTGTCTCTATTGGTCCATAGTTCCAGTGTTTTCCTGGAACCACCTTATAATCTAGGTGGCGTTCTCTTGGCTTTGCTTTAACGGGAAATATATGGAGTATACGACCGCTCTGTGTCTCTATTGGTCCATAGTTCCTGTGTTTTCCTGGAACCACCTTATCATCTAGGTGGCGTTCTCTTGGCCTTGCTTTCACGGGAAATGTATGGAGTATACGACAAAGTGCAAATGTAATCCAAAAGTTGTGTATACATTTTTTTATTCCCGGTTTCTGAAATCCATTAATAACTAATAAAATGCAAATTAAAACTCCGAACTATTTTCTATTCAGTAAAGGACCTGTACATTGTGGTTCAAATGACCAGACAAAGAAATAAAAAATTTAACCGAATTATCGCATCATTGTCACACGATAAGAACCTGCTGACAAATTAAACATGATGACTAATTTCATGAACTTACTTTTCTTCAAACTATAGATTTCCACTTTACTTTATCATTTCCCTCCTCCTCTAGGAAAGAAGATAATTTAGTTTACCAAAGCGGGGTATAATGTCAAAAAAAAAATTAGGGAGAAACTTTAGATGAATTTAAAAGACGCTAGCTGTGGTACAGGTCGATTCCTATTAAAATACACAACATCGAAGTTAAAAGTAAGATTTGTCGATTTTCGTTTGCTTGAAATTGAGCAATCGTGGATGTGTGTATTACTTCAGATAAAATTAGTGACATTTAATGGTAGGGGAAGAGTTTAAACACCCCGTAGATAAATTCTGATCAATGTTTTTTTTTTTTTCGGTATTTTTGAGCAATTTTTCGCAGAGTTCTGCAGGGGTAGTAAACATGTTGTTTAGTTTGGAATTATGTATCTTTTCTAATATTAAATTGTATTTTTCGTTTTATTCAAGTTATATTTTCATTATTATTCAAACTGCATGTTTATTATTATTCAAACTGTATTTTTATTATTAATGTGCTTGATATATTCATTTATATGCTATATATATAAATATAATTTTTATTCAACTCTTATTATTATGTATTTACAACTTCTACTTTAGATACATTTTGTGCAAAATATTTAGTTTTATTGTAATGTCTCTTATATATACCAATGCCATCTACTGTATTTATCTTTTGCGCGATGACACCAAGTTGTTTGCTTCGACTTGTTTGTGTAGTATAATCTGTGTGGAATGCTGAGTTCCTGTACTGTCCCTCACTAGGAAAGGATTTTGCCGCATAAGCTGCTGGCATTTGTCTAAATCTTTTTACGCTAAATTAATGTTAAGTTTTTAAAAGCATCAATCATATTTATATGTCCATTGTGGCGTACACATATAAAGCATTTATTGATATTATTTGTAAACTCAAATACAATCTTATACTTTTGATTGATAATATTGATTTTCTGAAACTTTTATTAAAGCGCAATATAATGTGTTAGGACATAATTTAAATCAAAAATGCACAAATTTTGAAAATTTTGTATCCATGCTTAGCAATAAAATTTTGCTCTCTGCACAAATTTATATAAAATGCCAATTCGCACAACATTTATTTAATACTTACCATGTGTTAAAAGTACACCCTATGTAACTGATATAAGTTTACTTACGTACAAGATAAATATCTCTTTTGAAGAAAGTTAACAAAAATATTTAATATCTTGGGGAGCCGGGTTTTAATTTCCAGTGTTTCCATTGAGCAAAGGCCCGTGGCATTTTGCGAGCGAAGAATGAATACTGGCTTTTAATGACTTGTTCCAGGGAGTTGCAGCTTTGGGAATTATTTTACAAGTCAAAGCTTTCAAAAGAGAAGTTTTATTTCTAAGTTCTAACATTTTTGATCTGCCTTTTATTTTTATTTTATTAACATAACTCGAAACAAGATAAATCTGACTGTAAGGTTGTTCATAAGTATCTTTTTATGAAAAATTCATAGCTTTTCTCTTGCATAAAGCTAACAATATATGGAAGCAAAGAAGACTTTGCTGCTGGATGTAGGCCAAAAACTTTATTTAAAAACATATGAGCAAAAAATTTTCTAAGCTCTCCATTTTTTATGTTTATGATAAGAAGAAATGGGAAACCTATGTACTTTATGATAAGGCGGGCTTTGTCAGAATGCTTTATCTATTTATAAGCTTTGCTAAGCAAAGGCCGCTACGGGGAGGAGGTTTGATTTGGGCGTCAATTTAACACTGGTTGCGGTAAGTACATGACATTGAATAAGAT
>BMAU01016512.1:0-96202 GCA_019973935.1 Trichonephila clavipes
ATGGGCATCTGTGATCTCTATTAAAGGAAGTTGAAACTGATCAAGCAATTGAAGAACCTGCTGAATAATGCATATTAATCAGATATATTTATAGCGAAAGTAAATATCAGAAAAAGCGTGAAACATGAAACGTTCGAGTTGATTTGAGTTTAGTTGGAAAATACGTTCCTGTGTTAGGGCGAAAAAATGCGATTTATGGCTTTATTAAGGGCACGCACATTTGGAACATTTTCTTTAGCTTTATTGGAGCTTTCCAAATTTTTTCTACGAAAAATTGAAAAGTCCTGAAAGTAGGTAATTATATTTTCTCTTAACTAAATTATTCATTCGAATTGTGATTTTTATCGTATAGTAAAAAATAACTATAACATAAATTATAGTTTTAAACAAACTAAAAACACATCTTTTATAATATATATATATATATATAAGCAGTATATATATATATATATTACTTAAAAGTAAGATATACAAAATTTAATACGTATCTCTTGTTAATTTGTACTGTTTATAATTATGATCGTATTGTAGTTTTATGTCAAAGGGCATTATTACTGCATTCAGTACATTATTAATGTATAAGGGGGGGCGCGATAAAAAAATTGTGATTGGAAAATGGGGCGCCAATAGTGAAAGTTTGAGTAGCCCGCGTACTCTCTCTCAATTATTATAATTCAAGAATGTCGAAGTTCGGAATGTCCGGAATAATTATTGTCAAAGAAAATTAACATTACCTTGAGTTTTCCGTGCTTTTGGCTCTACGGAAAACTGAAGATGCTGTATCGACTGGCTCTGACTTTTCGCATCATTGGGAAACAATTCATGTATCATCACACGTTATTACAGATTCCAACAAATTTGGCTCATTTGTAATGCGTTCTAACATGTCCACACACACGTCTTTAAGGCACTATTTTTTGGGTCATCGGACAGAGCTTTTTGAACAACCTTCATACAAATCTTCCTCATCTGTAATTTGTCAGTTAAAATGCATCAAGCAGCTTCCTGTATATATTAGCAATCAACTCCATTCCACTACAAGAACACGCTTAATTGTCGATCCCACCTCGAATCACAACATTAACTTTTAGCAAGGTTTTGGTCTGTAATCGCTCACGTTGAGCACCCATCATGTTCAATACCTTCAATACAGTCCTTCCCTCTTAAAACCGCTTATTAATTCAAAGGCATTTGCACGAAACAAAGTTTTCGTGCAATTTTCCATAAGCCTCTTAACACTCTTGAAATGTTTCGGTAACTGATTTCTTAAGTTTCACAGCTAAACTTGATATTGCTTCGCTGTTTTTGTTTTACATTGCACATTTTCTAGCTGACTGAAGTGCACGTGTTTACTCAACGACGCGATACTCCCAACTGACGTGATCGTCTAAGTCAACACTGGCCGTATGGGTAGAGGAGGTATGTGGGATGACATCACCCAAATAGTTGTCACCAACTCACTCTTTCAAGCTGCACACTTAGACTCTTTTTTTTTTGTGTTACATCTCGTTATATAAGGCCGGTGTTGATTGGCGAATTTTACAATTTTTATTATAAAATAAAATAACAACGAAATTAATAATAATGTATAAAACATCAAATGTAAATTATTTATTTTAAGATGAAATTAAAATTAATTATACAAAATTCGTAACAATATGAACAAAAAATAATAAAAAAAATTAACTTTCTTTGTTATCCACTACATAAGTTTTGAAAGACTTATGGTAGATCATACATGCTTATGTAAAATTATAGATAAAGAATGTATGTATTCTGTATAGCTCAAATTTTAAATTTATCTCTTATTTAAGTATTTCTTGAAATAAAAATAGTTTAAAATAACTATTTTTTTCTACTGATAATGATGCAAAAAAACCCCTATTGATTCCTTTTACAAAAAACGAAGTATACAGAATACAGATCTGAAAAGTTCAATATAAAGAGTTTTTTTTTTTCAGGTATAGAAGTTCAAGTTAACATTACTTTCCAAGAAGGCGATCGATTTAACAGATTCGTCAGTGATTTATTCTCAGTTTGGTTTGGCAATTCATCAAAAACGATCATCAAGCAAGGCGCAGATTCGTCGAATGGGCCTTAACGAGATTGCCGTTGTTCCCGATTTTCATAATCGAATTTTGTTTAGCGATGAAGCGCACTTCTGGTTGAATGGCTACGTCAACAAAACTGCCGCATTTGAGTGCGAAAGCCAATCCACAAGTGTATGTCGAAACACCGTTACATCCAGAAACTGACTGTTTGGTGCGTTTATGGGCTGGTGGGAACTTCTTCAAAAACGATGAAGACCACAACGTTACAGTCAATGGTGATCGGTATAGAGCCGTGATTACTAACTTTTTCATTCCTGAATTGAACAATCATGATGTCCAGGGCTGTGGTTCCAACAAAACGGCGCAACATGTCACACAGCTCGTGCCACAATCGATTTATTGAAAGACACGTTTGGTGACCGCCTAATTTCGTTTGGACCTGTGAATTGGCCTCCAAGATCTTGTGAGTTAACACCGCTAGACTATTTTTGTGGGCTATGTAAAGTCATTGATCTATGCGGATAACCACAAACGCTTTGACCATTTGGAAGACAACATTCGCCGTGTTATTGCCGATATACGTACAAATGTTGAAAGTCATCGAAAATTGGACGTCCATATTGACTACATCCGAGCCAGGCCGTGGCAGTCCTATGCCAGAAATCATATTTAAAATGTAATGTCACAAGTGTATCTTTCGAATAAAAAAAAAAAAAAAAAAATTCATGTCAATTGAAAAAATACACCGTTGTTTTATTGCAATTTAAAGTTCTATACCTCTTAAAAAAAAACACCCTTTATTATACAAATTTCTTTCATATATATATATATATATATATATATATATATATATATATATATATATATGTTAAAAAAACGTAGTCGGTCCTTCATCATGAGGTCTTCGGAACCATTAGGATATAATTCAATTGGCCTCGCATCAATACATGGTTTGTTAACCAAAAAAAATTCTATACCGAAACTCTTGCCGTGATCTACCAAGGGAAGTCAAGTTCATTACATACCACTGGATGACACCGAGTCGTTGTAGTTTTCAAAACGCTTCTAAGACACTCATGCTGTCTGTATAGATACCGTATTTATTAGGCATATTGAAGTCGGTTGACTAAAGTGGACGGTATTAAATGGCGACATGTTGTAAGGTAGTGAAAAGCCACAAAAAGTATCGAGCCGAAAACCGTGCATATTTTCTTCAATCACAATTACACAGACAGCTTTCTTTCACAGTTTTGAACTTTCTATGTAAGATGAATGAATAACTTTTATACCCACTGCGATGGTAAGAGAGAAGACGAGGATTGAAAAATTACAGGCTGTACTACATGAAATTTATTGTATGTAGCAAGGTTGATGTAACGGAAACGTAGCGTATTCAAAGATTATAATAGCAAAATGTTTATTTGCTCAGATATCAAATCCACAGACAGGTCAAGTTCAGATATCAGAAGCATAATCTATCCATAAATGGACTTATGTTCGACGGCCGAGCATCATAAAGAAAACTTCTTCTCAAGCTGGTACTCTTGTACCTTTCCAGAGGATGCAAACAACTTAGCTAGCTGTTTTTGCTCTTGCCCGGAGAAGACATTTTGAACGAAAGATGTTGTAGGACTTGGACATCAAACCTTGTTTGTATTTCTTGAAGTCGAAACTTTATTTTCTGTATTGGACATAAAGTCAGAAAGCAAGCTATTTGATGATTTTAATACGAAAGTGTAGTTCTGCTCTTTAATAACCCTATATGGTTTTACAAACTTAGGTGATTATCCCTATTAGCCCCTATCAAGTATGTCATATATCCATCCCAACTACAACTAGTCAAGCCAAATGAAAGCCTCAAAAAGTAGGACTCATTGCAATTACTTAGTACAGAAATGTATTTCAAAGCATTGGTTTTTATAATGTTTACAAACTCCATTAGTTTTTTTAAAAGTCTTTGTGCAGCTTAATGTTGCACGTATGGAGGTGAAAACCATTGTTCTGTAGGAAGAATTTTTAGAAAAAAACAAATAAAAAAATTATAAATTATTATTACGCATGCATTCAATAAAGCATAAGATGTCTATACTTAAATAGCTGGTAGGGAGTTGAATAATATTAACGAAAAGAAAAATTATCCTCTTCTTTTATTTTTTCAAAAATAACTCAGCATGCCCCACAATACAGATCTGTTTGAAAAATTGAGGAATGAAAACAACTGTCTGGAAATATATAGCATTATATACCTTTCCATAGTTGCAATAAAAACATTAAGATTTTTCTTGAATAATACATTTCTTAATATTCCTTTTCATGCAACAGTTCAGAATATCGTTTATCTTCTTTTTAGTAGTACATATTTTCTTTAATTTTTAAGATACGATACGGTGGTAAAGTGAAAGTAACATTGTTACGATTTTTTGGGTAATTAATACTTTGATCTTAAAGTAGTATAAATAATTTCAACCAGCATATTTAATAAGTTAATATTACTTTTTTATTGCATTTTTATGATAAAAACTAATATTCGGAAGCAACGCTGTCCTTTATATTAAAATGGCATTCGAATGAGAACTTGATGTAGTATTGGAGATGCAGATAAGTTGGCATTAGTTTTGTGACTTGACAACCAAATTTTTTGGAGGCCTACGATGCCCACGACCTATGACGTAAGAGGATTGTAAAATAAAACAGTGGAAAATAGCCACGGAGACTATAAATAGCGGTCGCTTGATGAAGCTTAGTTCTACTTCAGTTGCTGAAATATTCACTTCAATGCGACTGCCTACGGCCAGTGGTTGCTGGAAGATAGTTTTTGTCTGTACCTGTAATTTTAGACATTGATAGCTGTATCTGAAGAATGTAAAAAAGGTGTGATAACTTTCTAGAAAATATTTTATAAGTCTTACAGATACTTATCCTGCAATTAAGGGACTACTTTCGTCAGTAAAATTCCATCGTTCTTGAAGAAATATTTTGTTCTTTTAAACTGACATTTCATAAAATTCCCGAACCCCAATCTACGCAACAATATATTTAATTATCTCTCGCTAAAACTGTTACCGTTTTGTAAACATTATTCTTTCAATCGCAATATTTTCAGTTTATGTAACATCAAATATACAAACAGTTGATTAAGTTTTCATTCTGATCATTTCAGTTAATCACAAGGATACAGGAATTTTATTTCTCCTGTTCAATTTTTTTCATGTAAAACTTTTTTAATCTTCTTCAGAGCATTTTCGAAGTGCAGTACACAATTGTAAAGAGGAAAAGTTTTAAAGGTTCATTTCACAATCATGCTTTTCTCAGGCGTTTATATTCCTTCTAGGCCTAATTCGAATTCGAATGGGTGTGGATGGATGAAGAGTGATTTTCATTATGGTCAACACTTTGTCCCTTGAATCTAAAGACTCGATGATATAATTCCTAAGAATATAGGAAAGGATGGTTTTTCATTTCCATGACAGCGTATTTCTGACCTGAAGCAAATGGAAAACGGAAGTCAATAAAACATGTAGAAAGATTTGAATTATAACTGTTAACAATTTTGAAACATTAAATATTGAAATTATTCATTGAATATTCTATAAGTACTACTAAACAAGTTTATGATTCAAGTCCCATTAAATTATAAGCCGTGTTTTATGCAAGTAATTTTCATGCAAGCAAATTACAAAAAGCAAGACACAAATATTCGAATATCAGAAAAAAGTAACCTATAGAAGCCATAGTTTATATATAATTACATATACACTGTGCGTAAAAAGCCAAACATTATGACCGCCTATTGAAAAGCGCGTTAAGTCACCTTTGGGCTGCAATGCAATGGTATCTCGCTTTGTTGTGGATGCTACGATTTCTTGGTAGGTGACTGGAGAAAAATTGTACCTAATGTCTAAGCAGTGGATACGCAATGTCAAGATATTTCAACATGGTGTTTGATATCTTAGTTGTCTTTCAATGAATGTCCAAATGTGCTCATTTGGATTAAGATTTGGCGAGATAGGTGATCAGGATATCAATTGAAACTTATTATGCTCCTCGAACCACTGTAACGTAGTTTGAGCAGCAGAAGATTCCATTTCCTGCTGGAAGTGAATGTAGAGGTTAGTGGTACAAAAGCCAATTTTGTCTAAACTGCGCCAAACAATATTTACAGTTGGTAAGAAAACGAACATGTACCGCCACCACCAACCTATTTATAATCTGCAGGATATAAGGAAAGTAAAACTGTTCATTTGGAGGAGGGCCTACGTGCACGGATAACAAATAAATCCAGGAGGTAGCTTCCTACAGATGTTTCCATAAGGGGTGTTCAGATGAAAGTTATTCGAAATGAGTATCATGAGATGCGGGGGTCAGAAATAAGACAGATATAGAGGTAGAAGCAACAATATTTAATGAGTGAAACAAATACAAAGTTTATTAAAAGAAATTACCCATGGCATTTAGGTCATGCTTAGGAAGGTTACGAATTCCGTCCACGAAGGACGATATCGGTTGATCATGGAATCAGTTCCGAACTGCAGCCTTTACGCCATCGGAGTGAAATGGTTGACCCATTAGAAGGACTACATCACCTTTCTGACTAACTGCTGAGCTTGAAATTTCTAGGGACCATGTGCGTCGCGATGTTTCCGTTGCATGCTGACGGCCTTCCGGCTGGAAGTGGTGACACCAAGTTTCCTCCGCTGCCACTATATGCTGCACAAAGCCATCAACGTCATTCATGTAGCGCAATGAATGTTGTAAACGCAGGACCATTTCGACTTACCCTCTTTCAGTGTGAAAAACTTTATTACAACGTGTTGATCCATTTTGGATACAATCAAGTCCTTACAAATGCAGTTACCACAAATCTGTTTGGGAACTTAAGTGCGTGGTACATGCACCTTTACTATCCCTTTTTTTACGAAAGTACATTGAAAACTGTTTAAATGCGAAACTTTAAATCACTTTCGTTTGAACACGCCTTATACAATAACGTTGGCTATGATAATCAAATTTTTAAAAAATAGAATATTTTGGCTATATTTAAAATCCTCTTACAAATAAGTAAAAAATAAATGTTTATTTTATTTAAAAACATTGTACAGATTGAATTCAAATTGCAGAAGACACTAACGTTATATGCAACACGCTACCTTTGTATAAACTTATTTGTTGCGGGTCTTCCTTCTTTGACATAGTCTTACTTCACTCAGTAGCATACAGAATATACACTCTGTCGCAAAAAAATATATGCACCCAGAAGAAATTGAGCTACATTCACGAAATTTGGTATGCATGTAGTGTATATGAAAATAAACAAATGATTAAAAATTCAGAACAAAATATCATTTTTTTAAGCGGTTACAGCTTGCAAAAGGTTAAAAATCAGTAAGTAGTAAAGCCACCTCTGGCAGCTATACAAACCGAAATTCGGCGTGGCATCGATTCAATTAGATCACTTATGACCCCCTGTGGAAGATCCTGCCATAGTCTTTGCATCTGCGCAGTTAATTCTCCTGTATCTCGGGACGGCTGCAGTTGCCTTCCAGCGCGTCCCAGACATGCTCTATTGACGAAAGATCTGGTGACCTGGCAGGCCATGGTAAGGACGTCATATCCTTGAAGACATTGTTGGGAGAGTCGCTCAGTACGTGGACGAGCATTATCCTGTTGATAAATGGCACCTGGGCGACTTGATAGCATGGGTAGCACAATCGGCGTTAAAATATCGTCCACGTATCTGCGAGCTGTCAAAGTGCCTTGAAGGACCACTAAAGATGATCGTGTGTCCCAAGAAATTGCTCCCCACACTGTCACACCTTGTGAAATTGCTGTATGCCGCTCGACAATAAATGCCGGATCGGACCGCTGGCCGGTGCGCCTCAGACACGTGTGCGGTGGTCATCAGCACTGAGACTGAATCGGGATTCATCACTGAAGATGACACGTCTCCAGTCCATCACACTCCAAGTTGCCCGAGGTCGGCAAAAATCCAGTCGACACTGCCTATGAAGTGGGGTCAGTGGTAAGCGTCTTAGCGGACGTCGGCTCCTCAAGCCAACTTCGGTCAGTCGTCTCCCTTATGGTTTTCTCTTGATGGCACTGGATGTCTGGAAGGAGGTAAGTGGCGTTGAATCGATGCTAGCGACGTTGTTGGTGCCGAAGTGGCCACTCTTCTGATTGCACGATCCTCGTGATCATTTTGTGTTCCTGGGACGTCCTGACCCTCGCGACGGTACACTCTACCTTCTGTGATCCACTGTTGCCAACACCGAGCAACTACCATATCGCTCCGACCGAGGTGACGGCCGATACGTCTATTCGACCAACCTGCTTCTCTGAGGCCTATTATACGGCCCCTATCAAAGTTCGTCAGCTGCTTGTACTGCCGCCGGTTACGTCTTAGGAGGCATCCTAAGTCTCAATATCGTCTATCAAAGTCATCAGATTCGTTTGGATAGCCGTACGGCGCTCATACTCATGCTTTTAAACTCTCCCAGTTGCGCAACTAATATGCGCATAGCACTTTTTAGCCTTGTCTCATTGGCTTCGAAATTTTAATCATTTGCATATCTCTTACCAGACTACATTCTTGCCGAGTTTCGTGATTGTAGCTTGATTTCTTCTGGGTGCATATATTTTTGCGACAGAGTGTATTTTGAACAGCCATCCCCTCGGTATTGATAAAAATAATTTTTCTCGTGCTTTTAAAATTCCAGATATTTTTTTCATCCAATAATCTGTTACATGGAAATATTTTACTGAAATTCTTGAACAGCCAAAAATTAAATGCCATTTAATGAAAAATCCACTTTTAAATTTATAATAATTTATCTGCTATTTAAATGGATATTAGATATATATTATGTTTTTGATTACATTACCTATAAAATTTCTGGGTCCAGCAGAAAATGGAATGAATCCAAAGTCGGGTATGTTGACCGCGTTTTCTGGTAAAAATCTGTCAGGATCAAACCTTTCCGGGTCAGGGAATACTTCTTTGTCTCTGTGCAGAAAGTAGATTAAAATGACACAAGTTGATCCCTTTCGTATTGTGTAATCACCTGCGACGAGAGACAAAAGTTTAATGAGTAAATCGAATCAAAATTAACATCACACTATAAAACAAGTCTGGGGCTATTGGCAATGGGCTTTGTAATTCCTGGCCTCGGTGAAGAGCCAGCTCAAGACGACACCTGATCTGGAACCTCCCTCTCCCAACTACCACATCAACTGGAGAACATTAAACTTCAACACATTTTAAGACATTGGCCTCTTTATACAGTGGGTTTCAGTTGCACTAGAAACTCGAATCCCCGACATACCATTCACACAAGTTAGTGACCATAACCACTATACTACTGCGGAAACTTTAAGTTTAAGAAACAACTACTAAAGTAGTAGTAGTTGTTGTTTATTAATAATCTTTAATAAACAACTACTGAAAAATGGGCGAGCCTTTTTCCTTAATATTAACTACAATTAATACAATATTATTTTACAATATAACATGCAAAGATTACCTTACATACAAATATGTACTAAAGCTCAATTCATCAAATGACTTGTTCGCCACTTTCGTGGTTGGATCGAAATTCGTGATGTGTTCTTCCCACTGTGTTCTTTTTGTGAGCCAGAGTAACACTTTTTTTCTCCCAAGAATAAACTTAAGATATCAAACACGTTCGGAGTACATTTTAACAAAAAACTATGTTTAAACATTATAAATACTCTTTTTAGGACTCATTAGCAAAAATACTACTATTTGAGTAACAATATTTAAAATATATTACCTGAATTTTACAAACAATAAAATTACACTGCTGGCCACCGTAAATGCTACACCCTAAAGGAAGCATGCAAACAGATGAAATTTACAACATGCGTTAATGGAGGTGAGACATGCAAATAATTAGGATTTCATCGCAGACACCAATCACGCACGCATGTGGAACCCCCTCAAAGCGTTATTTCAGCTTGGAGATTTCGACGATTTTAAGTTCGGCAATTGCATTTTCTTCAGTTTTTCAAAAAACGAACAGTTATGTCTCATAGAAAACAGCGATCAGCTTTTAATCAAGTATCCGAGTTCGACAGAGGAAGGATAGTGGCCTAACGAGATTGTGGATTATATTTCAGAATAATCAGTAGTAGTGTTGGACGAACCCAAACTACTGTCATTCTGATATGTGACCATTGGAAGCAGGAGGGTACGACGGACCGACGTGGTCGATCGCATCCATCTCAGTGAACCACTTCACGGGAGGACAGGTGATTTATGCGCATGACAGTGACGGATCACCCAGTCACATCACGAACCATAGCACAGCACATTGAGTATCTGTAATGCATCATTCAGTGTCTTATTCAGTGTCATTCAGTGTCGACGCCGTTTACAGCAGAGTGGTCTGTCCGCAAGACGTCCATTGCTTGGTCTACCCATGACGCAGAACCACAGACGTCTCCGCCGCCAATGGTGTGATGAAAAATGGATGTGGGTGGCATAACGGAATGAAGTTGTCTTTACTGACGAGTCACGCATCTGTTTGCCACACCACGATGGTCGGATTCGAGTCTGGAGACATCGTGGAGAGGGGATGCCGAACAGCTGCGTTATGCACCGCCACACTGGCCCTACACCGGGTATTATGGTATGGGACGGTATTATTTACCATTCTCACACTCCTCTAGTATGCATAGCCGGTACATTAAACAGCCAGCGCTACATCTCCAAGGTGTTGGATCCAATTGTCCTTCCTTACCTTCAGGGCCTGGCCACAGCCATACTTCAACAGGATAATGAGCAACCATACGTGACACACATTGTCCAAAGGTTCTTCGTCAATCAACAGATTGAATTGTTTTCCTGGCCAGCTCACTCTCCGGATCTTTCACCGATAGAAACATGTGGTTCATGGTTGCTCAACGATTAGCCCAGATTAGACCCCCAGCTGCCACACCAGACCCCCTTTGGCAACGTGTGGAAGCTGCTTGGTCTGATGTACCCCCAATAACACATCCAAAGTATCTTTGAATCAAAGACGAGGCGTGTAGCAGCAGTGATCTCTAACAATGTCGGCTACTCTGGCTACTGATTCTGGCAGGAATCACACCGCACAGAAGTCTATAAATTTAATCATTTGATAATTCGTCAACATGTTATCTACAAATTAAATTTTTTTGTGTTATCTCTTGTCATTCTTGGTGTTGCATTTACAGTGGCCAACATTGTATAAGTGAAATTTTAGCAATATTTTGAAAAACTTTAAAGCAGTTAGAGAAAAAAGTTATAAACATATATTAGTAAAAGTATTACTGAAACAAATTAGATGCGTTTATGTAGAAAATGTACTAAAATTTTAAGGTTTTATTGAAACTTGAAAAGTTAAGAGTTCACACACACACACATTGAATAAACATTATAAGAAATGTAACATTATGCATGAGACCATTATTTAAATAACAAGCCCTAATTTAAAATGTATTCATACAATAAGAAATAATTTAGTACATTCTCTAGAAAATAACATAAATATAAAGTTCAAAAAGTTTTATAGAAATATATTTGAAACACTTTGATTTATCAGATGTCTCGCCATGATAAATTTTGAGCAATTTAAATTCCCACTTCTGTTGAATCAAAAACCCACTTCCGATTTTTGTAACTTTATAATGTTGAGTGTAACTTGGCCTCTAGATAGCGTTGAAACAAAAATATATGTTTCGTAAAAACTAAAAGATAGTTCTATTCAATTAAATAAAAAATAAAAATGTCTGTCTTGACCGAATTTGGTCATTTTCAACGTGTTCTGATACCGCTCTGTTGATGCGTTTGGAGAATGTCCATTATTTCTCCCAAAAAAGATTCAACATTATAAGTGAGCAGATGAAGATAATAACATTGTAGTAAAGATTATGCTAGGTTTATTATCCTAGATGTATTTGACACAAACCGAAATTGTTGCATCATTGGGAAAGCTAGTGCAAGGTAGGGTCAAAAAGTTCCTGGAAAAGGTTAATTAAAACTTATTGAAAATGACATCAATAATTTTCTCTTATTAGCCATGGAATTTTTGTACTGGGCCAGTTTATGCTGTCGCCTGCATGGAGCTCAAAGCTGCGAAAAACTATAGGCGTAAAAAACTGGCCCCCTGCTACGATGAATTTCGTGACCCTCGATCAGGTGCATTAGTAACAACAACATAGAGCAACTGAGGAAATTTATGAATATAACACTACGTGCCCTAGAAAGGGGAGCAACTTTAGAGAAATTTCGAACTTTTTCGCCTTTTGGTGGACAGTGTATTGTGTTCGTATTATTTTGTTGATGGAATATAATCATACTATAATATTAATATATTGTGAAAGGTTTTATATAATATAATGTATTTGTGATTGGCTAGGTATAGAAAAGGAGACTGATGTTTCCAAATGAAATGTTGATCTTGTCATCCATCCATTAATATACAGAATAATTAATTGTGTCAACTGCGTGAATAAGACCTTTGATCAGTGAACCATTAGGCAACCGACAGTCTTTAAACAAACTCATAAAAACAAATCATGCAGTAATTGTAAATAACATTTTTAAAAAAGAGACTAAGTAAAAAAAAATATAACATTTATTCAGCTGATTTCGGAAAAAAGCCAATAAGGAAATTTAGGAGATTTTAGGTAATTTAGTATCTTATATATTGACATCATTACTCAAGTCACGGAAAAGTCTAAGACAATGTTTTTGAAAAATTCAACATTTTCCCCCTTCTTTAAGAACGTATCTTTATTAGGAAAACAGAAGTATTAGAATCTTGTGATAAGCAAGATGTCTTAATGATCTTTTCTAGTTTGCAACCTACCTTCATCTCATCAAAACTTCACTTTTCGTCTCATTTTCCTTATGCCTCCTACAAGGGGATTTTTTATCTTAAAAATCATTGATATAAGAGCCGCATATATTGTTATTATGAATTGACGTTAACTGAAACTTGGACTTATCTGTCTCTTAATCAACTATAAAAAACTGACTAATACCGCTTTCCCTGCAACACACTTCTGGGTATAAGGATTGCTGACTCTGGGTATAATGATTAATCTAAACAAATTGTATATTCTTACATATGTTGGAGTCTTCTTTAATTTCTCTTGCAACCAATGGTACAACTGAGTAAAGTCTTTGAGTTTCCTGTGAAAAAACAAAACATTAACTACGTATAGTGCTGTCCTATAAACAAAAACATTAAATAGAATAATTACATAAGTACATTGTAATTATTTTTTTGAATTATTTTAATTGCTGTTTGAGACATAATCCTCTGATTTTTATAAATAATAGTATTACGGACATTCAGTCCAATGGTATTACGGGCTTTCAGTCAGAAAATCCACCTTTTCTTAGCCCTATTATATGACTTACTTCAAACTAGCTGTTGATAATGGCTTCGACTTCTTAAGGCATTCCTCACTAATATCAACTCGTCACGATAAATTTCAATTATTAATGATTCTACTGAAGTTTACAGTGGGTATTTAAAGTCAATTTGATTTGCGCTGGCTCCTAAAAGCGCTACTAGCGCCCCATTTATGCGCCTAGTGTGAAATTTGAATCAAGGTCATCTTTCCAAAGTATAAACTCGCTTACCAAATTTCATTTATCCAGCACAATTCCTTCTAGGTGCTGAGATTTTTATTTTCCTCAATGTGTTTGCAGAATATACAATTTAAGTCAACGGAAACCTTTTTAGTATCCGAACTAAATCTTGAGATTTTAGTTCATTTGAAATATTGAGTTAACTTTCGTAAATACTATTTTTTATCATCATAAGCTAAATAGAGAAAGAAAAATATTTAAATAAGAAAGCAAAGTCAAAGAGGAGATTTCTCCTTTCCGACAACAACGGTGAATGAGGGTTAGGGATCATTTCGCAAAAGCCAATACTGGTTAAGCTGCGCAAATATATTTGTTAAAAATATTAAAACCAAAAACAACGGTAACTGCTAAAAGCCTATTATACGCAAATTCAGAAATTAATTCAATTCTTGATGTTAAGGTATTATGTACTCATTAATCATGGCTAAATAAAAATAAAATTTACATTTAAAGCATTTTTTTAATTTAAATTTTATTTTATACTCAGATGTTGAAATATCGTAGAAACACTAATATTGCAGAAATAAACTTTGAGTAACGAGATGAGTTGAGGGGAGAGAAAAAGACGCAGATTGATGCCATTGAACTAAAAAAAAGTAACTAAAACCGTGTGAAGATTGATCTGGAACTTCTTCCCAGCCATACGCGCATTGTAAGCAAAAAATGTTCATAAAATCGATTGAATTGATGAGAAAAAATTAAATTCCTTAACATGTGAATGTAAAAAACATCCATACCGAAAAAATAAAGAATATTGAAAAATGCCACGTATTTTGGTTTCCTCACATTATCACTATACATGGGGAAAATTGAGTTCTCAGGAAAAATTTGTTGCCTCACCATGATTTTGATTAAGATTATGGTAACCCTAGAAGATGTGGGCAGACTTACCAGGTAGATGACTTTGTGGCAATTGGTTACAGGTTTAATGAAAAATTACGTTGTCAATAAATTTTCGAGATGTCCATGGAGTAGACACTTCTTCCGATTTCCCCGAGACTATATAAGGGGCATTTAAAACAAAGGTTGAGTTAGCGAGATTAACACTAAACCTACTGTGGCGAATGTTGTTCCGGCACCAGGTGATGACGTTGGAGACTAGAAGCGAATAGTGTTACTGCCTGAGATAGTAGGGGAGAAGGGTCCACTTCCCCTACATTCCGAGATAGACTCGTCGAGAAAAAGATGTGCGAGGACCGGTTATGAGGGTCCCTGCGGGGAGCAGAAGAAGAAACGTGCTCTGTATGTAAGATGGTGGTTTAGAATGTTCTGTTAATAAAATTGTATATATTTATATCTCTAACCTGACTGTGTGTTTTCGTATCCAATACGTCACAGTCTATTTAATGGAGGCACCGACGGAGATAAATAATTACTCAAATGTAATTTTTGGCTAGAGATATAATGAATGAATTCAGATTGAACAGAACCGAAGAAAGTATTTAGACCACCCTGGCTATAAAAAATTATTTAGACCATCCTGGTCTTTGAAGAAATGCCACCCCGGTAATCGAGAAGTGCTTAGACCATCTTGGTCTTAGGAACAACACTGCCCCGGTAATCGAGAAGTGTTTAGACCATCCTGCTCTTAGGAGCTACGCCGCCCCGTCAACAAAAAATTCCTGCAAGAGAAAAGAAGACGTATGACTATCCTGGTCTTAAAAGAAACGCCGCCCCGTCTACAAAAATTCCTGAAATAGGAATGAAGAAGATATAAGATCAACCTGGTCTCTTGTAAGCGCCGCCCGGAAACCAGAAATCTTAACTACGTGGTGCGGACCACCAAATAATATTTCAGGTACGATTTCTTTCTCTATCTGGCCAAATTATTTAAATTACATCTTGTGCATTTTTTTTGTATATTGAAGTCTTAAATTTTGGTGACTAAACTGCATTACATATCCTGTGTATTGAGATTAGATTGTTCTAATGCTGTTGTAATTGCTTCTATATTTATAAGCATATAACTTAGGGAAGCAAATTTTCTCTTTGAATATATATATATATATATATATATATATATATATATATATATATATATATATATTTTTAAATTTACATGAGTCACATCCTGTGATAGCAGAAATTGTTTATAGTTAAGTGAGTTTAATTTTTGTGTGAGTAGCATGATTATGTAATATTGTTGTGTATTTTATTCATTGCATTTCCAGTGTGTTTTTTTAGAATTACGTAAGCTACTAGTAGAAAGGTTTTATAAAAGTCTATAAGCATTTCACAAGAAATAATTCTTTTTCAAAATAAATGAATATTAAATATTTATTTTTAAACTATTTTGTATGTAAAATAGAAGATTTTGTTTTAAACTTTGCTTTTGATACTTTTGCAGTTTGTTGTTTTTAAGAATATTAGTTTATCAAATACGTATTGGAGTTTTGCTATTAATGATTACCAATTTTGAATTTTACTATTTTATTATTATTTTCATAAGAAAAATTGTATAAGGGTACTGCATTCCTTTTAACACTGTGAGGTTTGAGATATTTTCATTGTAAAAACATTTTGGCTAAAAATGGCTTATTTAGGAAAGGTCGAATAGCAGAACTAAGATATATTACAAAACAATTAGGTGAAAAAGTAACTGGAGATCTAAAAATTATAGACCTTAGAAATCTTATTATAAATAGCCCAAATTATGAGGAAGAATTCGTTAGGGAAATGTTAAATGTGATATTTCAGAAAAGGTTAATGACTAGCACGTCATTGTCGCGCAAATACTTTGATTTAAATGAAAGATATATTTTAAGCACGCTTATGAATTAGAAACAGTTCTTAAATTAAAGAAACACAACTCTAAAACTAAAAATAAAATAAAAAGTAAATCCGAAAGCGTTTCACTTAATCCATGTATAATTAAAAGTAAGGAGAATGAAGTAGAGATGTCTGTCCTTAGAGATACAAGAGTAACATTATATAAAGGTTGTGAAAATTGTTCTGCACCAGAAATGTTTACAGGTGGTGAAACATATTCATGATGATACTATGACTGGTCTGCAACCCGCAGAAAGAAAAATTGAGTGTGAGCCAATACACGTGGTCTCAAAGCCAATTGTTAGTCTGGGACATTTGGATCGGGAAAAATATTTTTTGGAGGATCAAACAATTGAACTCCGGGAACCGAATTTTGAACAGAATAGTCTGCCAAGACCGGAAATAAGGATTGAAATTCAGACTCGCAGACATCGAAGAAAAGAAACAGGAAAGAGCATACGCCTAGAAAATGACGATGATCAATTTAGATTGAGAGAATGTGTAGTTGAAAATAGGGAGGATTCTGGGCCTTCGTTTACAAGAGAGGGAACGAACAATGGGAATTTGGTTAAACTTAGTAATTGTGAGGTTATGGAAGCACACATGAGGAATGAGGAATCAGCCCCTTGAGTCAGGGGATAGAAAATAACGTAAATGATGATGCAAGCGATCGAGAAAAAGCATCAAGCAATTATTTCTTGTAAGACATGAGTTATATATTGATGCAATATGACCCCCTTCCTATTGCACCTATTAGAGACAAACATTTTCCTTACCTGCTACAAGTTGATATTTTAGTTTGTTCGCATGCAAAAACGCACCTATTTATATCATTCTTAAATTTAAATGATTTCTTATCATTTTACAAATATTTTTAGTTAATTTTTCCAGAATTTATTTAGTAAATCCATCATATAAACAGACTGCTTTTATTGCTCTGTTAGTGTTCATAATTTTACTGTTTGCCTTTAGGAACTGCTTTTGAATAGAATTTAGCTATATTTTAGTGACTGTTATGAAGAGACAAGGCTTCTACTATTTTATATAAATATTTTTTTATTAATACATATTGTAAAAATATCACATATTAATGCAACGATTTCATTTATTTTCTCCTCTTGTATTGTATACAAAGCTCACGTAATTTTCCACATATCCAAATGGGCAAAATAAAGTGTAATATACTATTAAGTTTGTGAATCAAGTTGTGATTAATAATATTCATTGTTAAGGAATAATTAATCATAAGTGGAATGGTAAATGTAGCTCTTATTAAAGCAATATGTGCAACTTTGATTACTGCTAAATTTGTATTTGCTTCTGATCCAGATTTCTCTTTTTAAATAAAACGTTATCAATGTATGTGTGTAAATGTGCAAAGAAAGTTTTGTGAAAAAAAAAATCCTCACATTTTAATGTGTTCAAAGTGCTTTCTCTGATTAAATGCTAGAATTTTTTCTGCATTTAAAAAACACCATTTTGTGAGAAATATTCTTTACTTGTTGTACTATTTTTTTCAAATAATCAAAATGATATTCGTATCTTTTTAAACATACATACTATAGGCATGGCCAATTTTTGAATATAGGCATTTTTTTATGAATTGTAATTTATTATGATAATAAAACTGAAAAATGTGCACACATATCTCAATATTTAATACAGTTGTGGGATTCAGAAAGATTCTTGAAACATTTCTAATTAAAAAAAAGTGTTCTTATTTTAAAAAAATATTTCTAATATGGTGATGTAATCATTTGATAAGTATGATTCTAGAGTAGATTTTAAGATGAGTAAAGTGTTTCATTTTTTTTTCTTAGCATGAATAGGAGTTTTGAGTAAATATGATTGAGTTATTAACTAGATAAAATGTAATTTGTATATATCTAATACATAAGTTGTGATTTTCTCATTTATTTTGAATTTTTATATGTTTATTGTAATGTAGTGTATGTAATTATGACCAGAAGGAAATCGTACAGTGTTAAAAAAGTAGTGTTATCTAGAACTTTTAAGTGATATCTCCTGTTGACAATTGAAATGATTTTAGTTGATCTTCAAAGAACAGTAGTTTTCCTTTATTAGAAAAAGTTCTCTCTAGAGAAAGGAGGAGTTGTGGCGAATATTGTTCCGGCACCCCCCCCCAGTTGATGACGTCGGAGACCAGAAGCGAATGGTAGTGGAGTAGAAGAAGGGTTAGAGAATCCCCTTCCCCTACGTTCCGAGAATCACTCGTCGAGAAAAAAGATGTGCGAGGACCGGTTATGAGGTCCCAGCGGGGAGTAGAAGGAGAAACGTGTTCTGTATGTAAGATGGTGGTTTAGAATGTTCTGTTAATCAAATTGTATATATTTATATCTCTAGCCTGACTGTATGTTTTCGTATCCAATACGTCTCACTACCATGGCGGGTCAAATGACCCATTTTTAAACTTTTTGTCAGAATTTCTAGAAATAACATTATTAAATTGCCATTTGCCTTCACGACTTTTATTAAAAAACACATCGAATGTATTTTTCAAGATTTACTCTTTTCTTGCTAATTATTTGCCGAGAAAGATGTGTGATCTACCCTAACTACCGTAACGAGTCATTTGACCCGAACACAGATTGTATATCTTGATTGGGACCTTTTTGCTATTGCGTGATATATTTTGCTCCATTGAGTTATATTTGTTGTAGGCTGGCGGGTGAATAGCCAATTTCAATCTACTACAAGCAAGCGTTACAGTGATTTTTATTTGATCATTTTACTTATAATTCTTATCCCAAAAATGTCGAAACATTCAAGATATTTGAAATCATTGGCAATTATAAATAACATTGATAAAGGATGTTCAGAATCCAGTGAGGGGGAACTAACTGAAAGTGAAGTGGATAGCATGGAACAATATAATGATTCATTTGACACTACAGACAAATGTGAATCCTCAATTAAAGAAAGCGAAGACGAGAATATTTTGAACAGGTGAAGAATACAGAAGAGACTATTTAGAGTTGAAGTGAAGTGAGAAGACCGATCTACTGAAATTCCGGCTGATGGTACAATTTTGTAAGAAACAGAACAATGCTCAACACCTGGGCGAGCTCCAATTTATAATATTTTTAGGAAGGTTGTAGGCTTGACAACATATGCCAAATGAAATATAATGAAGGGTAAAGTAAGAACTGCCTTTTCTTTGATTATTGGCAATTGTGTAATGAAGCACATAAGAAAATGCACAAAGAAGAAGCCTCTTGAGTATTGTGAGATTAATGGAATCTTACTCCTGCAAAAATAAATGCATTTATTGGTCTTCTATATGCACGTGGCGCATATCAGACAAACAATTTGAATAATTCATATCTATGGAACAGTAAATGGGGGCCCTCTTTTTTTTCAAAAACCATGAGCAGGTGTGATTTTTGTGAAATTATGCGGTTTATCAGTTTTGATAAAAAAAAAAGTCAACAAAGCCAGCGTTTACAAAATGATAAATTTGCTCTAATCTCGGAAGTATAATACAAATTAATTGAGAATAGCCAAAATTGTTACAGGTCTGGGGAACATGTAACTATCGATGAACAGCTTTTCCAACCAAAGCGAGGTGTAGGTTTACACAATACATGCAGAATAAACCGGATAAGTTTGGTATCAAATTTTGGCTAGCATCTGATGTCAGCACTAAATACATCATAAATCGATTTCCATATTAGGAAAATGAAGAAAACAGAGATGCTTCAACTCTACTAAGGGAATTCGTTGTTCTAAAACTACTGAAACCGTTCACATGATGTGGGAAGAAAAGTCACTACAGATGATTTCTTTATGAGCGCATATCACTAGCTACTAAACTATTAGAAAAAAGAACCACTATTGTTGGTACGATCCGTGGAAACAGAAGAGAACTACCCAAATTATCCAAGCAGGAGAAAGATGTATGCCACGCTTCTCAACAAAACTATATAAATCGATTCATTGTTCACTTACTATTTATAAAAGTAAGCCTAACAAAAAAGTGTTTTTACTAAGCTCAAAACATAAATCTGTAAGCATTGAAACATATATCAAGCGTATACCTGAAACGATTAGATTTTATATGCTAAGTATGGTGTAGACATGACGGATCAGAGGGCTTGAAAATACTCGGTGAAATCGAAACGATGACCTGTGCAGGTTTTCATCAATATTCTTGACCTGGTTGGAATCAACTCATGGGTTTTATATAGAGAAACAACCGGGGAAAAATCTCTAGACAACAATTTTTATTTCAATTAGCTGAAGAACTTGTCGATGATTTTCAACATGTTAGCAAAAGGAAGAAAAAGAAAATATACAGAAAACTTCAACAAATATAAGTTCGCATTCTCGTGTACAAATGCAGAAAAGGTGCCAAATAGCTTTTTTCAAAGAAAACAAAACTACAAAAATATGATTCAAATAATTTGCAAAACATGAGGTAAACATAAATAAAGTTAGCATATTATTTATTTGTTTACTAAATTTTTGAGATTGAACTGAAGAATATTTGATTTTTTTCTTGAATAAATTATTTTTATGTTTTTTTTTAATTTAACATATAAACTATTTTGAATCTTTAGTTGAAAACAATTGTTTTATTCATGTACCAAATCGACCTAATTGATATATTCTTTGTTAGACTTAGTAATATATATAACATTTTAAAGATGGGTCATTTGACCCACTTTGGTAGGAATAGAAATACATTAATTATCTGTAGGTTTAGAGTTATATAAAATATCTGCCTGTGCGTTGTCTGCGATAAGACAGAAATACTTTAACTGTGCTTGAGTTGTTGCTAGTGAAACGGTTTTAGAAATCTTATCCGGAGCTCTGTAAAGCAAGTGAATAACGAGTGATTTTCTTAATTTCTGTAAATAATCTGTTTTAATATTCTTTCGTGTTTATATGTCGATTTGTTTGCGGTAGTCATTCGTTTTCCCATGTCCATTAATAAATTTATTATCAATTAATTGGAGTCATAGACCGCACTTTTCCCCAATCAAAATTGCAATTATATACACAACAAATTGAAAAAAAAGAATCAGTTTACTCATGCAACCATGTACAACCTATCTGCATCCTTATAACTTCAGAATGACTACCTGAAGTCAGGATCAACCGAATCGTTGTTTATTAAAGTTGCACTTTGGGGTGAAACGTGGTAAAAAGTCATTTCAGCTACCATCAAAAGACGAGGGCGATATCTAGCTGACATTTTATTCCTCGAATTTCCTATCACGAGTTAAAGTCCAGAATTACTCAAAAGATTAAACGTGTGCCAAGCCCGTTATGCAGTTGGGTAATTGCTATCTAGTGCTATCTCTTACAAAAGTACGTCGCCTGTGGTCAATATGCGTACACGTTTAACTGACCAATTATACGCTGATCATATCATTCAGCCCTGTTGCGTTATTAATCAGAGCATATCAACTTAAGGTCATTTTCTGCAAGTTAGTGCTAAAAATCTTACAGCTAACATATCTATGAAATGCGTTTATGCTGCTGATATTTTTGTCTTTGATCAGGCAGGTATCCCATATTTTGCCAATCCTACAAGGAACTTGGTAATAGATCGGATTTGGGTGCCTCAAAATTATGCGGATCTGGAGCAAAAATTGTCTCGAATGCCTAGGAAATTGTATTAAAAAATATACAAATCTCGAAGGAATGTAAACATACATTGTTGCCAAATTGTTTCCCAAATCTCGATTTTTATATTCAATGTGCAACTGCTAGTCATTCATAGGATCTACGGCTTTGAATTTTTAATCATTTCATTATTTCTTTATAAAATTAGCACATGTTTAATATCAATATAAATCAAATATTTCTTCACATAATTTCTATTGTTTTTAAAAGATGTAAAGGTAATGAAGTACTAAAATGTTATCTAAATTCTACGCATGCTTGTGAATGATCATTATTTTTACGATGTATTATTTCAACATCAGCAAAAATTGTAATTTAATTTTTAATTATGTATAAATTTTGCAAAAAATAATTCATTATTATTTTCTACAGTCTAGGCAGAAAAAGTTCCTACCTTTAAAACGCAATCAAGGTACTTGAGTTCATTTAGATCATTTTCTGTAACACATCTGTCTACGTCAGATCCGAATATTCTGTCTAATTCTTCGTGAATCTTCTCTTGAACGTCTGGATAGAGTCCTATAAGGTAGAGGGCCCATGTCATGGTATCCGAAACTGTTTCGTAACCCTAATCAAGAGAATAAGAGTTGTAAAGCGTGCAATATTTTATTTCTTCAAAACTAAGCTACCGTTTATGTATAACCTAATGAACCCATTTTATACGATAGTGAGTTGGAAAGGAAGATTCCATTGTCGACTGCGGTCAGAGTTGTGTAGTGAATTCAAAATATAGAATGATATATTAAAGATAAGATATAACTTTTATTTTCCACATAAGTACCAAATACTTTGAGACATTTGTGTTGTGTTGTTTCCAACCCCCTTGGAGCAGGAAAGCCTATTCAAGTCCATTTGACCTTTCCGTGTAATAGTCTCACACACCAGGCCTTTTCTCTTCATACAACTGTTGCAGGGTAAGGCCCCAACAGTACAGAAGATGAGCAGGAGAAGCAAGGAGGAGCAGGGACAGGTAAAGAAAGACTTTACCCCCTGCACAAAAGTCATACTACGCAGGTGACCGCTTCTAAAGCGCGCCAAGGCCGTCTGATGAGTCCTGGAACTCCTGCACTATATAGATAGGCCAGGACTCTTAGCTGCGTACCAGTGGTGAGCAGGAGGGTTCCGCCAAGTCAAATTCATTTTATTTCTTTGGAAGGAAGGAACTTCCCTATGTGCAGCTTCGTTCGCCGGCACAACAACATGTGATGGAATCCACTGGAGACATACTTGTTTCCTCTGACCAAGCCTAACTAATTTGAATGAAATATATAGACCAGTACAGTCCATAAATTTTGACCAATTCTTCAAATATTGGTTGGAGCTTCTGCTGTATGTCAGGATCCAGATACTGTCCTTACAAGAGTTGAGAGCATGATCGAGAGCACCACTATAATAGCAATGAACTCTGATATAAAGTCGGAACAGTGGTCAGGACTCCTGATGCTGATTTTAACATAGTTCCCAGGAGTGTTACTAAAAATACCACTCCCTGCTCTAACCGTATCCGTACGACTACCATCTGTGTAAATAATCAAGGCTTGATCGTGTATGTCATTTATTACTTTAAGTGGCAGTTGTCTGAGAAATTCCGGATGGCTGCTATGATTGGGAGTACTGGTCAATAATTCCTCCCGGGATTCAACATTATTAAAAGAATCAATAGGTGTGATGCAGCTAAAAGGTGTAGATGTGTCAACATTGAAATCAATTTTGTCATGCCACTTTATAATCTTCAAAAATCCCTCCAGGAAAAAGGGCTTTGAATACGGAAGAAGCGTTTACTTTTGGGATTGGATTTGGACTTTTGCAGATTGGAACCGGGTGTCACAGTGCCTACGTGATATTGTGACACCCTGATTAAATTGAAAGAGGTGATTTGGAAAAAGTGGCCACGGTTTCTCAGATCTAGCGTTCTGTTGTTGGATGACAGTGAGAGACCGCACTCAGCGACGTCAATGAAAAACCATACTGCAACTCTTGGTTGGGAGAGCCTACACCATCCACTAGTCCTGATCTCGCACTAAGTGACTTTCATCTGTTTCTGGCTTCGATCAAGAATCTCACGTGAAGGCACTTTAGAAGCAATGCAGAAGCCATTAAACGCTTCTTCCGTATGTAAAGCCCTGGTATTTTAATGAAGGGGTTTTTTGAAGCTTATCAAGCGTTATGACAAATGTCACAATGCACTTGGTGCTTGCGTGGAAAAATAAAGCCATGTCTTTTATTTAATGAATTATTCTGTGTTTTTTTTTTTTTTTTACTTCCACACACAAACCTCACCACAATCGAAAGGATAAGCTTACATTACGACTCACCCTCTAATTTATTTCATCTTATTTATCATAAGTTTTAATTTAGATATCTTATTTTTAAGTATTTCTCATATATATGTATAGAAAAAAATTATCCAGTTTTTATAATTCTATTAGAAAATTGAAGAATTGATTCCTTTGCAAAAAATAAAATATATTATCTAATTGGGTCAGATCGACGCATATAACAAATATGCATAGAAATATTTAAAAGAATTATAATTTGGATTATTTGCATTTCGAATAATTTCCCACAGTGGGCCGTCGAAATCTGGATTCTTGCATAAATAAATACTAGGAGAAAAAGGACTCACTCACTCATCACGATATCTGTAGCACTATTAAACGTATAGAATTTGTATTTGGCAGGTATTTTTCTTTTGTTAAGCAGAGATTTGATAGTAACGCGTTTTAATTAAATCGACTCCCAAATATGTTTACGGATACTTTACGTACAAAAATTCATGTTTTCGAACTATTAGACCTGTTTAGTAGATGTGTTTCTTTTGTTGAACAGGGATCCACTTCAAACGAGTTTGGAGGAGTTATGAATGTAGGGTTTTCCATTTAAATCATGTTGCAAAAGGTTGAGTCATATCCTTTTCAGAGGTCTATTAATGTCAATTTTGTTTATTACCGCATTCCGAACAGCGCCGGCGCAAATGATTTTTTGGCAGAGGCCTACTAACCCCCACTCGTTCAACACGTCACGTTTTTCGCGCATTTCGTGCACACCGCGGTTTCAGTCCAAGTATGAGAAATTTAATTTATTTCCCCGTCTTCTAAAGGTATAACTCAACTTTCAATTAACCTAATCTCTGCATGTCTCTTTCCCTTTGTAAATATTCCCCTTGTAAATTTTCCCCTTCAGCTTGAAATAAATTCTTTTTTTACTTAAATGAAGTGTCTGCGTTTAAATGACTTTGATTCCATTAATTCATCACTAACCCTTTAATACTTACCCCTAAACAACTACCTCGCCAATTTAAAATCCCGACTTCTGAAGAGTCTGATTTTTATTTGAAGATTTTAGTCGAACTCCCACATGCATACCACATTTTACATGAAACTTTAATTTTTGTGCCAAAAATATTCCCAACTCACTTAAACGTCAAAAAATTTTTTATGGTCAACATCAGATGTATCTTAATTTAAAGTTGAAGCGCAATGATATAATGGTAGTGTATTGCGCTTCCACATCACAGGTCCGGAATTCTAACCTTGGAATGGTCAAGAACAACTCGGCTTTTCATTCCTTCAGTGGGTCGATAAATGAGTACCAAACTTTTTTGGGAACTAAATGCTGGATGTTTCGTGTAAGGCTGACTACGTAACCGGAACACCTGCCGCCCCGCCTCAGTGTCCAAGGTCATGAAAACTGAGATGGGTGCAGTAGACCTCGGTCTTCTATGAGCTGTTGCGCCACTGAGCTTGAGAATAATTTTAACCTAATACTAATTGCAAATAATTGTTAATTAAAATTGGTCTCCAATCAAAATATTTTAAAAACTTGTTATATATATATAATCAGTTATGTATGTAACAAATATATATATATATATATATATATAATTTTAATTATACCGCAGAAATATGGGTTTTCACTTCATTACAAAGGTCTTCCTCGCTTAGCTCTTGTGTCTCAAAATGGAGTTCTAATAACAAATTCATGAATGTTTTCCTTTTCCTTCTGTCATCTTTGTTTCCACTCAAATATTCCTTCATTTTCTCTTTGATTTCCTGAATGTAAGCAAAATTAAACAACTCACATTAGTTAAACTGCATTAGTAAGAAAGCTAGTGCAAGATTTAAAGTACAGAACATTTATGAAAAAAATATAAGACGTGTCTGGAAATTAAGCATCGTTTTGGAAAAATCACACAGAAAAAAAAATTCTTTCTTTTTTGAAAACCAAAGTATTCGTAAAAATGGTTATTCTATGTAATTTTATTGTCCGTGTTCTATGTTTCTATGTATGTTTGCTTTGTCAATTTACCGTCGGAAGATAAAGGGTTAAAGAAAAAGATGCCGCCAGTGAACATATTTTCAAATCTGTGAAAATTCGTTTCAAAATAATTTTATTGTCAACCGCCTGGTTTCTCGAATTTTCTCATTCATTTTTTCAATAAACCGCCATTCAAAATAGTAGGCAGCGCACTCCGTACTTCATCATGAAAAGGGAGTGCGAGTATTTGAATTGTCCAAAAAAACGTTTTCACACAAAAACTTTCTCTCAAACTGTCCCCACTTTCTAACAATTCCGTTATTTTGTGTGTGTGATTACATTTTCACCATAAATCTCTACAATTCAATGATGAATATCAACTGGCTTAACAGTCCTTGGTTTTAAAAAAATTACAGAACACACTTTCAGTGTCGGTGGGAAAGACAGTCGTCTTCAACATTTTGAACGCTCACTATAACACTGGTAAAAACAACACAATCCGGCTATAATGACAGGTGTGTGCAAGCTTTGAACAACGATGATATCGCTGTAGTTGCAATATAACAAAACAATACTTATTTAAGTACAGGCCTCGTACATTTGAACTTTGCAACTTTTCGATGGGATGTTACAATAAATATAAGAAATATAACTTTAGTTCCTACATAGATATTTCACTTTTCCAAGAAATCTAGGTTTACAGCAAAGTCTTTCAAGAATGTATCAAATTGAAGTTGTTTTCAAACAAGAATGAATACATCAACTAATTAAAATCAGATCGAATCTTCCCTCCGACAAGTGTATTATATCAGTGTAAATGTTTATTTTATTTTTATTATGTCAGTATATATATTGTTTGTTTAATTCAGTAAATTAATACTTTTTTAAATATTTGTTAGCTTTCGACTTTTCAATACGCTCGTCACTCCCTCGTATCGTTATCACGCCCCTAGGGAGACGCACCCCACAGTTTGAGAAACGCTGCCCTAAGGAGAAAACAACTCAAAGGGTATGAGCTTGGAATGAGTAATGAAAAATATACTGAACCTCGGGGAGGCTGTAGTTTTGGCTAAAATCTGACTTATCTAAAAGAATGAGATTTACAAAACTCTTTCTTCCGCCCCCTCTCCCTCTTTTTTTTATTTTCGATTGCTACAGCAGTATTACAAACTATTTGCAAAAAAGGGACGCTAGAACTTCTCTCTTTCTCTCTCTTTTTTTGAGTTTTATATTAGAACATGAAAAGATATATGCTAACTTTACATCTATGCTAACTTTATATACAAAATCGAAAAATCAATTCGTACAACTCCCAAGAATTTCAAAGGTTTAATTGGAGATCCCAAAGGGGGGGGGGAGCACAAAGTTTACATATTCATCAATTTATTAGAATGATGGTAATCATAATCATATATTTATTTAATTTAAACAATTCTGGAAATACAGAAAAAAATAGAAAAGAAAATTAACAGAAATAAGAACGCATGCATAAATTTAACCTACAAAATGCTAAAAGGTAAAATCCAAAATAAATTTAAATCTGTTATATTTGAAACATATACCATAGATCCGAAAATGTTGTTTTGAATGCAAATAATTGATGGTTTTAATAGCGATGGTCTGCGTTCTAATAAAAATTTAATAAGAAACTTACAACGAAACAAATAAAATCGTAAACTTACAATTGCATCTTTTCCTCTTTATTTATACATTAAGTGAAAAAAATGTATCTTTGTAAACATGCTAGCTCATGAATATTGTTGGTAATAAACATACATAGGTTCATAACATCCTTATATATATATAGCCAATCTTTTAAATAATGCTTAAAGAAAGCGCGTATTTTAATATCACGCAAACAATCACTCTAATGAAAGCGACACAAACATTCTTTAATTTTAAATAAAGCAAATGTATAAAATTCAATTTTTTCACAATTAATATTTAAGCTATATAAAACTCGTATGGTAATTACAAAAGTTTCTCTCTCTCTCAGTTAAGAATAATTCCATTAAGGTCTATTTGGATCTTTTTACTTGAGAATAAAAAATCGAGTGTTTTATCCACACATAAACGACAGTTTTGAAATTAAACAATCGTTTATAATTTAAGGACTCACAGGACTCTTAAAAGGTAACCGTGCACTCGAAAAGAGCATCCTTCTTCAAACCAATGTAACTTGGCAATAATACAAAACAATAATTTGAAATTTTTACCACATGATAATCATATATATTTACAATGTTCCTCAAATTGCCAGAGAATTTGTGAAAAAATTTAAAAATTATAAAGAAATAGAAATGGGACAGTTTTTTTAAAAATATGGAAATCAGTATTTTACCCCTCGCAGGATTCTGAAGTACAAAATTGATCAAAATTTCTAAAATTAATTTTGCCTGAAATAAAAATGTTCACTTTTGAAGTTATACAAACTTGTAAGGAATTTACAGGAAAAAAAATATTTTTGTAAATACAATTATAACGAAAATTTAAAAATTTTAAGAAAAATTTAATTAAAATTCGAATAAAAAAATTATATTCATTTTTTTAGGATGTAGGACTTTCGTTAAAATTTTACTACCTATTTCTCAATGACTTCGGAAGTTTTCAAAACATCAACACAATTTTGATACCAAAATACTCAGAAATATTGAAACTTTAACATTTATTTTTTTTTTCAAAAAAATGAAAAAATTTTCAATTTAAGAGTCCTGTGAGGCTTTAAAATAGAATTAAAAGTATTATACATTATTATAAATGTAAATTAAATATTATAAATTTTTATTTATTACTTTGAATTTATATTATAATCCACAATATATATATACTTAAGCATATATTACTAATATCTAAAAAATCTGAGTTTTCTTGTACCATATTTAGTTTAAAAATTTTGATTTATACTAAACGGAAAATTGAAAGTCTTAATGCTCATGTAAACATCTTTTTTGGCATGTTGATGCCACAGCTTGGTGTGATCTTTTAATTTTAAAACAACTCTGATAAATTGTAATCGAGTAATGGCAGCAGTTCGGTCGAAAGACTTCATGTCGTAAAATGGATCAATAAATGAATTGATTTGAAACTAAATCATTTGGATTTTTTCTAAAATAATTACTTCGCCTTACAGTCTATTAAAAGTAATAACCTAATATAAAGCATTTAAGTCCCCATTAAAAATGTAAAGTAAAAATAAACTTGTTGAATATTTTGTGCAATGCTTTAATTAATGTGTTTCATATAATACTAGAATAAGAATCAAATAAATAGAAAACTTACCGATTTAATGAAATCATTAATCAATTTTGTAAGACGCCTTGTCTCTCTGCCAGAAGTCATGTCAAATATGAAATCCGACCACTCCCAAAATTTTAAAACTCTTGTCATATATATATCTAAAAGTCTTTCAAAGAAAAAACATTATGAATTGTACTCAATATTTTCAAAAAATTGTGGAAGCAATTTTGATGAATACTGTTTATACATTTACATTTTAATTTCTTATGAATAAATTTTTATGATAACAAAAAAAGTCTTGTAACTCCTTTCACAAACCTTCAACACATAATTTTATAACAAAGGTGAAGACCTGATTAAAGGTCACTTTTTGCTTCGGCAGCAGCTGTAGAGACTGCTAGTAATTTATATTCATCTAGCATATACACTGAGTGGGAAAATTATTACGATCATTTGACACTAAACGGAGATCAGCTTTAATTTCACATAGTTGCCATTAAGAATAGCTATTAATAGGGAATGCAGAAATAATTAAGCATCGATTACAATGTAAAAAATAGGGTAAAGGTGTTAATGAGTTTGCACACAGGATGTTTTTAAACGCTCGAAGCTTTTCAGAACCAGTATCAGCAGAACGGTGACACTTGTGGAGTGCTCGAAAGCAGTAGTTCTTAATATTTCCAGGCAGGAAGCCGGATCTAAACGTCAGGCTTGTGGCCATCACAGGTGGCTGAAAGTTCGCTCGGCAAACATAATTGCAAAAGTTATCCAATAGAAGAGCAACCATGCTTCAAACTCCGGTAAATGTGCGAACGTCTCTGAAGGAGCTGCTCGTCGCACATCACACCGTATAGGCTATAGTAGCCGACGACATGTTTGAATGTCTCCACTGTTGGACTAGAACAAGAACAAAAATCTCCAGTTTTCAAAGGACACAAGGATTGTGTTAATATTATTTAAAAAAGGGTTATGAGGTCCTGAATCACGCTCTCAATTACACCATGTAAATGGCAGGATGGGAATATGGACAAAAAAGAATGAAAGCATGATCCCAATTACAACTTTTCAAGCCGGTGGAGGCTATGTTATGGTTGGTTGATTTTTTTTTGGCATTATTTGGGACCTGTGATTCGTGCAGAAGAACATCTGAATGTTCAAAAGTTATTTAAGTGTTACTGTAGAACAAATAAATCCTTTTATATTAATAAGACACCCTGCCAGAATTGCATACTTTTTGCAGGGCAATAATTCTTGCTATACAGCTGGAATCATTTTTAATGGTTCAAAGAGTATGACAAAATATGTTCTTTGCTTAGTTGGTCTGCGCAATACCCGAAGCTCAATCCAATTTAGAATTTGTGGGACGAGTTCAAACGAGGTATCTGGTAGCTGGATCCAGTATCATCGAATCTGAAGGCAAGGGAAAGTGCAATTTGTTGGATATAGCCTCTCAGATTCTTCATACCACCTACCAATAACTCTAAAAGGCCATAACAAGAAAATGCCATGCAGTATTATGATCAAAATGTGTTACGATATTGTATTGAAGGGGTGGTCATATAATTTGGTCACTCAGTGTAAATATATCTATATATTAAATACCATTTTAAAGAAAAACAATTAGTAACTCAAGTATACTACAACTTAATATGGGAGTAACTAAACTTAATATGGGAGAGGCAAAAAATATAATAATAATTGTTTTCCTACAAGCATGGTACAGGTTTGACAAAACACACACAAATCTCAATATTTTTTTTAATATTACATGAATTATATGATAAGAAAATATTAAATAGGTATTTTATAGATGATTAATATAAAACTAATTTTTAAACATTTGATTACTACATACCTGTGAAATGCATCGGCATATTGTGACTTGTTGTTCTCTAGAGCTCCAATTGTAGCCCCGAGTATGGTTTCTTTAAGAAATAGAAAACATTAAATTGTAAAAGTAGCAATACCATATTTTTGCATACAATCCCGCGTTGAAATTGTTACCGAGATATTAATTGTATATATATATACGAAGGCCAGGAATCAGAATGACCTCCAAAAAGTTTTTCAAAAATGTACAAAAGAAAAACTTGAAAAGAACAAATTCAAAACGACCTTAGAAAAAATAACAACAGAAAAAAAGTGTGTCTTAATTTTAATTTTAACTTAACTTTCAAATGAAAGTAAAAATAGAAAAAAAGGCATTCCAAATTTTAGCAACAAATAGCGCTGTAAGCATCATAATTTAAAAAGGATAAATTAGAAATGACAGTGAATCGTAAAACAACAACTAAAAAGGCGTAAGTTAATGATAAACCAAGTGTGCTGTTCAGTATGCATGTCTTTTCAGAAATAATACTATTAGTTAAGTAACCCACCCACCACGGTAATGTCGGTCATATCCTATCGGATGGAAAAACTCCGTTTTTAAGTTCACCGAGGTCAAAAATTGCATAAAAAGCGCCCATCTAATCAGTTTTCATTGTCCTGAGGACAAAACCCGCATAAAAAGCGTCCGTCAAATCGAATTTTAATTGTCCTGAGGCCAAAAGCTACATAAAAAGCGTCCATCAAATCGGTTTTTAAATTTCACAAGATTGGCACAAAACATGTTCCATATACTATCCACCGTTGTCTGCAACAAGTTTAAATCGAGAAACACACCAGAGAGCATGTTCCACAACTGCTAGAAGTGTTTCTGGGGTCCCGATCACAATGTGTTGCGCAATGCTAAGTATCCACTGGAATCTCTAAACATAACATCTCTCAGATAGCCCCACAGCCGTAAGTCACACGGATTACAGTAAAGTAATAGAAGTGGTCAATCTGTAGAGAAATGTTGGCTGATAACTCGAGCTTTTCCAATAAGGTCTCTTCAGCAATTGCTTCACTAGATATGCAATGTGCAGATGAGCACCAACTTGCATAAAAATGATTCCATCCACAGAAACGCTATGATGAAGATCTGGAATGATGTGGTTGCAGAAAAAAGGCAATCATAGCGCTGAACATTGATGCTAACAGGACCAAAAGCACTTGTCTCCTCAAAAAAGTATAGCCCTATGATAAATGACGCCATTAACCTGTATCACACAGTTACTTTTGCAGTATGAAGAGGCACTTGTTGAGCTGCGAATGAATTCTCTGTTTCTCATGTGCGGCAAATCTGTGTAATGACATATCCTGTTAGATTAAAATGAGCTTCGTCTGACAACAAAACTTCCCATGGTCGTTTATTGTCCACTTCCAATCGAGCAAGAAATTCTACATCAAAGGTCTCTCTTGCTGACAGTTCAGAAAGAATTTCATATGGCTAATTATGTGTAGATAATAATGCATGATGTTTCGTAAAATTTTATGCATCATGATCACAAGTCTGTCCAGTGCTTGGGCAATTCCACGAGCATTGGACGGTTGCAAACCACCTCTCGTCTCCTCCTGTACTGCAGTGGCTACTTCTTCAAGTATTGTCGGATTAACTCTTTTCCTCCCTCTACCAGGATACACCTGAAAGTAACCTGTCTTCGAATTTTTTTTAATCATTTTCTCCAGAGCAGGAGCAGTAATCAGACAGGACAGTCATCGGACTAATGACTTTTTTCATACCTTTTAGTGTCCTGAACTTCTGCAGAGCTATTGGTGCGTAGTCATTATTCTTGTAAAAAAGCTTTACAAGAACAGCTCGGTTGAATGAGACAGTTATGGTGAAATTCTCAAGGGTGAAATGGGGAAAAGTCGTATACCCGGCGTTTTTATAACAATTGAAATGAAATTATTTTAATTTACATATTCTGACGCTTACATTGCCATCTATTGATAAAATTCCGAACTATTTTTTCCTATACCCTACGCTTTCCTCCTTTTTCAATAATATTCCGTTCAAATTTGACGTCATTCTGATCAGTGATTCTTTTTATTATATCGTTTTGAATCTTTAAATTTAATTGTAATCACCTTGTACATTCATTTCTAAGTAGAAAGAGTCGCTAGTGAAGATCTTGATACTTATCTCGATAATTTGTACAGTCTGTAATTAATTCCCAATCTACCGATTAAAAGTAACGCAATTCTCTCTCCCCATCACCACCGTTTTCCGTGTAGTCACGCGTATATGATGTATTGAGAAAAAGGAAGGGAGAGAAAAGGAATACATAAGCAAATCCCCTGAAATAAGTAAATCCTTCTCAAGCACAGTCAAGATCCTATGAAAATTATAGTTCAATTGTGGGTCGTAAATATTGAAAAGTTTGAAAGCCCTGATTTGAGGTAAGTCTGATTATTTTCTTATCTTTGGCAAAAATTTGTCTTCTTACGATTAATGTTTTCTCCCTGTGTTTTATTAACAAATATCTAAATTTATTAAACTTTGCTTGCCATTGGGATCACAAACATCGCTATATAGTTTCACTCTTTTTAGTGCGTAATTTTCACTATGGTCTTACCGAATATTATGTCCATCGACGTTAGTACCAAGGGACGACTAATGTATGTAAATTCTTTCATCGTTTCTTGACGAAGATATTCCACAAGATTCCGAGAGCATTCGTTGAAAACAGTCAAATATTCTCTCAAAATGTCAGTGTGAAAACAGGGCGACAGCAGTTTTCGTCTTGGTTTCCACTTTTCCATCGAACTGGAAAGATAATTTTATACAATACGTCTTAAAAACGCTTTAAAACCCTTTATCTCTACTGACGGTACTTATAAGTATCACTTAGTTTAAAACTGCATAGAATAACCATTTTTACGAATACTCTGACGATACTTAGCAGGAATATTCTTTTAAATCCACTCTTTCAAGATATACGCCAGCACGGTTTCTATGATGAGTATTTTAGTGTGGAAGGCGAATAGTTTTATAGCAGAAACAGCTAACGGCGCTTCCAGTGGATTGCGAAGATTGTCATTTTTGTTCCAAAAAAGTAGTTAATATCAAAAATTAAGAATCCTATTTTTTTGTATGTTAATGAAGACCTTAGAAAAAGATTTTACCATTTATTTTAAGTGAACAGTGTATATAATTAATTATACAGTTGAATGTCTTTAATTAATTAATTATCTCTAACGGATTAAGTCCCCCAAATTTGAGTATTTCTTTTATGTATATACCTTAATTTTCAATATAGTTATTCAAAAAAAAAATATTTTACGAAAAAATTGCAATAAATTACAACGCGACAGATAAATGATTAATAAAAAAACGAGCTCTTAAAAAATAAATAAGCTTTTTTTTTTTGCATTTTTTCCATACGTTCTGTTATACGAGATGTCTAGGTGTATAGTTTAATAAAATTGCACCTTAATAATTCCCTAGATCAGTTTTATGCAAACGTTTGAAGAGAAGATCCAGGGGGAGAGAAAAAACAAGATAACTAAGATATCAAAGAACCATTTATGGAAAGAGCTACATACAAATGTACTGGGGGGGGTAAAGGGAGCCTTCGGTAGCAGTCGCAATCAAGACTTGCTCTCCAAAAAATATTTCCTTTTATAATATTTTAATAAAATAATATTTTCCAGTCCTTCCAAAACTAAGAATTTTTGAAGATAAACCAATATAAAATATCATAATGTTGGCATTCAGATATCAAGATTAACTTTGTAACTAGATTTGAAACTTGGTGAAAATAAATTACCCGGTTATCAAAGCAGAATGCAGCAAAACATGCATTTCTATCATCATCCGTTCTTTTTTAATTGGTTTTTCAAATCGTGGAAATTCTTTTTTAATTGATTTTTAAGGCCTTTAAGCCGCCTGTTAAAGTTGTTATTCAATCAAAAACTAATAATACAAAGCGACACACTGTTCATTTTTCTCAAAGTCTGTTTTCCAATGTGTCTGTGTTGCACCTGAATTTAGATCTATCTTTCGGCAATATATTCCAAATGTTTGAATAACACACACACAATCTTGAATGCCGTTTATTTTGGAAGTATGTCTTATATTGAAAGCATTCAAAAAATTCATGCCAGTCCTTCGATATATTTACGGAAAATTAGTTAGTTAATTAGGCACTGTACAATCTCCAGTTTATGATGGAATTTGATGTGTTTGCTACTTGCTGTTTGACATGATAATCTCTATATTTAATACGTACCAAAACTGCTATTTCACAAGTAAAGAAAACTTAATATGAAACAGATATAACTCCATAAAAACTTTCTACTATACTGCTGGCCACCGTAAATGCAACACCAAGAAAGACAAGACATAGCACAACAAAATTTATAGTGTAGATAACATGTTTTGATCAAGTATCAAATTAATAAATTTATAAACATCTGTGAAGTGTGGTTCCTGCCAGAATCAGTAACCAGAGCAACTGCCACTGTTGGAGATCCTCGCTGCCAAACGCCTCGGCATAGATTCCAAGAGACTTTAAATCTGTTCTTGGGGTACAGCAGACCAAGCAGCTTCCACACGTTGCTAAAGTTGATCTGGTGTGGCACCTGGGGGTGTAACTGGGTTAATCTATGAGCAACCATGGACCACATGTTTTCTATCGGCGAAAAATTCAGAGAACGAGTCGGTCAGACAAGCAATTCAATCTGGTAATTGACGAAGAACCTTTGAATAATGCGGGCCATTTGTGGTCGTGCATTATCCTGTTGAAATATGGCTCTGAAGGTAAGGAAGGACAACTGGCTCCACCAGCTTGGAGATGTAGCGTTGGCTGTTTAAAGTACCGGCAATGCGTACTAGAGGAGTGTGAGAGTGATATCAAATACCGCACCATTCCATAATACCCGGTGCAGGACCAGTGTGGCGGTGCATAACGCAGTTGTGCAGCATACTCTCTCCACGGTGTCTCCAGACTCGAATCCGACCATCGTGGTGTTGCAGACCGATGCGTTACTCGTCAGTAAAGACTATTTTATTCCATTCCTTCGCCCACATCCTTCTTTCATCGCACCATTGGCGGCGGAGACGTGTGTGGTTCTGCGTCAAGGGTAGGCCAAGCAATGGACGTCTTGCGGAGAGACCACTCTGCTGTAAACGCGTCGAATGGTACGCGCAAACACTGAATGATGCGTTACAGACTCAATGTGCTGTGCTACGGTTCGTGCTGTGACTGAGCGATCCGTCAATGCCATGTACACGATTTGCCTGTCCTCACTTGAAGTGGTGAACTGAGGAGGATGTGATTGACCACGTCGGTTCTTCGTACCTTCCTGCATCCAACGGCCACATATACGCATTACAGGTGTTGGGTTTCGTGCAACACGACAACCGATTTCCCTGAAATATAATCCACAATCTTGGTAGGCCACTGTCCTCCCTCTGTCGAACTCGAATACTTGATCAAAAACTGATCGCTTTTTTCTACAAGACATAACTGATAGTTTTTTTTTGAAAATACCACAGGAAAAACACAATTACCGAACTTGAAATCGTTGAATTCTCCAAGCCTTAAATAGTGCTATTAGATGGCGCCACAGGCGCGCGTGATGTTAATCTGCGCTGAAATTATAATCATTTGCATATCTCACCTCCGCTAATGCATGTTCTAAATGTCATGTTATTTGCATGCTTCCTGCAGGGTGTTACATTTACGGTTGCTAGCAGTGCAGTATCTACGACAAAGAAAAAATAAGCAAATAAAAAATAGGAAATATAAAAAAATAGGAGAAATAGAAAAATAAAACAAAATTGAATGTTTTTTTTTTATTTTGTACCTTTTTCAACGCTAATCTATATATACTCTCTGCAACAAAAAAAATGACGCACAAAGAAGGAGTTGCGCAATTGTAATGAAATTTGTATGCAAAGACATTTGTATCGAACACACATGATTAAAATAGGGTGTCTAATGAATGAATAGCGGGAGGTACAGCGCATCGGAACTGCGCATTCAGCAGGTTTCTAAAGAAGCGATTCTCAATCTGATGGTGAAAATTTCTGTTGCATTGAGATTTAGGATACCCTTGAGCAACTGAAAAATGGCTCGCCACAGGATTCGAGCTCATTACGAGCAACTGTTAGATTTTGAAAGAGGTCGTATCATTGAACTAAAAGAGGCAGGTTGGGAAAATCGAAGAATCGCTCGTCATATGGGTCGAATTGATGCGGCAATCAGAAGATGCTAATGAAATGAATTTCAGAGTCATGATGGTAGCAGTCAAAGGGCCACAGCAGACTTGTCATTCATCGTTATCAACCATCAAACGTACTACACGCACACGAGTGTTCACCATGACCATTCAAAGACGGCTAATAGAGTGAATTTTACGCTCGTACCGACCGCTACGATTGCATCTAACAGGGATTGTTCATGACATAACCCGAAAATTGGAGAACAATTGTCAAGAAATATTGCAGGAGACCACCAGGGTGCTTTATCACTCTATTTCCCGGCGTGTGACAGCTTGCATCCAGGCTAGTATTGGGTCAACACCTTATTGATTTCGTTAATTTGTAACTATGTAACTCCGAAAAACACGATTCAATGTTTCTGAAATTTTAATCGTTTTCTATTCTGTGAATAATCTTTCTTTCTACCAATTTTTGTATCAATCGGATGACTCGTTCTTGGTTCTTCGTTTTTTGTTTGTTTGTTTGTTTTTGTTAAAGAGTGTATATAAATTGATATTTGTATATATAATCTCACTTCACTTCAACACCAGCCAACCGATCACCTGTATATCATATGTGTTACTCTCTTTGTTGCAGCTCCCCATCAGGTGGCACACATCATATCAACTTCGGCACCGTTCAATCAATCACCAAGCTGACCAAATTGTCACCATTTTGGCTGTATCACCAACACTTCAATACGTTTCCATAGAATCACCATTGTAATCTTAGAAACAGCGTTGCTTTCGAACATTATAATTTTAACATAAAATAAATACAACAGAAAGTAATATTAGCGTATCACACATCTAGATATAAATTATGTACACTATTTTAAGCATGCATTACACAAAATTTGTAAGAATTTGTTACTTATGAAGCCCAGTGGCTGAGTGGTTAATGCATCGCGATTCCCCACCACAGGTCCAAGGTTCAAACCCCGAGCTTGGCAAGGTTGATTTAACCTTTCAACCCTTCAGTGGTTTGATAAACGAGTACCAAGTTTCCTTCAGAACTTAACACGGGGGGGTCGCATCAGACTGACCACTTGACCTGAACATATGCTCATGCATCTTAGGGACAAATGTTGCGTATACTGAGTTGGGCACAGTAGGCCTTCGCCTTCAAGGACTGTTGCACCACTGAGTTAAGTTAAGATTTTTGTTACTTTTGCAGAGCAGATATCAGCTTAGGAAGGTGTTTCGAAAAATCGACCCACAAGAGAGTTAGGGGTGTCAGCTATTAAACCTAAAGACTTAAAATTAAACAAATATGGGTTTTTTGTTGTTCAGCTGAGATGTGCTAAAAGCTTTTTTTTGTTTAATTTGCAATTCACGTAAAATTAACTCATTAAAAACTTCTTTACCCTTCAATCTGTATTGTTTAGTTTTTCAATTCACCCGTGCGAGGAACGGGTACACCAGCTAGTATTATATAAATTGTGTTAAAATGAAAATGTAGGAAACGTCGTAGCGATGAAACCGTTAACATATTTGCTTGTACCGTTATGGGAGAACATAGCCAGGCATCTAGGTATATGAATGGAGTTATTGGCATGGATGAAAGCATGCGCTGGTACTCGTATGCACAGAAGAGGGAAAGGGGTCTTATAAAAAGCGCCGTCTTATTAACGTTATTTGTTGAATTCCTCAAGCACAAATGAACCAGTAACTCCGATCAATACTGTGAGGCAATCCGGTGTCTACGGAGGTCCTTCAAGAACAAAAGATCGAAGCTGCTCATAGTGGGGGTGTGTCTCTGTTCCATGATAATGCGCGTCCTCATATCTCCAGAGTCACACAAGCGGAACTCACCAAGTTCAAGTGAGAGCAGCTTCATCATCTACTCTACTGCCCGGACAAGTCATCCTTCGTTTTTTATGGGTTTTTTCAATTGAAGAAACAACAGAAAAGGGATCTATTCAATGGGATCAATTCATGAAGTCACATGATAAAAACAAACACGTGTTTTCCATTGAATTCAAAACAAACATTAAACTAATTGTACTTGTTGTTCTATCTGTATAACTCAGAAAAAATTCAAATTTCTTATTTGGGTAAAGAATTTTAACTTATAGGGGACAAATTATCAAAAAAAGTCATATTTTATGTTTATACTTTTAAATAAAATGCATTTTGAATACATATGTACTTTTTAAGAGAAAGTTTCTGCAAAGAGCAAAACTTGACAACACCGGAGGGCGTGGCTGATTAGCTGAATAGGCGTTCCTTTTTGGGTATCTGGACTGTAAAACAGTCCTCAATCCCATATTATGAAAATCCATGATGCTGGGCATGACGAAAGTGGTGTTTTCCATTCTGCTGAGTGGCATCATGGCGATTGGTTGAACGATGGAATCCGGAAGGCGTGGCTGACTCATTAGCTGGAAACACTAGATAGTTTTTTTGTGTGACCATGACGTCGCGTGAGTTTTTGAATTGATTGGCTAGAATCACGTAGCTTTCATTACCATGTGACTATCACGTCACATGAATTGAGCCCCTTCAGACGACGAAATCAAGGACTTTGTGAAAGACTGGAACTCGTCATGGCCACAAGAATTCTCGGAACAAGGAATACATCGGCTCGTTAATCAATGCCATCGTTGTTCTCAGGAATATGGCGTATACCAGGGGTGATGAACCATTATAGGTCAACGTGCCATTTTTTCTAATGAAATGTTTAATGAGTTATGGACGCACCATCAAATAATTTCTACCTGGGACTATGGGGAAGATATTAAAACTAAGTACTAAAAACTCAAAAATACTTTATTTACTACGAAAAAATACATTTTGAACTGTATAGTTGTAAATGTTTTAGTTATACGTGTAGTTCAAATTAAATTAACATTAATGTGACTTCTTTTGCTGCAGATTAGATGATAAATAACATATTAGGAGTGTTACTTTTAGCAGGATGCATGATGAATTGGAACCTTCAGCCAAACGATCTCTAAGCGAGTCTTTAATGCTATTCATCTCCTAAAATAATGACTCTCAGCATAGGTAAATTAAAATATGGTTAAAATAGCATCAGTGAGCTTCTTCAAACAGTTAAATGTATCTGGAATCTATTTTACAGACGATATTCTACATCCAACGGTTCCATAACATAAAACACAAACTCTTTGTCGTCTTTACTAATCATGCCATATATATCGGTCCAGCAAATTTGAAATCTTTGTTACATCAATTATCTTGCATTTCTTGTTTTTTCGCTGAACTATTCATGTTAAATAACGTTTAGGAATCGTAAATATAACACAAATAAATTTAAAAATACAGTAATGTCGAAAAAATTTACCACGCCATGTGTAGACAAAATTCGCATCATTAGCATTTGCAGTCCACGACGTAACTAAGTCAATATACTAACAAACGAATGTGCTCTCCGCCTTACTAAGAACCAATCACTCGCGTATAAACGTAATACTTCATTTTAAACTTTGTTATTTTGAACTAAAATGCAAACCGTTTTAATCAGTGGCATGCCCAAAATATTTTGCCGCGTGCTATTGGTTCGCAATCCCTGCTGTATACTTTGAATAAAGTCTCCATTTATACCCCCAGTGTTGGTTCGTACATTTTAATTTTAGCAGCCATTGTATATTATAGAAAAACGAAGGACAAATCGAAATATTATACCACTTGCGAAAAGAATTGATTTCAGATAATTTTTGGACTATTGTACCTTTTCACTCGGCTGAGTGAGTGGGCGTTTTGGTTTATGGCGAAAGCACCAATTTTGGCTAATCTGCGCCAAATATTTTTCAGTCAGCAGAACTCTCACCCCCAAAAAACGTATGTGGTTTATGTCATATATTACAGCTCAAAAACTTGTTAGTGATGTTTATTTTTAAAAATTATTCGCTTGAGATAACGAATACTTCAAAAATAATCAAATATAATTTTATACTAATTTTTAAAGATTTTAATTATTAATTGAGATTTTTTTTATTAATCAAAAAAAAATAAAACGACTGAAAAATAAAAATAACATTTTAAAGTTAAAGTTAAAGTTAATTTTTAAAAGAAATAACAATATTTCTTAATATAAGACAACCTTAAGAAAGAAAGCAAAATAACTTATTCAAATTTTAAGTAAAAGAAAAAAAATGAACAACTGCACTCCATGTCGTTTTCTTATGGATTAACTTTGAAACAAACCTAAATGAAAAAAAAATTGGATTATTTTATTTAAGTAATTTATTCACTTATAGGATATAGAAATTTATTTTACTTTTCATAATTCGAAAAACAAATAGTAACTGTTCGTAATAAGATTTTAAAACAATATTTATTCAGAAGTTTCTTTCAAAGTGTCATCACTTTGTCAGAAATTAATCTCTCTATTTGATATAAAGGTATTAAATTTAAAAGTCGAAATGTACCTGGTGATAAGTCCTTCACCCAATAATAGCTTTGGAAAGTCGTAATGCCAGCTTTTTTCATTCTTGACCTTTCCTTTCGATAACAATTGCTATACAAAAGGAGAGTTGTTAGTTTTGAAAGGCATATAATCGTAGAAATAAATGGCATAATCTATTCTTTTTCACTAGTTATCTTATAAATTATAATTAGCAAATACTTTTAGAAATTTTAGGAAACGTTTAATCCATTAGGATGCACATATCTTATAGCATCGATGATTTTTGTACTTTATTTCCAGTTTCAATTTCCTAAACACTAAAAATAAAATCTGAAATTAATTACAGAAGCTTCGTGCAACAAGGACCCCCATTCCCGACACACATATTGATGCTAAGATTATTTTGGAATTTGGAAATTCTCGTATCTTTCTCAAACAGCTTTTAGTTAGAATTAATTTAAATTAATAATTCTGAGAAGAGAAACTTGGTGGTTCAGAGAAAAAAAATTATTTTCGAAATAGTTATAAATAAATGTGAGATTTCTTCTAATGAGATGAAAGCTATTCAGTTACAAAATTCGCATACAAAAAGCGATGCAAAAACAGGTGTGTTAGGTTTTTTATATATGCACATTCTCGCATTGACACGTTTTTGCATTTAATATTACATCACTTAATATATATTTTAGTATTATAACAGAATGCACGTATGATGCTATAACATCTATATATCTGATAATATAATTATATTATATATTTTTACATTTAACATGATTATTAGATTCATAAATAACTTAATTAATAACTAAAATAAAATTAGAAATTGGTCCATATTACCTCAAGGAAAAATATACTAAAAATAATAGAACTAATACTTATTTCTTGGCTATTTTTTCTAATTTCCTTTGGAGCTGCGGATATGTATTTACCATTGCAGACATTGTACATCTCCCGGAAGCCAGTGATACATCTTAGTGAATACCAGATGAATACCAGACGCTGCAATGTAATTTTGAAACCAAATTTCCTCGCCAGAAGAAAGTACTTGAGCTTTGACGATGTAAAATAGTGCTAGGAATTGAATTTTCGAGAACACACTTAAGCCAAATAGGCACTCTAGGGTTCTTTAACATGCTGCCTGATTATACGGCATGGACGCTGTCGGTTTTCTGCACTATTAAAGTCCACCGACTTGGGCCGTGGTCCAACCCACAACCTTAGGCGTATAAGGCCAGTCACCAACTACGCCACTTAGCCGGTTTATTTTTATTATAAACTTTTTTTCGCAGATGAATCTCAACACCTGCCTTCATTAATTGGATGTATCATACCCACACACACTGTACGAGGATATAAAAGAGATTTTCATCCAGTAATAGTAGCAGATGACCAGTCTTTCATATTATTTTAAGGTTTTGGCATTTTATTCCAGACAATCTGCTATTAATTATTTTGAATTTTTTGTTGTACAAGTTCTTTATTTAATTATTTGTACCTAGATAAACATACCTTTAGACTCCGTAGGAAACTGACGGAGTATTTTTTTTCGTTGTTTTGTTTTAAAAAGGCATTTTTTAGACTTAAATAAAGTTTACGATCATCAAAAATTAATAAAATATTTAATTTTCGAATTGAGTCTCCATTCTTTCGCACAACAGGCCCATATATTAACCGTGTTAGAATAGATGATTCATGCAAAAAAGCGGTTGAGTTTTGTCAATTCAAAACTGCGTACACTGGCCACCAAAATTTAAGATACGAAGCATTTTTCGAAGCTCACCATAAAGAAAGTGGCAGTAATAATAAATGTCATTGTTTATATGAATGCTCTCTAATCATGTAATTTAAGAAAACTTACGTGGAAAAAATGATAGTCATAACCTTGATTATAAAGAATCTGACATTTATGTCAAAATAAGAAAAAAGGTGCAAGATTAAACTTACGTAGCTTGGAGTTTACATTATGAGTATCACTGTTGATCTTCAATTGTTGCTCCTAATTTTGTTGACAATATCTATCTTAGAGTCTTAAGGAGAGAGAAGTGTCTTAGAAGGCCCTTGTTGTAACTCTAGTTCAGCGGCGCTGCAGTCGCTTGTTTTCAAGTGTATATAATATTCCTGTCTGTCTTGTTTGTATCGTAAATAAACGTTTGTCCCTCCATCCGACTGGTCGTATCAATGTAGTAGCCTCAACTTCTGACAGGTAAGAACTAATTTATTCAATTTTTTAATGTACGAAATCGAAATGAATTTTTGAAACACGATAACGAATGAATTACGAATTTGAACAATATTTAGAATTTGAATTTAAACAGCACTGAAATGGATGGAAAATGCCTTGTCACAAGCTGATGCTGCTGGAACGTCTTATATTGGCTTCCAGTGTGATCCAAAGACTGTAGGATCAATTGGAATTTAAAGGCTATGTATTTAGAAGACACGTTTCAGGTCAATCAGGAGATCTTGCTCTTTCAGGCTGATTGAGAAGAATCAAAACGATGCCTCAACTCATTACAGAAACTTTTGTCGTTTCAGGAACAAGAATCTTCACTACAATTGTGCAAAAAAACTATTACTATTCCAATGCAAGTCTTATACAAAACGACACAAATTATGTGTGTGTGTGTGTTCTCCCTAGCCATCTACAGAGATGTGCTCTTTTTTATGGACACAGGAACACGTTTCCTGGGCTAGACACAGCTATGAACGTCTGTACTCTTCGCAAAGGAATCCACGTTTACACTGAAAAGGGATTCAGTATGTATGCTGCTCTGTATAGAATAACGCTCCTGATACAAGCAATTCAACAATGTTGAAAGACACAATTACAGAGGTGGTGGAATCAAGGTTACGGCAGAAATCTATCTCGGTGGTTACACTGATCTGCATGTAATCCATGGAGAAATTCTGACTGGAGTGAGATCATCGATTGACATATTCACCCATACACCACTGCTATTTGGAATGAATGGTATATCCAGCTGAACCTCCAGACCTGAATCCGATAGAGCACATTTGGGGTTACTTTGGTAGACACGTTTGGTGTTTTAAGTTCAATTAGAAGGTCATTACATGAGCTGGAATAAGGGATACTCTCCATTTGATACTCGCTTCCCAAATCAGTATACGATAACTTCAATGGTAGCATGGAAATGTCGTTGCCACCAAGGCATTACAGTTAGGAGTGAACATACTTTTTATTATAACCCATTTTTATAATGTTTTCAAGATATCTTTCCTTATTAGTCTATAATACTTTGATATTTCTGGAAATGAATTTTTCTTTCAACAGTGTTTTTTTATTGTAAAGTATGTTAAAATTAATTAAAATTATGTTAATCTAGATGTTGCCTTCAATAAAACACTTTTTAGGGCACATTTTTTCCAACTTTCTTGTTTCTACGTTGATTCATTTTCAAATAAGACAAATTGAACAGGTTGTACACTAACTTTTGGTGGGCAGAGTTGTTTTTTCAATGCCATACTTAAAGAAATCAGGTAAGAAAAAGTTGTATTTGCGTGAGACTTGTACATAGAGTAAGAGGAACTAGATAATCAAATAGAGGTTATATAAACCGATTTTATTTGTGGAATATTTATAGGCTGTTGCTCAACATACACTGTCGAGCCAAAGCATTGTGAACCCCTGGGCATTTTTCAAGGAACTCGTATGGATGGCGTGGAAGTCACGTGATTAAGAGAGAAGAGTATTTAACTATGCTGGAGAAGGAACGCTATTATTCTTGCTCTTTTGTAAGGGACAGGAAAGGCGGGTAGTCTAAGCGAATTTGAACGAGGGCAGATTATAAGAGCTCGAAGACACAGAACGAGTATTTCCCAAACAGCATGACTCTGGTAGGTTGTTCGTGATTTGTTGATTTTAGTATTGATGCTAAGTGGATAAATGACAGAGAAACAAGAAATATATACCTTACTGTTGGATGTTTACGCGTCATAAAAAAAATAAATTCGTCGTAAATTGTCCCGTATTGTAAAGCGAAATCGGCTCTAGACAGGGACTCATCTGACAGCCCAATAGAATGCAGGTCCAAGAACAAGTGTGTTTTGGAACATACAGTTAAGATGAGACTGTTGCATGTCCTAATTCGTGGGTGTCTGTTGACCAAGCGTCATTGCCAAACCACCCAGAGTTGGCTCAGAAACATTGAGACTTGACCATAACTATATATATATATAGGTGTAAGAAAGTTTCCTGGTTGAATGAATCACGATTTTCTCATCCATCCCGTGGATGATTATGTGAGTGTGCATCGCTATCCACAGTCTAACAGTTGCTCCATCCATGTACACAAACTGGTGATGACGTTATTCTGCTTCAGAGAATGTTCTCATGGTTGATTCTAGTACTTTTAGTTCTGATAGAAGGGACCGTGAATGTTGTATGCAATCTGAGCATAATTATGGATAGAGTTGCACCCTTATATAGCGTATGTTTTTCAAAATGGAAATAGAATCTACCAACAGGACAGAGTCCGATGTCAAAAGACAAGAATTTTGTTAGAAGTAGGGATTGCAATACCGATATACCGGGATACCGAATATCGGTATTCACAAGTTTAAATACTGTTTTTGCAGTATTTACTAGATTTTTTTTAAAATTGCCTCCACTATATGTCTAGGGATCGCCAACATAGCAAAATAGTATACGTTTTTGTTTTTATGTCTCTCTAAATGGTGAAATTCTTTAGACTGGGAATACAAAGTTGCATCGTATAATTAAGAGAAGTGATAAAATATGTGAATAAGCCAAGGAGGAGGGCCAATATTATTCTATTGCAGCTCGGAGCGAAACTTCACACGCACAGGATTCGTAGTGTGATATTCGTATCCGTGAAAACAAGGTTGTAGCTGTGAAGAAAGTGCGTAATATTTCGATATTTTTTAAATTGTTCAGTTTGTTATTCACATTGCATGAATAGTGATATTTGCACTTTTCTTGAGATTTTAATAAATAAGATGTTCCTTTTTTTTTTTTTTTTTTTTTTTTACTTTTAGAAATAGATGTTCCTTATTCTTTACAGACTGTTCCTTATTTTATAAATAAGATGTTTCTAATTATTAATATATTGTTATAGTTTATTAGTTACACATGTTTTGTTATATTTACACTATCTAATATATAAAACTCGTAAAGAAAACAAAGAAATACCTGCGGGTTTTTTTTCTGTTTCTAAAATTTCTACTACCGGTATTAAGACCTAAACAATAACGAATACCGGTATAGAACTTTTAGTCCGATATTGCAATTCCTAGTTAGAGGGGTTTGAGAAGCGTAAAGATTGATTCCACTTAATATCCTGGCTACCCAATCTGGCGGATCTTTGTCTGATAGAGCACATTTGGGTTTTCATAAAAAGATATCAGACATCCTCATGTCGGAATGTCTCGATTTCACGTGAACCCTGCCTAGACAATTGGCACAGCCTATTTCCAGTCACTACCAAGAAGTTGTGGCATCCACGCCAAAGTAAGTTGTAGATATTTTGAAGGCAGAAAGGGGTGTAACGTGTTATTTAGTAGGGGTTCATAATGTTTTGGCTCATCGGTTTATATGTTACAATGAATTCATTACAAACCTTTAAAGCTTCCGCTTTGACAAAACATATGATTGGTTGGTAACAGAGCCATAAATAAAACAGTTGCTCTTGTTGAAATCGCTCATTTCGTTCTTCTAGAAACTGCTTGAGTTCTGAAGAAGTAGAAGAATAAAGATAAGTTTCTTGAAACATCAATTTTATTTAACAAGAAAGATCCGTCATAGAATTGGTAAAACATATATTTTAATAGTTTAAAAGGAACTAAATTACGGGGCTACAATTTAATTAACAGGCAACAGTGATAAAAGTAATGGGGTTGATTTGTCGAAATGGCCGCCTCTCGCAGCAAGTGTTTTCTCGCCAAATCGATAAATGCGCCAAATCTGGTAACCCTTCTGAATTTGTATTCCAGTGAAGCAGAAGTCGTTTTGGGGAAAACTTTGCGCATGCGCAGTATATTTCTTTAATTTTAACAGTTTTTCACGATATCACAGCAAGTTAGCGCATGGGTAATTCGTTTCTTTAATTTTAACAGTATAATTTTCCAACGGCTATTTTTCGCGCATGAGCAGAAAGTTTTTACACCTTAAAAATTAACAATTATTAATTTCTGCACATGCGCATTAATTTAATAATGGCCTTTTATTTAGGAAGCGATAATTATTTTATCTCCGGATATATTGTTAGTTCAGCTGTTTCCTTTGCATTCATTCCTTCGTTGTGGAATTATTTTTACAGGTAATATTTTTATTTTTTTCTCCACATAAATTTTAACAGATTGCCTGGATGTCCAGGAATTCATATTAGGAATAATTTAATGAATGCGTGACAAAGTACGATTTGTATTCTGAAAGGCTTTTTGCCCTGTTGCCTGTGCTTGGAAAGAAATCTACTTTAGAATACTGCATGAAAGAAGGTTTGATTGGATCAACATATGTAAGTCCGAAATGTGGGAAAAGTAGGTAATTGAGAGAAAGAACGGGTAAGAAAGTGAATAATGGTTTTTGAATGGTACTGCAGAAATCAGTCGAGTGTGAATTAGACTAACCATTATGTGTTTAGAAGTGTAAGGATGGAGTCTTGGTTTGAATTAAGTAATACGGATATGTGTTCCGTTTTGTTAGAGATGCAAAAGTGTTTTGGATTGTGCACTCAGAAATATGGTATAATTTCTGTAGTCATCGTCATCATCGGAAAAATCAGACTTTTTCAAAGTATTTGAAATTATTTCCATTTTAAAATGCATCATTTTTTCAGCGATTTTCAGTTTCAAAACTTTAAAATGCTATTTTTTAATGATTTTTCTTCCGCCATCTTGAATTTCGCGCTCCGGCGTTGCGTATTGTGGTAGGGTTGCTACTCCAAAACACAACACGCAAAAACGCTCCAAATTGGCAATTTTTCTAAATTTGACGGAGAGGCGGCCGATTCGACAATTTCACTGTTTAAAAAGAACATTAAATCATATTGTTTGACTCTCAAACAGTACTAATAAACAGACAAGTATGTATGAGCAGTGATTCTCAAACTGTGGCGCACCTCCCTAGGAGATGTGATAATCCCACCAGGGGGGCACGAGTATATCGAAAAGGAGAAAATAAAAGATTATTTAAAAAAAAGTATTAATTTACTGGAAAGAGAGATAAAACAAAATATATTCTGACAGAATAAAAAATAAAATACACCTTGGCATGTTTACTGCAGTCTGTTAGAATTTAAAAATTAGAAAAGAAAAGTAACATAAAACATTTACTCTATTACTGTAAAGTAACATGCCCACAATGTATTACTTATAGTTTTAATGGTTTACAATTAAAATCGTTGTGTAGCTTTAACGTCAAAGTAAATTATTATTGCATTTAACACAGTGCTTCTCAAACTTTCAAAACTGGCGCCCCCTTATCAATCACAATTTTTATCGCGCCCCCCTTATACATTAATAATGTACTGAATGCAATAATAATGCATTTTTTTTACGCTAAAGCAATAATCTTAATTATATACAGTACAAATTCATGACATAAATATTAAATTTTGTATAAGTTGCTTTTAAGCAAAAAAAAATATTAAGTAATAGGATAATTATTATGTTTTTTTTTTTCTTTTCTCTAATTTTTAAATTGGAACATATTGCAAAATGCCATGGCTGCTTAGAAGGCAAAATATAGATATCAGCTTTTTTTAGAAAGAACTGAGTGGATCAATTTCTAATCATAAGCATTCCTTTGAAAGATTTGCTCTGTAAGACAAGCCCATGGAAGTCGCTAATAATTATTAACCTTGTTCTTAATTTAGCATTAATTAATTAGTTATAAAATACTCTGTGCAGCACTGATACATTAAAAGTATACCGGCTGAAATACCCGCTATTTGCACGATTGCATTTATAAGAAAATAAAACATTATTGATATAATCGCTGAATTTTAAAGAGAGTAAAGCCAAGTGCGCAACAATGTTTACAAAAATGTAAAATGATTTTTTAAAATCATTGCTCAAATTCAAATTAGTTTTAAGCGAACTGTAATTTTAAGCCTCACAGAATTAGCATTTAGAATTGATGTTGAATAATGAACAATATAATAATATTCCGATGAGAAATAATTGTATTATTTTTAATATTTAAAGTGAAAAGACTTCAACATGTTTTAAACCTGGAGCAGGCACGCACTCGATACTAATGGTCGAGTGGGGTTATTGAGCCTCCCCAATCTCTTTTTTTTATAATTATTTTTATAGTACACAATAAAAATCGTAATTCCAGTGAATAATTTAATTAAGAGAAAATATACTCACCTACTTTCAAGAACACAGAAAATATTTCGGAAAAAAAGTTATCACACCGGGAACTCAGACAAAACAAGTACCTTAAGATTGTAAAAAAATGTTTGTCACTCCCAAAAAATAGGGGGAGATATGTGACAAATATATTTTAGTTCACACGTTAAGACTGTCAAACAGGAGGATAGTTTGTCAGAGCCATTGGTAACAATTAAACAGTTTTGCCAGAATTACCGATTTCATGCATTCTGTGCTCGGCGTGAACGCTCCGGAATAAAAGAGTATTTATTACAATATGGATGTTTAAAAAAAATTATGTAAAACGTTTTTTTCATTACGCTTTTTTATATGTTTGGGAATAACTCATAGAAATAAATCTTGGCCAAGTAATCCTTCAGCTCTCTGTGCTTTTCCAAAAATCATAAAAATATTTTACAAGGAAAATATCGCAGCAGAAATAGTTTATTTGCAACTTCCCTAAATGAAAAAACAAATACATAAGAGCAGGGACGTAACTAACCGTACTAGTACGTTCGAAGGTCAAACCGCAGCAGCTACATTCTGCTGCCTACATCTGATGACAAATATATAACAGTGATGAATTTTTTACCTTCCTAAAAATTTTTTTCGATTATGGGTCTGGGTTTTGTTTTTTCTCATTTTGGTTTGAAAAGAAGTAGCTTTAATTTTTTATGACGTAATATCGCAGATATATAAATTATATCAGTGTAAATGTGTATTTTTTTTTATGTCAGAAAGTATTTTGTTTTACTTCATTCCAGTAAATAATTTTTTTTAATCTTTTATTTTCGATATGCTCGCACCCCCCTTGTACGTTTATCGCGCCCCCTCCCAGGGGGGCGCACCCCACAGTTTGAGAAACACTGATTTAACACATTTTTATTGCATGGGGGGAGGTAGAGCGCGATGAAAGCTATGATTGAAAATTAGGTTGCTAGTACTGGAATTTGAGAAGCACTGACGTATCTGTCTCTGAGATGTAGCATAAAAAATGAAAGGCACAGGAGTGTGAAATTTAAAATTCTAATGATGGTAAGCACTTCGAAGAAATTTATTCGAAATTCACCTATTGTTTTTTAAATTAAGTTTTGAAGTGATTCCTTAAAGTTTGGTGATATGACGTCCCCATGTCTAATTCTAAATGCGGTAAATTACTCTACAAGCAGTTTCTTAAAGTTCATTATCATTGCATTTATTTATCATTACAATTATTTATAATACTACCCTTTTAATTTCATTACACTTTTTGTATCATTACACTTATGTGTCATTGCATTGCAATTCTTAACCATTACATTTATGTATCATTGCATTTCTTAATCATTACATTTATGTATCATTGCATTTCTTAACCATTACATTTATGTATCATTTTTATTCATTTGTTGTTTGTGACATGATTAAACTTATTTTCCAAACACAAATTATCGTATAAAAGTTTCATTTCAACAGTTTCATTAGTATTAGCAACATTTTTCGTGTTTTTTACGAATAAATTCCCCCCCTTTTGCATGTTTAATATAGTTTGATCAAAATTGTTGACAGACTTTCATCCTCATTAATCTTAACACAAATTGTAGATAGATTTACCTGTTTTAGACAGTTTTTAAATTATTGCTAACACACACCTTAATATTTTTGTGTGTGATGATAGTTTAACCGAAGTTTAATCTATTTAATGTGCGCGTGTTTGTCAAATAGTTTCTGCTTCAATTACTGTTAATGTCCGAATTTCTTTATAAGTTTATTTTTAGCTAAATTGACTCGAATTATTCGTTGTAGATTTTACTTTAAGAGGACTTGGCACCTTTCAAAAACCGAAAATCGATGAAAATATCGATTTTTCAATTTTTAAATTAAAATGTAGTTTGATACCTTTGGTACAATTGAGTGAAGTTTCGAAACGATCTGATTATTTTAAACGCAGTAAAATGCATTTTAAATATTTTGACAGCTCTGTCAGCAGTTTAAATACCACACCCACCTCAATGTTTACATTTTTTACTTGAGAATAAATCCATTATTTTACATTAAAAACTACAGAGAAGAAGAGGAATCCGTTAAGCTGTGACTGTAACTATCAGCAAAGTTGTTTATTTACATTAGCTTTGCCATTTTCGCTTGCTGTGTGATTTTTAGTTTCATTAGTTTTTAACTTCATAGAAACCTAAAACAGCATTTTTTAATGCTACTTCAATCATATATATAATTCATTTTATTAGTTGTTGTTATCGCTAATATGCCTCTTAGAAAACGTTCAGTACGTGCTTTGCAAATGAATGAAAAGCGATGGTGTAAAGCGAAAGTTGATTGTGAAGTGAACAAAAATTCAGTTTTTTCAAATGTACGCCTGGAAAAATTGAACACTGTGGTAAAAAAGGATACCTCTGCTATTGGAAATTAAATATTGGTGGACTTCAACCAAGTTAATAATCTTCTTCGAAGTGCAAAGTGCCAATATTATGAAAAACAAACTTTGAAACTGGAGCTTGGAGCCAAGTTGGGATTTTCATACAATTTAAAACTATTGTGTAGCAATTGTGAGGAAAACAAAACTGTTGTAAACACATCTCTAAAGTGTGTTCCGACCAGCCATGATGTGAATTTGAGAATAACTGAAGCTTTTTCACATATTGGGAAAGGTTATTCATCTATAGAAAAATTTTGTATGGTGATGAATATAGATCCTTTTTCATCAACTACATATGGGAAGTGTGCGAGACGGCTGGATAATGCATATACTCTGGCATCTGAAAACATATTTGCGGAAATCCACCGAGAAATCAAAAATGTGTACGAGAATGAAGCTGAAATCGCAGACTTAAGTGTTAGTTTTGATGGAACGTGGCTAACTCGTGGTCACACCTCACTTATCGGTGTAGGATGTGTTATAGATATGCTCACCGGATATGTTGTTGACATTGAAGTGATGAGTAAGGTGTGTGTCGTCATTGCTCTGTGGCAAAAAATAAGCTAGGCCAGTCAAGTGCTGAATTCAGCATATGGTATGAAGGACATAAAAGCAAATGTGATATAAATCACTTGGGCTCATCTACATCAATGGAAATGGAAGCTGCATTAACCTTGTGGAAAAGATCCACATCACTTGGATTCCGTTATATCACAGTATTATCCGATGGTGATTGTAAAACGTTTAACTACTTGTGCGAGAAAAAAGTGTATGGACCTGACATTGTGATAAAAAGGGAAGAATGTATTAATCATGTTAGTAAGCGTTTAGGAACAGCTTTGAGATCTATTGTAAAAGACTGTCGTGCTCAAGGTATTTCTTTAGGTGGTAAAGCTCATGGTAGTTTGAAAGAAGCCACGATTAAAAAAAATTAACTACTTACTACCAAAAGGCTATTTTGAGAAACAAAGGGGATGTGAATGCTAGGAAAACAGCAATATATGCTACATTGTTGCATAGCATTTCTACAGATGCTAAACCTCAACATTCGAAGTGTCCTGCAGGAGAAAACTCATGGTGTTTCTACCAATCTGCGATTGCTAATGGTGAAAAACCTAACAATCATAAATTAAATGTAGGAACACCAATAAATGAAAAGTTTCTTCCAAAAATTCTACCGATTTATCAAAGGTTTGCATCTAATGAATTGTTAGAAAGATGCATTCGATGTGGAACACAAATGCAAACGAAAGTTTGCATAGCATGATTTGGGCAAAGTGTCCGAAAGAAATTTTCGTAAACAAAAGACGTGTTAAGCGGGCAGTAACAGAAGCTGTCTGCGAATACAATAAGGGTACAGTACGCACCATTGTAGAAACACAGAAAGCATTAGGTGTAGCTACTGGAGGTTCAACGAAACAACTTGCTACTATCTTAGATTGTCGAAAACAAAAATTTAGAAAACGTCGTCAAAATGCCAGTAATAAGCTGGCTCTTAAACTTATTAAAAAAGCAATACATAAAAAAAGAGTTATTAGCTAGGAGGTAAGAAGGAATGACTTATGGCGCAGGCCAATTTTAAAACAAACCTGTTTTGAAAAAATAATACATTTTAGCATAAATTTGTTTTACTTTATTTTATTTTAGATATTGATTTAAGTAGCAAATTAATTTTATAAAAGCTTTTAAATTTTCTATTGTACATTTCATGTATTTTAATTACATTTATTTCATGTATTTCATTTATGTTTTAATATATTTCATACATGTTTCTTGCAAAAATAAGTCACAATGATATTTTCTAATTTTCGTAAATTTGGGCTCACAGACAGGCACTTTAAAAAAGCTTATATTTTTGTTTAATATTTTGAAATTGAATTGTATTATATTTTATTTTAAAGGTATATATTTATACAACATATTGAAAATTATTACAAAATTTAGACATTGTTTTGATATATATTTGCTGATTGGTATTCTTAAAAATGCCTTTTCTCTCAGTTCGAGTTTTTTCATGAAATCATGGTCTTTAAAAGTACAAAACTTCTACAGATATTTATCAAACAACTTGAACTTTGGTGTGTATCTTTATTACAATGTGCTTAATTAAATTAGGGATCCATTTTTCAACATTTTGAATAGAAAAAATTTTATAAAAGAAAATGTAGCAGAAGTCATGTTTTTTTAGCTTTTTTTCCATTAATGTTTACATTTTATTTTTTTTTCCAAAACTAATTTGTTTGTTGCAAAATCGATCCCTAAAATTATTACTTATAGTCTAATAAATCCAAAAAAAATTTGTGGTGTCAAAATAATGATAATTGTAAAAGAAGAAGAATTTTAAAAATCGGTAGAAAATTTTAAAAAAATTTAAATTTAAATTTTTTTTTAAATTTAGGAATTTTTTTCATGTTGAAATTTCTTAGTTTAGTAGTAACTGATAATAATATACAAAAAAATATTTTAAAACCCTTAAATAAAAAAAAATGAAAAAGGTGCCGAGTCGCCTTAATTGGCGTTGGTTTTTTAATTTTTTTCAGAGCTTAATGCTATTTAACATACACTAATGGACCAAAAAAGTAGCGCACATAGAAGGAGTTGTCAAAATGAAGCGAAATTTTAAATACGTTGTGACTACTTTGATATCAGTAAATGGTTAGAAAATCAAAGAAAGAGGATCATTTAATTCAGAGAAAAAGGCAAAAGAATGGAGGATCTAATACCCTGTTTAACCCCCTCTAGTGCAAATGCATGATGCGATACGATCGGGCATTGAGGCATACAAGTTCTGTATGATGTCTTGAGACATTTCGTTCCATAATTGCTGTAACCTTGCCTCTAGTTCATTCCAACTCGTAGGTTGCCCTACTCGCCGTCCCAAATGATCCCAGATATGCTCGATGGGAGACACATTTGAGGAATGGGTTGGCCAAGGAAGGGTAGTAACAGTGCGGAGACAGTCTTGTGACACCCTTGCCGTGTGAAACCGAGCATTGTCTTGTTGTAAAATGGCTCCTGGGAGCCGTTGCATGAGTGGCAACACATGTGGTTGCAGGATGTCATGGACATGCCACTGGGCTGTCATGTGTGGTGCCACGGATGAATACTAGGGGTGCCCGTCTATTGTAGGCAAAGGACCCCATACCATAACACCAGCTGTAGGAGCAGTATGTCGCTGTAAAGCAAAGGCAGGATTGATGGTTTCATCATGGGGTCTCCACACACGAACTTGATTGTCATCACTGTGCTGAGATTGAATCTAGATTCGTCGCTAAAGAAGACCTGGTTCTATTACTCTGCAGTCTAGTTTCTCTCTCTCTCCCCTCGTGCGTGGCACCACTCTAAACGGAGGCGTCGATGGGTTGGCGTCAAGGGCAGCACAAGTAATGGGCGCCACGATCCCAAATGTCTTTCAGCCAGGTGCCTTCTTATGGTCCGAGAAGGCACAGGGTCCCTACTGAAGATGCTACCTATGCCTAGATGGCTGCTGATGAAGCAATTGGCTGTACGCGTGCATTTCTCACGATGTGGCGGTCTCCTCGACGACTGGTCTGTCGAGGGCGTCTTGAGCTTGGTCAACGTGTAAATGTCATCTCTTGGATCCACTGACCCCAACGCCACCTCATAACACAGTCAGAGCGACCTGATTGACGAGCTACTTGCCTAGCCGACCACCTAGCTTCCCTCGTGCCGATGATTCTCTCCCTCTCAAACTGCCACAGCTGTTCATACTGTCTTCGAAAGCGGCGTAATGGCATGTCTATCTCAGTTCTTCCTTTGCAAACGATTCAGTACACTCAAACAAGCTTTGGTTTTACCTGTTTTATACTACACGGAGAATGACGTTAAACGCAACTCTACCAGCTTTACGTATTGCGCAATCACACTGCATTTCTAATATTTTGTATATCTCTCCGAAATGTACCTTCATGCCAAGTTTCGTTACGATCCCGCAATTTTTTTATTGGTTCACTAATTTTTTTGTCCATAAGTGCATATTTTGCATTCGCGGATTCTACTTTTAGTCCACTACTTTTTTGTCGCAATCCTGCCTAAGTATTGTCCTCATATTGGATGAAATTTAGGACTGAAAAACGAGCTACAGGTGCAATTTAACACCATTTTTTTCTCATTATTGCTAAAAAAGTGGATTAATATTCGGAAATGAACAGTTGAAATTAAGATTCATTCGTGAAAGAATGACGACCACAAAGCCTACTAAAAACAATTTCTACTTCATACGTAACTATTAAAAACTGTAATCAATATTTTTCTCTTTAATTCATAATCGTTACCTAATTATTCGAAACGTATACGACTTACAACTGAGCGTTTTAGTGAGCAAAAATATAGTTTAAATATTAGCGTAGTCTTATGAATTATTGCATACCTTCGATTACAGGCGGACCCTTTTTTGATAAGACACCCATGAATATTGTTGTCAAGTCTCCTGGGATATTGAAGAACCTTGGTTCAATTCCAGGCAAGTTCTGACAGCACTGTTTCCTCCATAGGGAATACTTGATAATAACAAGAATAGCAACTCCGATTAGGACAGTAACAGCGCAGAACAACATAATTTCCTGTGCCGAAGAAAAAAACTAAGTGTTATAGAGGTGACGACTATACTAGTTAACATTTAATTTCATCAAAATATCAGTGTGAAGCACAATTTTACGCATTTTAGGTAATTTTGCTTGCCATTTTATTCTCGCAATGAACAAAATTTTGATTTCTTACAGAATGTCAAGTCTACTTTCTTAAATCTTGTCCTTTACCAACCTGGAATATTAATGAAATACTTTATAATTTCAAATTGTACGTTGTGGTGTTCCAAGACCGAATGGTTATACCAGCTAGGGTCAAGTATTTTTTAATGATTTTTTTTAGTTGTACGCAAACTTTTTCTGGTAGCCATTTGCGTTATTTTTCATTTTGATTATTATTTTTTTACACAACGTGTGTTATATATCATAAATTATTATGAAAAGTTACTCAATTGTGTAAGGAATAAAATAAATGCATTATGAAATTACTATCATTCTTAAAATATGATTTTTTTCATTCTTGCATATTTGCAATGTGCTTGTACGCAGACTTTTTCTGGCAAGTGTATTATACATTTATTCTCTAATCCGTGTTAAATACAAATCGTGTATAAACGGAAAAGGCAATATATTTCGATTCTGTGTCAAAGAATCTAAAATGGTAATGAATATCGTAAAAGGAAACAAAATTTAGTTGGAGGTCGGTTAAAAATACTCATTATAATCTTTTTATTTTCTAATATATAATTGATGAAAGCTAGTAATGAAAACTATTCGTGCGAGATTTCTTAATTACAATAAAGGATTCTAAGCTATATTCGAAAAAGACAATAAATATTCTTACAAAAATTATTCTTTAAACAAAGATTTTGATTATTGTGCTGGAAATATAAAAAGGATATAATATCCGAATTAATATAATTATATTCTAAATGAGTTCAAAAATGACAGTTTTGGAAAACTTATTGCATTACCTTAAAAAATGCCTAACAACGAATTAATTGTTAAAAAAGAATTGCAAGAGTTTGAGGTGATGCTAAAAAAATTCTATAAACAAATCAACTTTACATTATTTTTTTTCATTTTTTGTGAATATTCAAGATTTTTTTAAAGATTATTATTGTATGTTCATTCACTAATTGAATATTTTCAGTGCTTCACGTTTTTATGTTCTGTTAAGTTGTGAAGAATTGTTTCTAGAATAGTAATAAACTTTGTTTCTGTCAATTTTTTAGGAATCAGTCCTTGATTAGTTTTATCTATGTTGCGTAAAAATGTATAGATAAACTTACCAAAAAAATATATTAACTCATCCTACTCTAAATTTACGCCTCTCTGCGCTGTCTCCTGAAATTTCAGTTTCCAGACTTCGATGTGCTTAATTAAATAGCAGAATAAAACTAAATGAATCCCTATCCATGCAAAATGATGGGACGTGCTTAATGATAACGGAAATTATACAATGTTAATATCTTAATGCTCTACCGCTGTTTAAATATATATTCAAAAAACACCGTCAAACCAATAGTCATGCTGGGAAATCGGATTAATATATTTTATCGATTGAAATAAAATTCTCATTAGAAACATTTGTAGCATTTGATAGATTATTAAGACATTATTTCATTCAAAGAAAACAACGAGAATTTTTTTCTATATTTTAGCTTGAGTTACAATGATTATTTTTGAAGTTACAACTTCTGTAAGCACATTTAGCTGAAAAGTGTATATAAACTAAGCATCAGGCTCAGCTGCGTTACGGTCGATCGGTTCATGTCGGTGATGGTCTCTTAGTTTTGAATTGAAAAATTCTAGGCTCGTGTATTTTTAAGTAAAAATTTCATGCACACTTATTCCCATGAAATTTTATTTACTTTATTTAAATATTACTATCATGCAGCCCACTTTCACTCAACTCCAGCGAGTGAACGAGAGAAGATGAGCGCATGATAAAATAATTGGGAAAAAATTTTCTTATGCAGGGGATCGAAGATAAGAAGAAACGAAACACATCGGATCTATGTTTCAATTCCTACTATAAGTTCACTTCCTCCTTAAATATATATTTTTGTAACGGGGCTTTCACGGCGATTTCAGCTAACAGTCTTCTTGGGTTCTTTGAGGCCAGAATGGCAATTCTTTCCTATTCTTGGGTTCTTTGAGGCCAGAATGGCAATTCTTTCCCACCTACTCAAGAAGAACAGTGTGGTTATGTAAATTAGGAATCATATATATATATATATATATATATATATATATATATATATATATATTGGAAGTTAGCAGTAGAAAGGGTCTATGTCTAAGTGCAGAAGTGATTGCTAAGTGGGAAGTGAAGTCGCTAAGTAGAGAGATGGCTGTAAAGTGATTTGATGTAAAGTTTAGAAGAATCCTAAGTCCGAGAATTAACCTAGCTGCGCCAGTACAGATGAACCAAAAGAGGATTCGAGACTAAAAGGAACACTGTCTGATTAAAGCCACTAAAGAAGTGCTAAAAACCTAGCTTTTTACCTAGGATATATAGCGATAAGCGAATTTATATAAGCTATGAGGAAAGTGCGTATATTAGTGAGAAAGGAATTAACATATAAAGTTAGATTCAGTGGTCAATTGCGTGATTATTCGGTAATACGTGTTGCATCTTCTCATTCAAGATCATCTTACTTAGATTATCATTGTTGTGCATTGTGTTTAAACTCTAAGATCTTAATAAACATATTTTAGAATGATTTGAGTGGTTCTTCTTTCTTCCCCACAGGATCAGGTCGTGTAGATAGTGTAAAACGTGTGTCCCCACGGGCGGGGACTTCACATCTTGTTCGAATTTTCAACCATTAATATAAAATACTTTCTATTTATTCATTCAAGTTCAACATTTTTAAACTTGTAGCGGGTAGCACTAGATGTTAATACACTTTTTTTCAAATATTAATTCAGTAATTAAATTAAGGAATGAATAAATATTAACAAATAAAATAAGAGTCCAACAGCATATATAAAGGGTGTTTTTTAGAGGTATAGAACTTTAAATTGCAATAGAACAACGATGTGTTATTCGATTGACATGAATTTTTTTTATTCGAAAGATAATCTTGTGGCATTACATTTTAAATATGATTTCTGGCATATGACTGACACGGCTGGCTCGGATGTAGTCCAATCTGGACGTCCAATTTTCGATGGTTTTTTCCAACATTTGTGGCCGTATATCGGCAATAACACGGCGAATGTTGTCTTCCAAATGGTCAAGCGTTTGTGGCTTTTCCGCATAGACCAATGACTTTACATAGCACCACAGAAAATAGTCTAGCGGTGTTAAATCACAAGATCTTGGAGGCCAATTCACAGGTCCAAAACAAGAAATTATGCGGTCACCAAACGTGTCTTTCAATAAATCGATTGTGGCACGAGCTGTGTGACATGTTGCGCCGTCTTGTTGGAACCACAACTCCTGGACATCATGATTGTTCAATTCAGGAATGAAAAAGTTAGTAATCAGGGCTCGTTACTGATCACCATTGACTGTAACGTTGTGGCATTCATTGTTTTTGAAGAAGTACGGACCAATGATTCCACCAGCCAATAAAGCGCACCAAAAAGTCAGTTTTTCTGGATGTAACAGTGTTTCGACATACACTTGTGGATTAGCTTCACTCCAAATGCGGCAGTTTTGTTTGTTGACGTAGCCATTCAACCAGAAGTGCGCTTCATCGCTAAACAAAATTCGCTTATGAAAATCGGGAACAACGGCAATCTCATTTTGGGCCCAGTCGACGAATCTACGCCTTGCTTGATGATCGTTTTGATAAATTGCCAAACCAAACTAAGAATAAATCACTTGACAGCTGTTAAATCGGTCACCATCTTGGAAAGTAATGCCAACTTAAACTTCTATACCTGGAAAAAAAACCACTCTTTACACACAGAGAAGTTGCACCCAAGTGAACTCTTATAAGTATTCACACAACATTTTAAGTCTGAGTCAAAAGATTGAAACGAAGGGAAATAGTGAAAGAACAAAATAGCATAATATTCATTATTTATTTAATATTATAAACTTAAAATCAAGAGATGAACAAATAGTATGTTACATACATAAAGTGAATAGTAAGTAAACATAAATACTACATTCGACAAATGTTCATGTAATTTGTAGTAAAAGTTTTGTACTACGAAATATTATGGAAAAAGTACGAGAAACAAATTCTCAAACTTACGTAGATCTGAAAAAGTGTATTTGTTTATTGTTATTTTGATAGTTTTATTCACAAATACATGTATGTTACCCATTCACATTATCATGGATTGTATATATTTCTATATTTACAAGTTTTGTTTTTTAAAAAACAAAACATTTATTGAGTTTTTAAAAAATAATCTGATATTTTTCTTTGCACTGCTTTTTTTTTACAATCAAACTTTGAAATTGGTTTTTGTGATAATGATATCGGGTAAATGAGTGAATGAATCTGTAGGGTTTATAAGTGCAAAAGCTGACTTCGATCAAAATGTCTGAAACATTTGTCTAAAGTACCATAAAAGTTTGAAAAAATTATGAGCATTAAAAACAATTTGATTAGAATAATGTATGTTTAAAAAGTAGGTAGTCAAAATCGTGTTAAAAATTCATTTATTAATGTTACACAATAAAAATGCAAGACAAAGTATTAGAAAAGAGAAAATAAAACATACGGAGTGAGTGAATATTAACCTCACACTGTTCAGCTACACGAGGGCTTTCGGCGACGGACCTCGTAATTTTGAACCATGGTCAAGTGACGAGGACAACATCTTAGCTGTGTACTTTCATATCATTATCGGGCTTTTGTGGGCTTCTGTCTAATTTTTGGATTTTGCTTAAAAATTTTTGGAGCTTTCGATGCAATAGAATGCTGACTATTGGATATGGTAGAGGCAGTATCAAGTAAGGGACAGATGACTGAATTTGATAATGATATAGGTGTCTTAGCATTCAGACAAAAATTCAACTAAAAATCTTTACTAATGTTGATTTTTTTCAACTCGCTTCACCTAAAGTGCCTATCAAAATTCCGTATGTTAACAATGTACCAAAGCTAGTAATAAGCAGAGATCTATCCACGACATAAATATTCCATAAAGTTAGGTTAATCTCCTTTGTGCAAAGTTCTTGAAGTTTTGTTTCCCTCAGATCCCGAGAAAATCTGTATTTAAAACTCTGAAAAGTATTCTTAACTTCTTTAACCATTTCGTTCGTCCTGGATTCCTAGATCATTATCAGTAGTTGAAACGTAAAATAGCAACCTAAACTACAAATTAGGGAAATGAAATATTCATTACCCATATATTTATGAAATGCTAGTCTGTATCCACCCCAGAATAATTCAATCATAATCAGGACGATTGCAAGGAAAATTAAGAACGAAAAGTCTTTATCTACTTTTCTTATGCGTTTCGTTATTTTTTCATAGTGATCAAGCAAGTTCCTATGTTCTTGGATAAAAGTCTGGCGATGAGGTAGATCGAATAGAAGGCCGAAAAACAATCGAATAACTCTGCAAATAAGACTATAATAAATGATGAAAACTACAAAAATGAATTTCGTTATGAATGAAAACAAAAACTCAGAAATTAAAAGAACCAAAGAACAAAATAATGACTGAGAGATGTGAAGGAAATTTTACTCCTTTGAAAAATTCTTGCGATGCATTAGACGTTTTGTGAGCCAGGAAACAAAATATTAGAGTCCAAATACAAACTAAACTGTGAATAAAAACAAAATAAAAGGTACACATCCATTTTTCCATTCTGAAGTTACACTGTGGTCCCAAAATATTAAATATTTCCCTTAAGTTTCAGATTATTTGGGCCATTGCTTGACGCTTTCTAAAGATTAACACGAAAAACAGCAATTTTAATAAGGTCAGGAATGCATGCATCACTTCTTTTGATTATCTCCTTTGATTCTTGGAAATTATGATCCATAATACTCCATTTACATTAGATAAGCAGAGGATGACAATAAGAATATATCTGATATAAGCACTGAAGGAGGAAATTAATTTAATCTTCTTAACTTCCATCTTCTGTTTTATTTGAGAGAAATGACCTAGTATATATTTCAATTCCGAACACCCGAAGTAGAAGGAAAAACAGACGAAATTCCCTCGCAAATCTGTTTTCAGCATTGTGCCTTATTGCTGATGAGTAGATCCTTTTTACTTTTGCTTTAACACGTTTTTGACGATTTTTTTTTCTACATAGACTAGTAAATTTTCTTACAATTTTAAACATTTTAAAGAAGAATGCTTCTACTTTGAATGGAACATGATAAAATTAAAATTGCTTTGAAAAAATACTATGAATTAAATAGAAAGATGTAAGTTTTCCACTTTCTGCTTACTAATCATCTCTTTTCGTGTGTGTGTGTACAGAAGGAATATTACTTAGTTGTTTGGGATGTGTTTTATATTAGTAATAATATAAATCAGTGTATATAGATACAAAGATTTAAAATCCTTTTCAAGATTTTTTTTCTGCGGATGTTATCGATGTCTTGAGATTATTATTTAAAAAAATATCCATATATTGATTTCATTGAACCATGTTTCGCTTTTTAAAAAGATGGGATTCCTCATTTACTTTAACACGTAATTCCGTAAGGTTTGTAGGTTTTCTCTTAAACTCACATTTTTGTTTACATGCATGTTTTTATGGGAACATGAGTAATAGGTTATTTGAAGTCTTCAAAACCCAAATATGTTTCCAAATATGTTTCTTGGGTAAATGAACGAGTTATGGTGGGCTATGTATAGCTATTGAAATGATTCTCACGAGGAAAACTAGAAAGATACAGTGTTATTAATTGTATCAAGTACGAAAGTGAGAAAAATAATTAGATTATCATTTTCTATGATTCTTCAGTGTTTAACAGTGTATAAAGCCTGTCTAGGCATTCCATTGTTGTCGATAATCATTATTAAGAATCGTGTCATACTCGTCTACTATGTCTAGGTACAGTGGCACTCTCTTTTTAGATTTATGATGGGGCATTTTTACTTTGTAAAAGGAGAAAAAGTTCTTAAAAAAAGCCCCTTTTTTTAACTGCAGTTTGCGTTTTAATATCTGTGGAAGACACAATTGTAAAATATTAACAGTATTGCTCTTAAAAAACCAATCACTGATATTGTCTCTGCTATTTATGTAAAATAACCTATTGAATCCAAATATGATGCCTCTTTTGCTCCTTCACCCGCCATTTACTTAGAACGTCCATTTTTATTTTTAATTAATTTTATGGCAACGAGTTTGATTCAAAAGAGGATGAATGATTGAATGATTGAAGAGTTTTATGGTGCTAGAGTGTAATTCAGGTATACTGCGCCAAATATTTGTTAAAATATTAAAATTTTAAGGATTCATATAAATATAAAAATGCATGCATACATATATATTTTACATACACTCATGTCCATAAATTAAGGATAATGAAGTTCAGGCAAAGAAAGAGACAGAAGCAAAACAAATTTTTCTTATTTGTAAAGTCTATTTATTCAACAAAAGGTAAACATATATGATTGACATAATTAATAAAAATTAAGCTTTTTACTCCCTGGAGCAAATTTCAAAAAAGAACCTATTTACAAAAAACAGTATAACATGGTTAGTATGATGGTTAATATAGAGTATGTCTCCCGGACGATGAAATACAGGCCTTACAACGCCTAGGCATGCTGAGTATCAAATTATCAATCTGATCTTGGGGAATACTACACCACTCCTCAACCAATGCCCTCCGAAGTTCCGGTAGACAGGCAGGAGGGGGTTGACGGGCTGCGATTCGTCGACCAAGCATATTCCACACATGCTCTATTAGATTAAAGTCCGGTGAGTATGCTGGTCAATCCATACGGGTGATATCTTCTGATTGAAGGCATTCGTTTACAATGTTTGCATGGTGAGGACCGGTGTTGTCATCCATAAATAAGATTCAGCACCTATGGCGCCCCGAAACAAACGTACATGTTGTTCCAGAATTACATCCCGATAGATGTGGCCTGTCATCGTTACGCTCTGAACATGCTGGTCAGTTCTGGAACCAAGAATAATTCTTCCCCAAACGAGCCATCCTGCACCACCGTAACGGTGTCCTTCAATGGTGTTCTCTTAGTAGTAACGGGTACCTGGAGCTCTCCATATTAAAGTCCGGCGAGAATCAGACTGTAAACTAAACCTGGACTCTTCGGAAAACATCACACAACACCACTGTTGTGGTGTCCACAATGCATGCTCTCTACTCCAGGTTAATCGCAGGCGACAGTGAGTTGCGGTAAGTGGAACACATCTGACAGGCCTACGAGCATATACAGCAATGTGCCCTAAGCGTCTGTGCACGGTCTACCTTGAAACTGTCGTACCGGTAGATGAAGAGAGCTGACGAGACTGGTCTGATGCTGTGCTCCGTCTGTTTCTTTTGGCAATAACTGCCAAACACTGGTCCTGATTCGGCGTTCTAACTCGGGCGCAACCTGTGCTGTAACATCTACTCACAATACCATCATCTTGGAATGTTGTCAAAGCCTGGAGATGACACTCTGGGCGATTCCAAGTTCCTCGGATACGTCCCCATTCCAGTGGTTCAATAATCTAAACACGTAAAAATCATCTAAATGCTTCCTTTGTGCCATACCATGTGGTATTTGCACTGAAAGGCTTTTAAAGCGCTTGTGAACAATTTTGCTTTTTTGCCACCATTCCTTATATACCCCTCTCTTACACTCTCCTCATTGTGACGTATTATCCGCGTCATCTGGTGGTTTCCTGTAATTTGCATATTATTCTTCAAGATGTGTGTGATTATTCTACAGGTGAATTTTTTGTTTTACAGTTCACTTTCTGTGTGATTCTGAATTATCCTTAATTTATGGACATGAGTGTATATGAATGTCTGCATACATAAAAAAGTTCTGAATAAAGACTATATAAAAGTTACAATTCAAATTAAATATTAAAATTTAGTTTCACACATAAAAGCAAATAGTTTTGGGTGGATAATTTTTCCAACCAAGTCAGATAAGATTAAAACAAATGAATTTTTAAAAAAAGTGACACGGGGATGATTAAAATAGGGGCAATCTACCAAAAGGGAATGAACAGTGTAGGAGACCTTGCATGAATTACATTCAGAACCATCCCTAACACAGTGCTTCTCAAAATTTAAAAGTTTACGACCCAGTTTTCAGTCTTGACTTTCATCGCGCTCCTTTTCACACAAAAACAATATATTGAATGCAATAATAATGCACTATGACATTAAAACTATAATACGATTTTAATCATAAGCCGTACAAATTATCAAGATAAGTATAGCACTTTGTATATGACAAGCCTACGTGAATCCCTAGTAGTTATTAAACTTGTTCTTCACTTACTATTGTGATATATATTAGTTATCATATACATGGTTCAGTACTGATACATTTATAAGTATATTATATCAGTGTAAATGTGTAATTTGTTTTTATTGTGTCCGAGTATATATTTTGTTTTGTTTCCTTTTTGTAAATTTGTAATTAAATAAATCCTTTGTTTTTGACATTTCGATGTACTTGCGTCCCTCTTGTAGGGGGGTGTACCTCACAGTTTGAGAAATGCTGATATGGTAGATCCCGATGTTCCAAATATTGACAGTTAAAGTATCCGACTACGTTCGAAACCGTGATTTTGCAAAAGCGTATAAATGATTGATATTTATGATATTTAGTGTCACTTAGATTAGAAAATGTATATAAAATTGTTTTAAGAATATATTACAATAAAAAATTATTTAAGTACAGTATTTTGACAAAAAATGAACATAGAATGACCCATATTCAAAATATTCTCCCTTTGTGAAAAATTCTTCTATTATAATAAAATTTCGCCTGTATATAGCTAACACATCTGTACAGAGGCTCAACTAGAAGTTGTGAAATATATAACACTTAGAAGGGTTTTTATCTATGTTTTACGACAACAGAGGGAAGAAATTATTTTAAGAAAAAACCGCCGATAATTATTTCAATTGGTTGTAACTGAAAATTCTGTGAATTTTTTTCAAAACAAAAAATAGTTCAGACTCTCTGGAGAAATCTTTATAAAAGCAAAATATTTTTATTTTAGAAGCAATTTTTGTAAAATAAGAACATTTTGAACAAAAAAAGGTTATTCTAAGTTAATTTTTTTCGCAATATTGTATTTAAATAATTTTTTTTTGTCAAAATGTCCTTAAAACAATTTTATACATGCATTCTAAGCTAAGTGACATCAATATCTTGAAAATAATCCATTTCTGCGCTTTTTTAAAATCACGGTTTCGAACGTAGTCGAATAGTCCTAAAGAGGCTAAATTCATGGAGTATCTGTCCATCTGCCAGATGACACAAAGGTGACTGACTGTAATCGTCATTCTGGAAGACACGTTGGGAGATCCAGGGCCAAAATGCAGTACCGCAGTGGACATTTTCAACGTTCAGTTAATTGTTGTTAAGGGCATCAACCGCTTTCTTCTTTAATCATTTTCTTAATTTAAATTTCTTAAACGTTTGTGACGTCAACATTTTAAATAATTAAATTGTGTGTTTGAATATAAACTGTGCCTTTATCTTCGTTTTAACCCTATGCGAGGAGTGAACGTCATGATTCCATTGTCATGTGATAAATGCAAAAGTATGCCTCCACCGAATCAGAGCGTGTGCTTCACTGTTGTCATATTTTGCTTTTTGTATAAACCATTTGTTTATTTTTAGTTTGTTGTTTTTGTTTCATCGACGGACAAGCCACGCTTATTTCTCTTTTACTTTTTTTTATTTAACCACACAACATATATCACACAACATATATATGCTGTTTACAAGCGCAGCAAATTTTAATTTTTATTGTGAGCTTCGATTATTAGAGTCCTATATTAATGCTCACGTCTGAGTATTAAAGAGAAATTTTTCTCGTCTATCTCGTTCCACAGAAAGTTCTCAACTGCCGGCACAGCGCGGCAAGGAAGAATATTTGCATTTGTGCGCATGACGTTGGCGCGCATGCGCCAACACCATTTTTGTAAGAAGTACATGTTTGTCTATAATACTAATGCAAACAGGTTAGTAAAACGCACTTGATTTAAAAGTATACGTACATTATAAGAATTTTTTAAATCTTTTTCAAAAATTTTAATATTTGAACATCTTTATCCAATTATTTTCCAAATTTTGTGAGTAGAGGATTGAGGGCAAGTCTAATGTCAGTTTTAAATTCAATGTACACTGCTTGACAATTGTTAAGAAACAGTTACGTTTTTCGGAATAATTAAAAATAGACAACGATTGAAGAAATGAAACTCGGTAAATATTTAGTAGGAATGATGTGCATTTATCGCCACATCGAAGAATTAAAAACTTAAAAATAAAATGATGCTACTTGGATGATTTCCAAACAACCATAAAAAATGGATCTGCAGGCCAGAATGATACAGACATGAATACTTTAGTAAGATGTGTGTTGACCACGTACACTGTGACGGGGCTTTTCCGCGTTTTCAATTTAATTCTCTTGTGGAATCTTTAAAGCCAGAATTGAATTATTACATATCCTATCCTCTCAAGAAGAAACCGCGATATGCAGATTAGCTAATAGATATGTAATGGAGCTTTAGTATTCGCGTGGTAGAGTAAAAGAACAAGAAAGGAAGCTGAGATGTTGAACGCCTGTTAGTAAGATATTAAAAATAGAAGTGTAATTATAGAACGGGCTTTTTAGCGTAATAAGTAATTAAAAAAAAAGGCAGATAAAGATTCTTACGATAGCTTCTCATAAAGATAAATGGTTAGGATTCCAGGACCTATTTACTTAGAATATCACTCCTGATCCCATCCCTACAGTAAGATTTGTATTTTTTGTGTGTTTGGATTAATATATTAGAGTAATATTAAATTAGTTTGATTATGGCTAACTTGAGTGATCAATCATTTAGTCTTACAAATCTACTATGCGTAGATGAAGAGATGGTACCCACGGGGAGTCGGGGGGTATCACAAAACTAATGCATATTTTTCATCTGTTTTTCTTGCTCTTCTCTAAACTATCGAACAGTCTTTGGGGGATATTGTCTCACTCCTCTATCAAGGCGGTTTTGAGATCTTGCACTGTACAGGGGATGAATGGTTCTTTGTGCAACACGTCTTCCAAGAGTATCCCAGGCTTGTTCCATACGATTTAGTTCGGGAGAGTAAGCAGATCATTGCATACGGAGAATATTTTCACTTTGCAGTGTGTCTAAAACCTCAACACTTCTGTGTAGCTGCTCATTATCGTCCATTTATAAAAAGTATGGACCTACAGCACCCCTAAAAATAAGGACATGATCCAGAATAATCTCTCTGCAATGTCGTTGTGGTGTAATGCTTTCTCGCTCAAATATGTGACGTGCTGTTCTGTCATTGAGCACGATGTCTGCTCACACCATCACACCTGGGCCCTACCAATCACGTTCGCAAACAAACATGTCAACATGTCCCAATCAACATGTTCCTTACACCAGTGTAATCTCTCTCAACGATGCCGTTGTTGAAGTGAGATACAATGAACAAGCTTCCATGCATACAAACCAAATTAATTCAGTCGCAGTGAGATGGTTCTTGCTGAAACAGGGTTGCCTGTAAGGGTTGCAGGGTTTACAGCTATTTGGACAGAAGTGAAATTGCTATTCCCTTTTGCAACTACGGCTACATAGCGATACTTAAAAAGGTGAGCTGCTCCTGGAATGACCCTCGGCATGCTCTTTCGCAAAGCATTTCAACCTTCAACGACCTTCTGTAATCGTGAGATGACACTCTTTGATACACCTATTGCAGCAACCACAGTGGTGGCACTTTGACCTTTTTCCAGTCGTCCAACTGCTCGTCCACGATTGTAGTCACTGAAATGATGTCTTGCTGACATTTTGCTCTTAAGTATTGTAAGAACCAAAAAGAATCTCAGAGAAAAACACTTTTATAACATCCAGCACTATTTTCGTTAAGCATTAAACAGCATGAATAATTTTTTTATACAGATAATGAGTCCTAGTCTACCACACCCTATGAACTTGAATTTACTTTAACTGGTTAGCTGTCTGAGACGCAATTTTGCATAAACCACTTTTTCCTTAGCAATTGTTAAGCAATGTAGAACATGCGATTGTATTTATCATCGACCATTAGGTTTTTAGCCTAATATACATGATGAAATATCATTCGGTTTTTATTCAAACTTCTGGCTTTGTGTGAAATAGATATGGTTTCTATATACTTTTATGTACACAATGTACTATAATTCGAAATTTGGTGAAAAGTTGAAAAAATTTTTCTAACCTCATGATATTTTACCAAACAAATTTATTTACTCAGGAAAATCAAATATAGATTTAAAAAATTGAATTGTTTAAAATATATATATATATATATTTGCAGTGCATATTACCATAATGCATTAAAATCTCCCATTACACTTTTAAATGTATTCCGTCCTTTTTTGGAATTAAGGAATAAAATTAATACTTTTTTCACATGTACATCTCACGACCAAACGAAAATCCCACATTTCCGAGAAGCTGAAACTATTTCCCTAACAAAGCTAATCGGTGCTTTGTCCCGAAAAAGTATTATGTTTCTTATTTCGTGAGCCTTATTTGATCAGTTGGTGATCAGGTTTCTAAAACCGCCTCTAACCTGGCTGTTGAAACAGATGCATACGCCTACCCGGTAGTGAAATAACACGAGAGATCCAAGGACCAGATACGTGTTCTTAACTGGTCTCCTGATGATTCGGAAATCCTTCTGAATTAAAAATCAATTGTATGGATAAAAGTGTGTGTTCCATCTTGACAGTAAAAGGAGTTTTATAGCCTTTTTGCGATTTTATAAACATATGTCTTATTTAACTACAGCTATTAATTAGTTGGTTGTGGTTAAATCAGTGTAACACAGTGGCTCTTAAACTTTCACTACAGGCGACCCAATTTTCAATCATAATTTTTATCGCCCCCAAATAATAATGTAATGAATGCAATAATAATGCACTTAGGGGTGCTAAAGCTACAATATGATTATAATTATAAACCGTACAAATTAGCAAGATAAGTATTGAATTTTGTGTATATGTTACTTTTAAGTAATATATATTTTTATTTTCTTACTTTTTAGTTCGATTCACTATAAAAGCGTGTTTTTTTAGTTTGTTTCTAAACTATAATTTTTACTTTATAATTATTTTTACTATAAACGATACAAATCACAATTCCAGTGAATAATTTAATTAAGAGAAAATAAATTTACCTACTTTCAAGGACTTATATATATAAATTTTTATATGGCGAGAAAAAATTCATTAAAACTAAAGAAAATGTTCCAAATGTGCGTGACCTTAATAAAGGACATATATCACAGACACATTTCGCTAACAATATATGAACGTTATTTTCCAACAAAACTGTGATATTTTGTTCACGTTATTGTAGTTTTGCTGTCGTTTGATGATCTATAAATACCATTTTGGACTTTTCTTCCTTTTGTCTTTTTGACAAAGCGAAGTGCTACATTTATGGCTTCATAGTTTTCTTCATAGATTTCTTTAGGCAGCATTTAAAAATTTCAATTCAACTCAAACGTTTCATGTCTATCGCTTTTCTCATATTTATTTTTGCTATCTTGAATAATATACATTATTTCAGCAGGTTCTTCAATTGCTTGATCAGTTTCAATCTCCTTCAATAGATTTCACAGATGCCCATTTTTTATAATATTCTGCTCATTTACATTTATAAACCAAAATAAGTCGTACAACACAGCAATCAAAACCACAAAGTTGTTCATACGGGAAAGTGTAGCATGTTCATAGAAAATATTTTTGAGCAAAAGTGGTCACGCAGGGAACTCGACCGAAACAAATACCTTGATTGTAAAAAAACGTCAACCGCTCTCAAAAAAAGAGGCATATTTGTGACAAATACATTTTAGTTCCTTAAAGACTATCTAACAGGGGGATACTGCCAAGGTCACTGTTAACGAATAAACAGTTTTCACAGAATTAATGATTTCGTGAGCCTGGGTTGAGTCTGCGCATCATGCAACCACTCCCATGTTAAAAGTGTGTTCAATATATCGTTAGGTGGATGACTTGAGTACCCAGCAGTTTCGAGCTACAACCTCATATCAGTAGGTATTTGTATTCAATATAAAAATATCGATGTCAGTTCTAAGAAAAAATTGTGTAAAACATTTTTCATTATGCATTATATGTTTCAGAATACTCATAAAAATACATTTTGGCCAAATAATCCGTCAAAGGGCTCGATATGCTTATCCATATATCATAAAACTCATCCACATGGGAACAAAGCAACAGAAAAATATTAATTACAACTTTTCTAAAATAAAGAGACGGAGTTAAACCTAAAAGTAAGTTTGATGGTCAAAGAGATGATAATCAGAAGTAGTACTTAAGGGGTTAAAAGAAACGTAATAAAAAAATCTCTCATCGTGAGATTATAGCAAAGCAAACAAAATGTCTTTTTTTATTTGGTTATAGGATCAAGTTATAGTTTGGTTATAGGATTATGAGCGTTTGAAGTGGAACCTTTAATGTTTGATGATCACTAGATGAAATATATATATAATATCGGTGTAAATGTGTATCTTTTATTATTTCAGAAAGCATTTTTTTTTACTTTATTCCAAAATTAAATCCGTTTTAAATTTTACTTTCAATATGCTCGTGCCCCATGGTTTGAGAAACGCTGCCCTAACAAAAAATATCTGTGCGTAAAGAGAGTATGAAGAATGTGGAGGTGAGTCAGTTTGACATTAGATCTTATATTTGCATCATAGGCCATGTTATTATGACAGACTTCACGGAATGCAGTTTGTTATTTAACTGCAGACTTCACGATCCCTGCCAAGCTGTAGAAATATGGTGAAGCATTAATTGCTTCTTGTCCGATAGCGCAACTGCTAACGGCAAATGGGTCGTTTCCGATCGAGCCGCACTGTCTGCTAGCTTGTCGCCCATGATACGTACATGGCTTTTTAACCAGCAAAAATGTGCATCAAAAATCTTGACATATAGTATACTAGTAACGTTGAGTATATTACACCGATTACGATTGTTGTAATTTTCAAACGCTTCTAAGACACCAATGCTGTCAGTATAGATGAAGTATGTACATGGCTTGGTGGAATCACTTAATTTAAGTGCACGGTAAGGGGCGACAGCTTCCGCAGCAAAAACGCTTCAAGAAGTACTGAGCCGATAACCGAGCATATTATTCTCAATCACGATTCCGCAGCCAACGTAATCTGCTAGTTTCGAACCATATGTGTAGATAGGCGAATAATCAGGATAAAGAAGGGCGATAGATCATTTAAACCATTAAATGTCTTACGAGGGACTACAGAGGTAAGAGCATCTAAAATATTAAAATATTCGTTGTAAGCTAATTTTCTACATATTTCAGCTCCTACATACCTGCACGTCTTTATTCGGATAGTATTAACCCACAGCGTTCCAGAAAAGGGGTTCAGAAAGGCATGAGGTTTATACAGAGTAAAGCAGGATTGAACTTGATTTTTATGGACTATACTGTCAGGTGACAATGAGAGAGTTCACTTTGTTGAATTTCTTGAACAGGATATTCGCTGAATGAAATGACCCGCAAAGTGTTCAAATTTCAGACAGGCAGAGGTATTTTGAACAGTCTAGGATAGAGAGGGTGAACCAATGGCACGCGTGCCTTTGATAGCCCGTGACACAATATTTTGAATACGCCACCGATCAAAATGCTTTGCATTTTAGTTCTAAATAACAAAGTTCACTATGAAGTATTACGAACAAACACGAGTTATCGTTCACGGGCGGCGGGTAGCACACTGGTTTGTTATTGTCCTGCCTTATATTTACGTCGTCGACTACAATTGCAAACGATTTTAAGTTTGTCTAAGCATAGCATAGTCAATTTTGCTGACACAACTGTATTTTAAAGTTTATTCGTATTATATTTATGATTTGTAACCATTATTTTTAACGACTAGTTCAGCAAAGAAAAAAACCCAAATGAACAAGAAATGCAAGATGCTTTGCTTGATGAATTCAACTCGATGCCGAATGGCTTGCTAATGTGTAATAATGTTTGCCGGTTGAGCCGCGGAAACTTACTACAAAGCTTTGTTGACTGCTTGGAAAAAATCAGACTGTTTCAGTAAAATGTGGGGGAAATTGAACAATATCCACAGTTGTTGGAAGTTATGTGGCTTTCGACATTGATGTTCTTTACAAACATATACCAACATTTCAATGAATTGAAAGGAAAGCTTCAAGGCGCAAACAAAACAATTATCATCATGACGGATCTCATTCCCGCTTTTGACGCTTAACTGAACTGCTTGTTTTGAGAAACGATATTATTACTAAAAATCTTTTTTTAAGATTTAAATGCATATGACTGTTTAAAGAAGCTGTCTCAGGATATTTTAACCATATTTCAATCTACCTTTGCCTCCCCGTCTTTATTTTCAGAGATGAAAATAACATTAAAGACTCATTTTGAAACCGTTTGGCAGATGATTCCAATTCGGCACGCATTCTGCTAAAAGTAACATCTGACTATCCTAATGTAAATTAATTGTCATCTAATCTGAAATAACTGTGAAATCACCCTAATGTTACTTTTAATTTGAATTACCCGTAAAACTAAAACATTTGCTACTATACATTACAAAATGTATTTTTTCGTAGTAAATAAAGAGTTTTGAGTTGTTGGTATTTAGATTTATTATTTTCCTGATAATCATGAGTCAAGGTTAATTCACAGCACGTCTATACATCAATAAATATTTTTTTTCAGAAAAAACGACTGGTTGATCCATAAAGGTTTCCTACCCCTGGTTTAGGAAGAGCCTTTACACGTTGACTTTATCTCCACAAGACCTTTCCAAACATTAAAAGATGCGCTTTTGGAAGAATGTCATTTTCGATGCTCTCATAAAATGAATAAAGGCTCGCTTGAAATTTGTACAACATTGCACAGTTGTCCAACCCCATGTTGGACGAACCTTCACTGAGATGCAGTACATCATTATTCGACAGTTTTAATATTGCCTCTTTGTTAAATAAGAGTTCATTTCTTTTCCAATTTACTATGCTTCTATAAGCGCTTTAATCCATACATTATAAATCTGTTCCATATTCTCAATTCTTTCATTGCAATGAAATGAATATTTATCAAGTTGTGCCATAGTTCGTGTCTGTGACCTTAATTTTAGACACCAGAATACTACAAAAAAAGGAAACAAAAATTATCTTTCATTAAATTTTGAGATGAATTTAAATTAATTATTCAAAAATGCTTGTTCTTTAATTTACATTACACATGCGAATATAAAGTGTATTGAACAGAGGAAAATATAGGTATAGATATGCTTCAAAATAAAAAAAAAAACATTTTATGAAATGAAATAAATTTTAAAGAATATGTATTCTTATTGATATATTTTGTATAACACATATAAAAATTAAATTTGTTTAAAAAAGTAATAAATTCGTATATATAAAAATAAGTAAATCAGCGTATGTGCAACAAAGTTATTTTTCTTTATTCTAATTGATATTTATGGAAATTGTTACTAAAATGTTTCCTTTATACAGATTGAGTAACACAAGCAAGTTGAAAACATTTAAGAAGCATCAAAATATTTTTCCAACTCTATGTAAAGTAGTTTATCTGCACACTCTCTCTCTCTCTTGAGCTTTATAGACTATTAAAGTAAAATAACTTTTATGTAACAAAATATTAAACAATAATATTTTTTCTAATGGGCATTCCTATTTTAATCTTTGCAGACCTAGTACATTCCCCAGGAGTTGTTATCACTTTTTAGGGCGGCACCATATAGGCGATACCAATTACCGCAAGTAATTTTGACGCCCAGTTGCCTCCACAGAGGGAGGCACCTGAGGGCTGACGATGTGAACTTGTAGAAGGATTTAATTTTGCCGAGAGCATGCAAGCCAAACAGACACTTTAGGGATATTTTACATGCCGTATAATCATACGACATGGCCACTGTCGATTTTCTGCATCATGAAAATCCACCGACTTGGGCCAGGGTCGAATCAAAAACCATAGGTACAGAAGGCCAGCGACAAACCAACCACGCCACCCAGCCGGCTGAACAATGGTATAAAACTCTTTTTCACTTAGGTCCACCTTGAGTGGCCAGAAGCATCCAGTAAGTCGCAAGCGTACCCATTGCACTAAAGATGAGGGATCGTTTGATTTTGTAAACTTTCCACAAAGTCAGCGAAACATCTTTGGTGCATTCAATCCGAATGATCACTTTTAAATTAATATAATACTGAGGAATTTTCCAGGGTAACGATTGTACGTCTTCCTTCGCTGAGGAAAAAGCGATATTAGCAGCTAATGCAGGTAATATTATCATACAAACTGATACAAAAAACCAGATTTCTCAAAGAAAGCGCGTAAGTAATCACCGGAAACTAATATTAATTCGAAATTTATGAAGAACAATCCCAACAAGGCACTAAACACAATGACGAATGCTGATAAACTTAGATAATCATCCAGAGATTTCATAATATTTTTAAGTTCTAGATAACTTTGAATTAAAAGCACATAAGGAAAATCTTTACTTAAGGGCCTTATCTTTTCCTCAATTCTGTTAAAAAGAAGCTTTACACAAAAACAAACAAATCCATAATATCCTGTCAATGAAATAAATATTACTGCACCCGTTGGTGGAATTACAATCATACTAATCTCAGGAAAAAACATAAAATATTGCTTTAATTTCGGAAAATCATGATCAGAATTTTCAATTAACCTTCTATATGTTTCATATTCACACTTGAATAACAATACAACAAAATATAGCTTGCAAATGTTACTGCCATGACAAAACAATAAACAAATATTGACATCTGGAGTTTTCGCTCATTTTTACAGCACTGCAACATTTGGGAACATTTCCAAAGTTTCGTCAATATTACATGGATTTGCTTACGAGATCTCCTTGTTTGTTCGTTCATAGTAAGTTGAAGCAGAGCAATAATAAGAACCACCACTGGTCTTTTCTTTTCCAGTGATAATACTACAGAAAATGCTTGAGTTACTATCCTTAAACACTTAAGAAGTATGAATAAGTATCTCGGAGACTTCCAAATAAAGCGATGGGAGCGAGAATGTTTCAAAAATCAACCATTCGGGTATGATTCCAATCCAGTAATACGAAAAAGATGTAAAACAGGCAGAAAAATTTTTTCTATCGGTTTTACTCGTTTTCTCATGATAATTTATAATTGCATATCAGCAGATGGTTGAAATAAAATACTAGAAGTTTTTTACTTTCTTATTATTCTTTGAATACCAATTTATTAATGAAATTGAATAAGAATTGTTTAATAATTTCTCCATTTTGGACTTTAGTAAATATTGTTATTAATTATGGATTTCAAAATTTTTAAAAGATGTAATACGTAATTAAAACATTTAAATTATTTCCATATTTCATTTCCTTTATTCATAAAGAATTGAAAATGTCTCTTTTAGCTTTCCCACAAAAGGTTCTTTTTTTAGTTCACCCAAATTTGGCCACAAAAATATTTTTTTTATACCATTAAGGGGACGGTGGACCTTTGAAATTAATTTCATAAATTGTTAGCTTAATTAGCTGGAATTGGAATTAATATAGTAAATGATCTATATATTTCACAATTTAAATATATTTTTTTTAAAAAATATTATAATTTAATTTTTTTTAAAGAAATTTAATTTTTTAAACTTTTTTAAAAATGCTCCTTGCGGATCAATTTTTAAGATAAGCACATAATTTTTGTTTTATATATATATGAACAATAACTGAATATATCTGGAAATGGATTTTAAATTCAGCATAAAATTTGATGAAAAAAAGATAAATTTTCTTTACTATATGAAATATTTCACCAATTATCACATATTCAAAGTATTCAAAGCAACGTAAAATATGATCCGTTAAATTTTTTTGAAAACTAATGCACAAATTTGTGAATTACACTATCTTTCATAACTTGTTAAAATTTTTAAGAGATACGACATAATATGAAACGCAAGGAGCATTTCACGTAATAAGGAAAAGAGAAAATTTATGAACTGAGAAAAATGCATTTTAAACATTTATTTGAGTAAAATAAAAAAAATAAAGCAACATGTTACATAATTACTTACCTTTACATGAAAATCAAACATATAAGAGATTATTATAGCAAAAATCTAAATAATATTTAAATAATTTATTATATTTAGTTATATATTCAATAATTCAAGAAACACGCATCCGCAAAACTGATACTTATACAACAAATATAGCGTGGCAAAACATTCACTTAAAATTGACCAGAACAATACGACAATGCTTCAGATTTTATATTTATGTTTTCTATTTTATTTGAGATTTTACGCTTCATAGTTCGTTCATCTTTTGCTATTTGAAAAGTTTTACTTCTGCTCTGCTTTAATCAACGCTCATCTCTTACTCCACTGATTTGCATCGAGGGTAATGAAGCATTCTGATGTACATGTTTCAAGGTAAACAGGGATCCAAAATTGAATTCACTAACAGCTGTTACAACAGATATTTCTAGTCTTTTCTTTGATTGGAAACTTTCTTTTGGGCAGTGACTCCAGATAACACTGTGCAAACTTTCATTTGCATTTTGACTCTTACCTGAAGTGCACCGAGACAATATCTCGTTGCTTTTAATCGCTGATAAACAGAGAGAATCTTTGCAACAACCTCCTCAGTTAATTTTGTCTTCATAACTGAATGACTTTCAGGGGATTCTTCTTTTGCTAAAGCTTTTTGAAAAAAAAAAACACCAAGAAAGCTTTCCATTAGGACATTTATTGTGTTTCGGTTTTTGGCGTCTGTGGAGGAACAGTGATAAAGTGTGGCGTAAATAGCACTTTTCATTTTTCGACATCATTACAATTATCTTTAATGGCTTTTCTGTAAAAATTAGTTAGCTTAACTATTGTGGTTTCTTTTAAGCTACCAAACTTTTTGCCACCAATGCAAACACCTTTGCTTCGCCACTCTTTTACTTTGCTGCGTAAACCTATTCCTAGACGCTTGGAGATATGGTTGATACATTCCTCTTTTTTTATCGGTTTACTTTTTCCATAGATGTTCAACGACATCAGATGTTGGAATGTTTTTGAATCGCCATCCGACAATATGCAAGTATAACGCATATTACACTCCTTGATGGATCTTTGCCACAAAATTGCAGCAGCTTCCATTTCCATACTAGATGAGGAACCTGTATGATTTATTTGACATTCAGATTTGTGACCTTCATACCAAATTGCAAAATCTGGACTATCGCCCGAGAGGTCTCTACTGCGGCAGTACATTCTGTACAATACTTTGATAGAATTTCATAATCTATAACTAAACCTGTCAATAAATCAATAACAACTCCTATCCCGTACAGTGATTTATAGCCCCGCTTTTGCCAAGATCCATCAAATGACACAGTAATGTCTAAAACACCCGTTTCCTTTTTCTCTTCATCATTTAAATCAAGATGTTGCTTCCTAACTATATTTCTCGCTACTTCAAGGATCTGATGTTTTATCTCACTATTTTCTTCCGACAAAATTTTAATGTGCTTCGAAAAAGATTTTTTGTCCATTGCAATCATACCAGTCACTAATGCAAATAGTTCCAATCCCGCGTCACATTTCCCAAGTCTTAAAAAAGACGAAACCATTTTTTTGTTAATGTCAAAAATATTTTTTTCTTTCAAGCGAGCACTTGAAATCGAGGGAAAAAAAATTTAACACTGCCTCACAACTAGAGCAAACCAACTCTAGTTTGGATGCCATACCCAACTGCGTTGTTTTTATGATATTTAAAGCATTCATATCACATTTAGGGCACTTTACAGTCGACAGTAAATACTTCCACATGTTTGTATCAACTAATACATAAGTTGTATCATCTTGTTCATTTGCCAAATGTTCTAGAGAAGTGTGTGACAGAAGACAGCTTTCTTTCTGTTGCTGCATTCAGTTCACTAGAATTTAATGTGCAAGTATTTACTTTTGCATTCTTTTCATAATTAGAGGATGCATGACCACTTGCATTAGTGTCATTGTCATGAAACTTGGATGCTCCAGTTCTAATTGTCCTGAATCCCATCTCTTCTTTGCTTTTAGCAAAGCCTGCATTTTACGTTTTGATGACCTTGCTTTTGGCACATGATATCGAGAAATAATTCTGTGCATTGTAAAAATACTAAATTAATTTATCAAGAAAATTGTAGTCGAGTGTTCAATCCAAAGAAAAGGAAAACTTCGAAAGAAAAATTGCGTCCAAAACGAATAAATATGCTGTGTTATAACAGGTATGAAAAAAGCGCGCTAACACGATGTAAACAAACAATCCACAAGTAGAAGTTGAAGTTTCTATCGGCATCCTTCTTCATAAAATGTGTGATGAAAAAATAAGTGAGGCTAAGCATATGCTAAAAACTAAATACCAATAGTTCTTGTTTACGTTCAAATGACAGGTGCCACACCCATTTAAATGGTCCATGGTGCCATGTTTAAATCATGGATCACTCATAAATCAGTAATTATTCATCAAAATGAAAAATTTCTTCGACAGAATCATTCTGTGGAATATATGGAATATTATTAGTATAAAAAATAAAAATCGCAATTTTGACCAAATTTTGAGATTTTGAAAGTCCACCATCCCCTTAAAATGCCAGCCTATTCATTATCTTGTATATTCACTTTTCATTCAATTTCCAAAGAGCTAAGTAAAATGAATTCATACAGTTTAACACTTGTGGATTGATTTATACGCGTCATTCAAAAAAAATAATTTTCTTGAATTGCCCTGATCAAGAAAGGTGCACAGAAATTCTCATAAGATGGAATACTTTGGTTTCAATTTATACACGTTTCGCCTCCTTAATTTTAGTTTACGAAGTAATCTTTGTTTATCGAGTATTCATTATTATTTATTGATAAACTCGAGTAGCTCTGTACAAGGTTATTTCTGTTTATAAATAAAAGTGCATGTTTTCCTTTTGTAAAAAATATGAAATCGATTGTTAGGATATCGATCGTATATACATTAGCTATCTTTGTTCAATAGCTATTAGTAAGAGAATAAAAGAAATTTTGAAAATATATTGATCTGTGGTTCAAATTGCTAAAAACCATTAATCGATATTACTTTGTATGTGAACAATGCAAATCTTTTCAGAAACGTATTTCTACATGTTTCCCCTGTCTCGCTAGCCATTCATAAAATAAATGCAATGCAATACAAAAGAGGTTCTAAACTATCTTACATCGAAAATGCTTATAGAAGTTTAATTCGAACTCGAATTTTAAACTTTAATAATAATGTTAAATTTAAAACTACGTATTAAAAATTATTCATGTTACATCTGAAGACTACATACAGAAATTTCTATGACCACGGTAGTCTAGTGGTCAGGGTCACAAACTCATGGCCGGCGTTGTCGAGTCACAGATTGGAATCCTGCTGCCACGGATCAAAGTCCTCCCATTGGTGTCGTGCAAATTAGGTTAACTACTTAAAATGCTTAGTTATCAATTTATCAAGCATTAATAAAGAAGTGCAGAAAGATTTACAACTGAATGATATCATTATTAAAAAATATATAAAATATCCTATCTTTACCACTTAAAATTAAATTACATTTAATTTTTGTAAATTGATTTTAAATTACATTTAATTTTTGTAAATTGATAGTAAAGTACATTACTTTTTATACTCATGTCCATACATTAAGGATAATTCAGAATCACACAAAAAATTGAACTCTAAAATAAAAATTTCACCTGTAGAATTATCACACACATCTTGAAGAATATGCAAATTACAGAAAACCACCAGATGGCGTGGATAGTACTTCACAATGACGAGAGTGTAAAAGAGGGGTATATAAGGAATGGTGGCAAAGAAGTAAAATTGTTCACAAACGCTTTAAAAGCCTTTCACATATAACTGCTATAAGCTCTATATCTAATTTTCTAATTACATTGGCATGTTTAAAACACACTGCTTCAAATGTTTGGTTTAGGATCAATTTTCAACTTCTTATCTTTATCGTGATTGGTGTCCGTGTCAGTGCAATAACCGCATAGTTATGGCACTAAGGAAGTATTTGGATTATATTTTACTTGGTAGAATTATTGGACGACTGTAATGTGGACGTACCCAGCTGGAAGTATCCGAGGAACATGGAATTGCCCAAAGTGTCATCTCAGGCTTTGGCAACGGTTCTAAGATGATGGTAATGTGAGTAGATGTTACAGCACAGGTCGCACCCTAGTTTTTAACGCCGAATGAGGACCGGTATATATTTGGCAGTTACTGCCAAAGAAACAGAGGGATCACAGCATCAGACCTGTCTCGTCAGCTCTCTTCAGCTACTGGTGCGACAGTTTCAGGCCGGACCATGTACAGACGCTTATGGCACATTGGTCTATATGCTCGTAGGCCTGTCAGATGTGTTTCACTTACCGCAACTCACTGTCGCCTGTGATTAACCTGGAATAGAAAGTATGCATTGTGAACATCACAACAGTAGTCTTGTGTGATGTTTTCCGACGAGTCCAGGTTTAGTTTGCAGTCCGGTTCTCGCCGGACTTTAAAATGGAGAGCGCCAGGTACCCGTTACCACCAAGGCAGCACCATTGAACGACACCGTTACGGTGGTGCAGGATGGCTCGTTTGGGGAGGAATTATTCTTGGTTCCAGAATTGACCTGCATGTTCAGAGTATAACGATGACAGCCACATCTATCGGGATGTCATTCTGGAACAACATGTACGTATGTTTCGGGGTGCCATAGGTGCAGAATTTTTATTTATGTATGACAAGCCCTTCGTCATCGTGCAAACATTGTAGACGAATACCTGCAATCGGAGGATATCACCTGTTTGGATTGGCCAGCATACTCACCGGTTTTGAATCAATAGAGCATGTGTGGGATATGCTTGGCCGACGAATTGCAGCCTCGTCAACCCTCCTGCCTGTCTACCGGATTTTCGGAGGACATTGCTTGATGAGTGGTATAGTATTCCCCCAAAAGATCAGATTGATAATTTGATACTCAGCATGCCTAGTCGTTGTAAGGACTATTATTGCATCGTCCGGGAGACGTACTCCATATTAATCCATCATCATACTAACCATGTTATACTGTTTTGTAAATAGGTTCTTTTTTGAAATTATCTCAGGGTAAAATCGCATTTTATTAATGATGTCAAACATATAGCATATATTTTGCTCTTTACCTTTTGTTCTTTAAATAGACTTTACAAATAAGTCAAATTTGTTTTGCTTCTGTCTCTTTCTTTGCCTGAACTTCATTATCCTTAATTTATGGACATGAGTGTACTGGGGAGATATTATTTCATTACGACTATTTCTGAGAATAATTTAAATGGTTTGAATAGAAAAGTATGGTTACATTTTATATTTAAAGTTTGAATTTTATTCTGTTTTGCTATTACAGTAAATCACCTTACATGTAAAAATATTATTTTTGAATAGCTTCTTGGGGAATTTTATTGTATTGGACTTTTTTGTTTAAGATATTCAAGGCTCAAAAATTTCTCTTTTTTTGTTAGTAAAGTTTTTTTTTTAAAAATATGTTAATTCTAATCTTTGAATATTTTAAGTAAGATTTTGTTTATATTTATGTGTTTCGTCACTGGCACATTTTTTTACAAAAAAAAAGTCTAATAAATTAAATTCAATTGCAAAAAAATGGCAAATTAGGGTTCGAGGATTCAACCTCAATTAAAATTAGGCATTTACTTGTACTGGATGAAGCTTTTAGAAAAACAATAAATAAATATGTTCGGTGAAATAAAAATTTAAAAAAAAATATTATTTCTGTTTATTTAAGATTAAAAGTAGATGATCAACAGATAAAGAAGTTATTTTAACGTGCTTGGAATTAGTCAGTTTAGTTGTTGTCTTCGACAATTGACTATAACTTCTAACTGAGTGAGTGAATGATTGTAAGAGGCCAATTTCGGCTATATACTGCGTCAAACTCTTATTAAATACTAGCCTGCATCGCCCGGCGTTTCATGGGTTTCTCACTCTCATAAATTTTCCCCTTCACAAAAAATCAGCACTGCCCTTATTCTATTCGAAATTACTGTGACTTTTTTTGTTTTTTTCCCGTCTCCTTAGACCGGCATTGCACGGACTTTTACCGAGTGTGTATTTCACTTTAATTTTCTCTTTTCTTCCCCAATGACACCAGCACTTTTGTGCGGGTGACTACGCGTACGATGTGTGATTGCTATAATGATGTGATTAAAATTCCCTTTTTTGGAAATTTTCTCCGCGTGACTGGTTTTCTTTCCCCTTCATTTACCTGTGTTGCACAAACATTTTTGAATGCACAAACATATTGTCATGGAAATTCCTTTCCTCTGAAGTTGTCAGCACTTTCTGTTGTGTGTGTATTATTTCTATATATTAACATTATTACAATTCCCCTTTCGAAATTCTTCCACATCTTTCCATTGCCAGACACGTTTCTTTTATCTGTCTATAGCCAAAGGGCTTAATTACATATATCTATTGAATTATTTGTTTTTCTGATTGTTTGATTAAACATATGTACGAGTAAAAACTATATGTATATGTATGTGGAAATGCTATATATATATATGTTTACATTCACTAAAAAAACATTAAAACAAAAGAATACTGTCGATAAAAAATATTTTTAGTATTTTATTATAATTTGATAGTTTTCATCCTTCTGTATTTAGTCAATAATTTAACCATGTATCTGACGAAAAGTATATTATACAAAACTAACATATTCATTATTTTAACAATAATTATTTTCTTAGAGTTTAAAATAATAAAAGAGGTTTGGTATTTTTATTTACTCAATCAATCGTTACATATCAATTTACTTCTTTAGGTTTTGAAATAAAAAAATCGACTAAAAATGTTCATTGAGCAATTAGCTTTGATATATCTTTTGCATAAAAAAAAAAATTGCTGTAAAGAACAAATCTTGTTAATTGATAAAAAACATTGTAAAATAATTAAATCAATATCTAAGATATAAATTATTCTTATTATATTAATCATAATTTTTTCTATAAATAATTATAATAATATACAAAAATCTAAATTAGGTCCCCGTTGAAATAATTTAAAATCAACAACAGTACTGAATGACGCAAAACATGTTGCTAAAAATAAATTATTCAAAAACAATACCTTTGCAATATTTCTATTAGCAATTGTAATTCTATTACAAATAACACAAACAAATGAGTACATACAATCATAAATAACTACAGTGATGATTGAAATATATATATCATATATGGTCAGTATGACAATATATAAAATATGTATATGATCTCCAAAAAACTACATGAGGAACAGATTATCAGAAGAAATACTTAACTATTAGATATTAAATCCCATCAACACTTAATTTAAAGAAATTCAAAAAGGAGATATGAGAAAATATTTTCAATATGCATATTTTTTCTGCAAACACTTTTATTTGTCCTAAAATTATAGATTTATATATTGCAAGGTTGTCAGAAGCAAAGTAAAGTCATGATAAAAAAATCAGGTCAACATTGAATTTAAAGGAATCCAAAAGAAAAAAATGAGAATATTGTTTCTAAGTCCACCTAGACATAGCTAATTGCTGAACATTTAAAACAAAGATGAGATATTATCGGTCATACAGATCATAAGGCCCATAAACAGTGACATACAAAAAACCATGATTCACTACATTACCAATCCGTCATTAGCAATAAGTTTGAATTTAGTGCCATTTTTTTTCTGTTATACTTAAAGCAATATTTTTTTCTACAATGAAGAACATTGAATTTGCCGATGAAGGGAAACTCTTTATTTTCAACGACAGAAAATATTATAGCAATATATTTATACGTAAAAAAAGATATACAATGTATATGTATGTGTACAATTAACTAAAAACTACATGAAAAACAGATTGTCAGAAGGAATGTTAAACAATGAAGCCACAAAAGTTTTGAAAAAAATTAGAAAATTTTACATACCATAAAATCCGGCGTTAGTTGGAACATGTATTTCCAAGACGTTCCAAGAATAAGTTATTCAATTCATAATTAAATATTTTCCCGTTTACCTTGCGTTTTCTCCAATACTTATTTATAGGTGCATTTCCTAACCTGGGTTGTTGAGACTTGTTAATAAATTATACTGTTTTGATTATAACTGATCTTCATTCTAACTCTCGAACACTAAAGGATGTGAGGAAACATCCATCACATACTTAGGAATTTTCAACCCAACTAAAAATTTTTAAATCCCCAAATCACGCCAAGTTTTACTCGTTAAGCCAGTTGAATTTTGAAGATGTTTAGTTTTAATAAAATATTCAGTTAAATTTTTTTAACTTAACTCTGGTGAAAATAGGCATTAGTGACCCACAAGCTAGTATTATCAAAAATATGAACAAAATTTGACCCACGTCTAAAACGGGTTCACCATCCTTGTTCTATATAAAAGTATACCATTTTTTTCTATACCTTGGAATAATACCTCGAATAAATGACTTGCGTATTAGCGCCAAAACAGTCAAATTGGCACGACGTGAATCGCGCTATTTCCGACCAAAATCTTGTATCTTTTTTTTATATAAAACACGTAAAAATTTTTGTTGTCTCGATATCAAGGAGTGATTTTCAAGGTGCCAATTTGGCTGTGGTGACGCTAATAGGTAAATACCTAAAATTCTAACTTGTACCACTAACGTTCAGTTTTGCAAGAATTGCAAATCTGAGGTCCTTACAACTGTTAAGTACCAAAATCTGTACAGATTTTTTAGTCAATTCTTTAAAAGTAAACATAAAGTGTGTAAACAAAATGGAAGGAAAATTTTTTCAGGTGCAGTTTAAAGGTTTTAAGAGAGAGTGACCTCAGGCATTTTGGTAAAATCCTAGGAGGACCCACTGGTGTTTTTGGCGCCAAAAAGCGCCAAATTGAAGGTTTTCAAAAAGGCGTCAATGACGAAAAACTCTTGGGAAGTGTATGTGTCAGCGGGGGAAGGGAGAATGAAATGGGCGTTTCGCAAAGATGAAATCGAATAAATACATTAAATTAATCATTATAAAAAGATAAAAACGGAGAAAGCAATGAAATTCATTTTAAAAAAACATTCTAAAACCAGTGTGTAGAACATGATTTACATTTTTAAAAAAGGACGAAAGGGGCGTTTCGCAAAGATAAAATCGAAGAAATACATGAAATCAATCATTTTAAAAAATTTTAAAAGGCACTTACCTTACGCTTGCATTTCGTCATGTTCCGTTGGTGGATACACCCTTGCGATGGATGCAAGGAATTCATGAAAATTGTCATCCACCAACTTGTAACCGTTAGATCGTCATTCACCACGAACGCATTCATGCTCTTGCCGAACCAATATCTCGTCAAACGCAAGATAATAGTTATAGCAAGTTTGCTTTCGCTAAACCAAGTGCCCTTTCTCACAATCCGAACGACGTCGTGGGGATTATCTTTCGACTGGCTGCGGCAACGCCATTCGTAGCCGTCAACCGTTCCCTTTCGCTCTTGCAAACGCATTTCTTATTTACACCTCAGACATTCATAACGAGAAGAAATTAAATTAGCTTTCATACACCATTCTAACGTCTCTTTCTTCCCCTTTGTGCCCAGGAGCACAAAGAAACTTGTCGTAGCCTCACTTTCAAGTAATTTCCTTTCACAAGCCATTGTTAACAAAAACAGGTGGAACCTTCTCAAACGAAGTCAAATGTCAAAAGACGTTTTTCGGAAAAGGCGAAAAACGTTGCACTTTTTTAGGGTTGCCATTTTTTCGGTGATTTGAAAATCCAAATTTTTGGATGAAATGGAAGGGTTACCATATTGTAACCTTTATCGCTCAAAATTTGGCGACAAAAAATTTGGCGACCAAAAGTGGGTACTCCTAGGACTCAACCAAATATCTTTAAAAGTAGCCAGTACAGTAACTAAGTTAGGCCTTGCAAGAAGGGTAGTTGTTCTATTACATAATCAACATGTAGTACTATAAACCACAATAATATATCAGAAATAATCATGCGCAAAAATAAAAAAATACATACATTTAATGAGCATCAAAATAAAAAACAAACTTGCAGAAAACAGATTCTATTATTATATAAAATAATAAATAATTTTAAAATCAAAATATACTGATTGAATATGAAACTGTATCCCGAATACACACATACAAAACATTGAGCAAACTTAGGTATCGCCAATAGTGGCAAAAACTTATAATGTTTTCATTTCTGAAAGTCAATTAGCATTAACGAATTAAACAAAGTTTCATCACTTTCGTTAGAAATTCCGGAAAAGGATAAAATATGCTTAATTAAGAAAACACAATTCACTTCGGTCGACATCGCTAAATCAACTGTAAACAAAAGCTTTATACCAAATTAAAAAAAAAATTTGAAAAAGCACTTTTTATACGACAATTTTTTAGAAAAACAATTGCAATTCTGCCACAAAGAATTAAAGAACGACTAAATACAACCTTAAATGAATGTATTTATAATAAAATATGCAACAATCATCCAAAAAACAGTTTGAAACATTAATTTTTAGAAATTTCTACAAGGGTGACATATTAGCAGTTTCATCACTTTTGTTTGAAATTCCGGAAAAGGATAAAATAACTCAATTAAGAAAACACGATTCACTTTTGTCGACATCACTAATTTAACTGTAAACAAAAGCGCAGGAAAATTGCTTAAAAAAATCTAAAGCAAATTTCAAAAAAAAAACTTTTCGTAGTGCAAAGCATTATAAACCTTTGTATTTATGTGCCAAGTGTTATACTTCTGAGTTGCTTAATTTGTCCGGAATAGGTGAAACACGCACACAAACACACGTGTTTAAAATTTTTGCATAATATGTCAGTAACGTATTTTTTCAAATGTGCACATCGAGATATTTTTTAAGAAAACTAAAAGTTTTACGAAGGATAGTAAATGTTAAGAGAATTTTTTCAATGAGTTTCAGAACTATATTTTATGCATTATATCTTAAGATAACATACAAAAGCGACATTTAAATGTATTACAGGTAATTTATATTATAAGCAAACTTAAAATAATGCTAAAGGAGTAAGAGCAATTAAATTTTTCACAATTATTAAGGAAAAGTTTGTTTTATTAACGGATGTAATAAATGAACTTATAGAATTAAAGATATGTACTTATCATAAAACAAAAATAAATTTTTCACGTGCATTTCTTTTTTCTCAGCCAATTTGGTGATTTTCATTCGTTATAGTCAATCTGTTCTTCAAAGGTGGAACGTAGTGTAAGTCATTACTCGAAAAAGTTGTTTGGCTCGAAAATTTGTTTTTGACGCCAAGCCCTTCACTTACGTTTGCATTCAAGTTGTAATTTTTTTTAAGCGCTTAATTTTTAAGTGAAAATTTCCAAATTTCACTCATTGAAAACAAACGGTATTTTTTTTTTTACTGCGTAAATAAATTCTTGTAAAAAGCAATTTTATTTCAGCAATAATCTGTTATAACATTTTTCGTTATAAGTTTTTTGATTTATGTATTTTTCTGGTAGGAAGAGGCATTGGTCTTCCACCTAAGCGTATTTTATATTTTTCAATAAATGAATTAAACTAGTCTTTATATATAAAAATCTTCTGTGCGTGTGTTTGTCACTAAACTCCTCCTAAACGACTGGACCAATTTCGATGAAATTTTTTGTGGGTTCAAATAAATTCGAGAATGGTTAAGATTCACAATTCGGTCCAAAATCGCAATTAGTTAAAAAGATATTAAAAATATTCAAAAAATACAACTCAACATTCACCTGCATTGTTGTAACAACGCTATTGTTATAAAATAAAATTTTCTTTCGACTGAATGCTTTAACACGTGAGAAAAAAAAAACTTTTCAAATTTTGACATAAGTCGCCAAAAGGGTCGCTAAGTCGCTAACGTGGCTGAATTTGTAATTTTTTAAATAATTAGTTTTAATCAATTAATTTTTATTAATTGTAATTAAATTATTGTATTGTCATCCAAAATAATCATGTACATTACATTTCAGCTCAATTGAGCTCTTTAAAATGTATTTTTATATTATTCTGTTATGTATTTTAAGGAAATTCATTGTTGATTTAGGATTATTTTTCATTGCGATTTTCTTGATGTGATGTTATAGAATATTCTTGGGTTAGAAATATTATTGCATACTGTATCCCAGTATTTCTTTTTGGATTTTTTGTTATAAAATCGGAGCCGGCTGGAATATTGCTTATATCGAATCCACAATTTTGGAGAGATTTCCCGAATGGCTTTTTTCTAAAGAATTTCTTAAGTTTGTAAAGGTTATGGCAAGCATTATTCCACCATGGAGCATGGATCTATTGGAGATTTTTATATATCTAGTATTATTTGAAATTATTTTAGCTATATTGTCAGATAGATTATGATTGTAGTCGTCTATCATAAAAACTGTTGATTTTGCTTGTTTTATTACGGGGAGGGCCAATCCACTTTTTTATGGTTCGTTTAATCGGGTTATGAAAATAAAAATCTGTGATAACAGAACAATGATCACTATTGTAGGAGCTGTCTAAAACATAAGTGCTGCTGTATCCGATGAGACTTGAAGAGTATAAAGTAAAATCCAGAAGAGCACTAGAGCCAATATTGTTTCTATGCGTTGGAACATCAGTATTTAGAAGAATGAAATTAAAATTTGTTAACCACTCCAGAAAAATTTCACTGTATTGAGAATTATGATTCGAGCCCCCCCCATTGGGTGATGCAAATTAAAATCTCTGAAAATAAAAACTGGATCCACTAAGGAATCAAGAAAAGATTTAAGTTGTGTAATATTAAGTCCTCGAGATGGATACAAATTTATCAGATGAAAGGAAGTATCATTAATTATAATTTGCAATATTAAAATTTCATAGCCTGAAGATGGCGTATTAGTAAAGGATATTTGTCTGGCAGAAATATTTGATGGTACTGCTATCAGCAGCCCTCCTCCTGGTCTGTCTTGTCTGAAAATGATTTTACCTGGGGTTTGCAAATTGTCGTTAGGTTTTAAAAAAGTCTCTTGAAATATAAAAACATCCGATTGTGAAAAGGGAGGAATTTTTCACCAAGTAAGTTTGTTTTTTAAACTTCTACAACTCCATTGTAAAAAACGCATAAAAAAGATATACTAGGAAAAATAAAATATCAAAACGAATTTTTTTAATCCTCCGCTTGAGGTTATGAAATATATATACAGATATAAATAAATTTTCTATATTTTTTAAGAAAGAAAAACCTAACTCAGAATTCGCGAAAAATATCTGCAATTTAAAACTTTAAAATTATCTGATTTCAATATTATTTTATGTATTATCCATATTTTTTTTATATACTTTAATGAATATTTCAATTTTTTGTTGCGGTAGACCTATCTGTTTTTTTCTAATAGGCACTCATGATTGTTTACTAATTTCTATTATTTCTCTCAAAGGTTTGAACATTGATTCGATCATTATTTGCATCGAGTTCATTATAGCTGTAGTTTGTTTTACAAGAGCTGCTTGAAAATTTTCTCCTATAATTTCTAATTTTATCTCAAATTCTTGTACATTTGGTCCGGGGGCTGCTGTTTTTACTGCTATAGCGTAATTTGCGGAGTGAGTTTCTTTGAATTTTCGTCGAGCCTCTCCGAAAGTTAAGTGCTTAGTGCATTTAAATTCGAGAATTTTTTTTCTTTTATAAAAAAGGGACAACTGGGAGAGTTTGCTGAATGATCTCCTATACAGTTTGCGCAATTTGAAGGGTTTGTACAATGTCCAGAAGGGGATCCTCCACAATTAATGCATCGAACATCGTTGGGGCAAAAACGTGATGAGTGCGTGAAACTGTAACAATTGTTACATTGCCGTGGTTTGTCTATAAATAATTGAGTTTTATGATTAAAAAACCAAAGTTATACACATTCTGGTATATTAAAGCCCAGAATAGTAATTAAGACTAGAGAAGCTTCTTGACGACTGTTTTTCTTGATGAATCTGCGGATTTCAACAATTTCAATGTCATTTGAGTTTTTTAATTCAGTTCCCACATCTGTCAGATGTACATTAGTTGGGATGTCAAAAAGTAGGAATCGCGAAGTGAATCCTTCCCATATTATGTTTGCTATTACTCGAATATTTAGAATTTGCTCAATAGCTGTTATCTGAACAACGCATATAAGACACAGAGAAAGATCCGAGGTACTTACTTTTATTTTTCCACTTCGAGTGAAGTACATATGCGTTATTTTATCATGCCTTGGTATTTTGTTTTTTAATTCAGCATGTAATCATTGGGGGTTCAATTTAGGGATGGTTCCGTTTTTTTCTGAATGTTCAAGTAAAATTGTAATTTCATTAAAGCTTTTATTATCAATTCGCAAAATAATTCCTTGGGCAGCCTGGGTAGATTTAAAATATTTATAGCCTGTATCTTCCTTCATGTTATTATTCATTTTTGCTTCATCGGATTCCGTAATCCGGAATGTTGAGGGAATCAGCTTGAGTCCCCTTCAAGCAACAAAAATGGGGGGGGGGAAGAAATTGGTTAACTTACCAAAGTCCAGAAAAGAACAGAAGTACACTCAGGAACATTGAAAATAGCGACCCAAGAAGGAAGCTATGTACAATCGCGAAACTTTGCAAATAAGTACAGCGTAATGTGATATGCAAATGATCCAAGCTGTGTGCCAATACGCATGCTCATACACGCCGAGGTGGCGCTACAATCAGGAAGAGGGTGCTATATAAGCCAGCGCAAATTTGAAGATTCATAAACGTGACGATTACCCGCCGATTGTAGGGAAGACTTTGGTGAGCGAAACATGCCAGGTAAACATGCTAGATGACATTTCTCACAGTTAAGCGAGTTTGGGAGAGGCCTGATCATCGGGATGAAAACTGCAGGCTGGTCGACGCGCCGTGTTGCTGGCCAGGTGGATTGTTCGGAGTGTGCCGTTAGAAATTGTTGGGAGCAGTGGACACGAAAAGGTACTCATGCGCGGAAAACCGGGTCTGGAGCGTCCAGGAAGACCACGAGGAGAGAGGATCGTGCAGCAAGCACTTGTGGACCCCACAGTGACTCGTTCAACGATACGAGCAGACGTAGGCGTAGCAATTGTTCCACAAACAATTTCCAGACACCTTGCAGAAGCAAATCTTAAATCCAAGCGACATTTCCGTGCACTCCCTTTAACACCGGAACATCGGCCACTGCGTCTACAGTGGTGCCAAGCCAGAGTTGCTCAAGACTTCCTACGTCATTTTCAGAATCTTCTATGGCCGGCTCGCTTCCCCGATTTATCCCCTGTAGAGCCCGTGTGGGATCAGCTAAAACGGCAAGTGCTATCGTGTCACTCTATACATGATTTAGAGTTGACCGTTCAAGATTTGTTGGCCCATCTGCCTCAGGACAACATAAGTTGTCTAATCAACTCAATCCCGGACCGTGTGGCGGCATGTATTGCAGCTGGAGGCGGTCCAACGCGCTGTTGAAGTTGCCCAGTATTTGTGTTGTTGCACACCCTGTATTCGTTTAATTGTCTTGTTTTTGAGATCAAGTGAATCTCTCATCTGTGTCATTATGTGTATTAAATTTCATCTCAATCCGATGCTTTCTTCTTGGGTCGCTATTTTCAATGTTCCTGAGTGTATCTAAGATCTCTTTCTTAGAGGTGTGCCAAAATATATTAATCCACTGTAAAAAAAGAAAGAAAAAAAAGAACGAAAAATTCACGTAGGAAGCAACAATCTCTAAATTTCGAATCATACGTCACCTCTCCTTCTACTCCCCCCCTGCAGACCGTTTCGGATCCTGTTTTACTTATATTTTTTTATTATTCCGAACCATTTCTTGGTTTAGATTCAGTTCTGTGGTTCCTTTTTCCGTTTAAAAATATCTGATTTAGGTTTAAGACTGTGTCACGTTTATTATTTTTTTCGTTTCCTTTTAAACCTTTATTTGTATACATTTGATATTTCCGTACTGTTTCGAGTTTTAGATTTAAAGTTGTCTCATTGCCTTTCCAGGCTAAGAATTTCTGATAACTTTAATGTTGCTTTCAAAAATTTCACACTCTTTATTTTAAAAATGATGGCCTAATTAAATCTATAGCGAGAAACAATACACAAAAATCAACTGTAAACATGAAAAAAGATTAAACTTCATGCTGTCTTATGCCAAAATAGAAATTACAATAGGAATGCCATTGTGACTACACAAAAAATAAGTAAGAAATTTTTAAGCTGAAAAAGAAGTGACAAAATTAGATCAATACGCGAAACAAAAATGTATATCCAACTAATCTGATTTAGTTATTGAAAAATTAAAAAGTAATCTTATGTATAGCGTGAAGAGCGATGCATCACATCCAACTGTAATACGGTTTTAAAATGAACTCTGTTACAAATACTTAAAATACATAAATAAAAAAACACTTTAACTCAAAAAGAAAATGATGTAGCAGATTATAATGCTGCGAAAAAAAACCGTTACAATTAAAAGCTGGTAATTGAAATTTTCGAGCGCAAAGAATTCTGAAGCAAATGCACTGTGAGCCAAACGAACAAACCTAAAATCCAGTTGTTAAAAAAAAGGGAAAACCACTTAAAAATTTAATTTAAAAAAATCTAAAGCGAATTTCGAAAAAATCTCTTCGTAGTGCACATCATTAGGACCTATAATAATTGTGTGCCAAGTTTTATATATACTACTGGATTGCTTAGTTTGGGCGGTAGAGGTGAAACACACACGCTTATCTCTTCTTTTATTGGTATTGATTAAAAGTCTAAACACACAATTAAATATAAAAATATATGCATACATGCATATATATTTTATAAATATGCATGCATACATGCATATAAAACTGTGTGTGCGTGTGTGTACACGTTAGAAGTTATACTTCTTTGGAGAAACAATATTAAAAGCTTTCTAAAAATCTTGAGCAGGGCAAACTGGGCCAAGGATGAAAGCGGTCTCGAGCAGAGTTAAACGATATTAACCTTAAGTCAATCGGACCAGCCAAACACGAGATAATCACGATTTCAATAAATTTAAAGGCCCCCCGCACTGAGACAATAGGACCAATAACATGGGAGGGGGATCAGCAGACTGCAGATGAGGTGAACCGAATGCGACACCTTGGACCTCATATTGAATGTCTCGGCGGGAATGAGTGAGTGAATATTAACGTCATAATGTTCAGCTACTCCAGGACTTTTGGTGACGGATGACGTAAATTGAACCATGGTTAAGTGATGTGGATGGCATCTGAGCTGGAACGTCCCTCTCCTAACTAACACACACATGGGAGGACGTTTGAGCTCTGGACACATTTAACATGCATCGCTGCGCTATACGGCGATTCTTTAGTGGTAGTGAGCTCGAACTCGTGACAAGGCCTGCCACGATCCGAAACCTTGACCGCTTGGCTACCGCGGCCATGTCTCGGCGGGAAAACCATTCCTGAGAAAATTAAGATATCCGCCTGAAGAGCCCCAAGTTATGGTGATTTTAAAATAATTAAAACATTTAAAACAATTAAATAAACTTTAAGCTGGGCATCCAGCAACTCGAAACTCAGCCTGGTTGTGTTGATTTTTTAACTACATCCACAACTAAAATTAA